>CM076581.1:750159028-750545698 GCA_034641835.2 Pinus albicaulis | reverse complement strand
CTCTGAATTTAAAAAACACAAGCTTTTTGCTGGAAACTAATTCTGCTCAAAAACTCTTGCTGAAGACTGAATTTAAAAGACAGAAAATACTCTTTGCTATAAACTGAATTCTGCATAAAAAAAAATATATGTATATTTTTTTTTTTGTTTGGGGAATAAAAAAAATTTATGATTGTAGAGGGGCGGTATGGAGGGGAGCAGTGTGAAAGGGGATATGTAATGTATGAAGGGCGGTATGGAGGGGCGGAAATGCAGAAGAAGAAGCGGTATTCGAAAGGGGCTGTATTACATATGGAAGGGCGTATTACATATTAGAGGAGGGGAGGTATATGGGAGGCAGCGTAATATAATATGGGAGGCAGCGTAAAAACTTTATGATTGTGGAGGAAGAAGCGTAAATGAAAGTATGTGGATAAACAGAATGTTATATGGAGAATGTAACGTAACATATTACAAATGCATCAATGTATTGAGTGGCTAGTATATAGGGGAGGCGGGGTATTACGTACGTCACGGGTTGCATTGCGGGGATAAAAGTAACAGACATATATATCGTACGCATGGCATATATACCGCCGTCCGTCCCGCCGGGAATGTTGAGGGAGAGGGAGGTGAGCAGGGCGCAGGGATGAATGGAGAGGAGTTACTGTCGCATGGAGGAATGGAGGGAGGCCCAAAAGGCGTTACAAAAATTTTGAATGAATCGGCAGTAATTACAGTAGGCTCCGCAAATTCGGTGCGCGTCGCAGGAGCCCGCAAAGGTCTGTGAGTCGTTATGAGCCGGAGTCGCAAATGTCGTGATATTAGAGAAGAAAGCGCAAGAATAACAAATAGCACTAAGAGTTGTTATAAAAATATTAATAAAATTGACTGAGCAAAGTATAGGGAGTTACACCACAGGGCATAAATGCCAATAGTGGGGCTGGCTCTGATACCATGTCAAACCAGGAGGTAACTCCTCAAATCAGAATGTGTATTAGCTGAAGAATGTACATGCTTTTATAGATGGGAGGTGAGGCTATTGGGATTCATCTCCCAATGACTCTTGGCCTTCCTTATTTCCTAATATTAAATAATATACAAAAATACATATGCACACCCATCCATAGGATTAGGTGTCAACAATTTTCTTCATCATTTCTTCTATCATCCTTTCCATTTTTGAGCTAGATGTGGAGGGTGTAGATTCCTCTATAATGATACTTTCTTCTCATTCCTCATCCTGGCTCTTTTCTCCATCAGAGTTACTTCCACAGCTAAGGCTCCTTTCTGCATATCTTCTAAAGTCAAAGGATCTCTCTCTCTCAGCTGATAGGCCATTTCAGGATCAAATCCTTCAGGGAATTTGTTTAAAGCTGAGCCTTGAGGAGGTTTCAAGTCTGGGGGCAGTGCATTATAAACACTATTAAACCTAGTGCAATAAGCTTGGACACTTTCCCCAGTGTTTCTTTTGAGATTGTTGTACTCTGAAAGTATTTGGAGGGGGTTTTTCTTAACTTCCCACTTGTTTAAGAATAACTGATGGAGAGCTTGGAGATCATTAATATTGTTAGGGGTTAAGCTTTTGAACCATTTTCTTGCTTCTCCTCCTAAGCTTTGAGAAAATAACCTAAGTTTGACGGTTTCATCATCAATCTCATTTCTATCAAAATAGTCATTCATCTTGTCCACATGTTGTGAAGCAGTAGTAGTACCACTGGCATCAAATAATGGTATCTTGGACTGATAGTCCTGCAGTAGATTGACTAAAGGTAAAGGAAGGACCAGGGGAGCACACCATGTTGCCATGATAAGAGGTTGTGGAAAAAGTGGGGGGTTTACAAGTGGGGGAGGTTGATGGAATGGTGTAGTTTGAATAGTGGATGTGTGGATAACAGAAGTGGATGGACCAGCAAGAGATTGTTGAGCAGATCTAGGATGAGAGAAACCAAAATTATGAAGAAAATGTAAATCAGGTGGAGTAGTTTCTCTGCTACCAGGATGTTCACCTCTATCTTGGGATGAAGGTGGAGACTCTAAATCTATCTGATCTATATCATCAAGTGACCTAGTTCTAAATGGGTTACTTAAGTCAACTTGTGGATTTTGTAGAGCTGCAAGGTTTTCAGGGACAGAATTAGCTCTAAGGAGTGACCTAACAATAGTTGAAATTTTGGCCTTAGGAGATTTCCTAAGAATTCTTTCAGGATTATCAACTATCTCAGGAGGATTTGGGTCAGGATAGGGTCTAGTATGGATCCTTCTAGAAGCCACTATGCTATGTTTTTAGACCCAACAATAAGAAAAGTTTCACCAAATATGACAATCTTCAGTAGGCTAACTGATCTTTTAGCAAGAAAACTTTAATCTTCAAAGTCTTCTTAACTGAGTTTATATGATCTTATGATAGTAATGGGTTTCCCAGTGGAGTCTTTAGGTCTATTTTGGATTGTGACGTCACCAAGTGGAAAATTTTTAGCTTTTTGTGAAGGTAAAATGTTTTATGGTTCCACCACCATGTTTATTATGAAGTCAGTCTGAAACATTTTTGAATTTTCTGAGTTTTTTACAGTCTTATGGGTTATGAGAGTGTCCTAAATTTGTTTCAACACTTAGCTAAAGTGATGAGACAAACAGAGTTTACTCTTATGGCTAAGCTAGCTGATTCTTTCAAGGTTTGATAAGTCTCTATGAGAATCCTAAGGGTTACGTAGTTTGTCACTGATTCAAATAAGTCCTATCATGATTACCACTTGCTTTGGTAGTGCTTGAAGAGAGCTACTTATATTGCACTAAACGCTGAGTGTTCGGGCCACTGATGTTCAGTGGAGTCACTAGGTGAAGGATTTTTACTTGATTTCAGGGCTTGAAAGTTGTTCACCATCAACAATCAAAACCACTCTAGGCAAACACTTGGTTCATTGTCAAAATGGAATTATCTGAGTTGTGAAGTTATCTATTACTCCAGAAAGCTCCACAGTATGGTCGCCAGAAATGTTAGGCCTCTGTAATTTAGTAGAGTGGCAAGACTAAATGCTGCAGAGACTACATCAATAACCACTTTGGGATTCTAGGATCTAGCCCTCTTGAATCCAGAGAGGGATCTCTCTTTAAGTGCAAAGATTGATTTATCTTTAAATCTTTTAGTATGATATTAGGCTAGTTATTAAGAACAAGGGTTTTCGTTTGTTTGGTTGGTCAGGTATGATCTTTAATTGGATGGAATATCACAAAATGAAAGAGTTCAAAAGAGGTGAATATGCAAGTATATTGAGAAATGTTCAGCAGATAGGATAAGTGTGAAAACAGCGTTAAACCATTGGGCAATGGAGTCACAAAAAGGTTTAATTGTGCAACAATTTCAAGAGTGGTCCAAGGGGCAATTCATCTATATCAAAAGATCCTTTAGATTAAATGATGGAATGGAACATTAAAAGTGTTGAGAAGGTGGAAAAAGCCAATAATTTCAACAAGGATTTATCAACTTTCCATAGAAGAAAAGCCTTTTTAAGCAACTGTTTGAAACCAACCAAAGACAGGGCTAACAATAAACTTCTTTGGACAAGCTTGTATTAAAGCTAACTTATCAGACAAACAATCCAGTAATCCACATGACTACTTTCAGAAGGGATGAAAACAGATAAGAAAACAAAGTGCATCTTAAGATCAAGCAAGATACATTAAAATCAAAGCCTGCTTTAGCTTACTCTTAGGGAAACCTTCAAAACAACCTTTGCAAAAAGAACTAGAAAACAGGGCAAACCATAAACTTTTCTAGTTTAACTCTACTTAGCATGCATTGAAAATATCATTCAAGAACTTCATTTCAAGTTTTGCACCTCAAGACATGGACTAACCAACATTCTTTGATAATGTTTACACTTAAGTCATTCTTAAATACACAATTGGAGGAAAACATAAAGATAAAGATTATCAGTGAGAGTAAGGTACTTTTAACAGTAAATTCAAGTTCTATATTTGTTGTTCTTTATGAGAGAAAAATGAACAAAATGGCATACATGAAAGGAAAAACAATAACAGTAAGAGGTACTTCACCAATGATATAGACCAGGATCCCAAAAATCAGCTTGTATATTGATTGTCAATTCAGTTACATACTTCAAGTCCAATGTTTCATCACAGCAACAACTTCTTTTCTCAACCTAACTTCTTCAATAACTTAACAGAGCTTCAGAGCTTCAGAATTTATTTACATTCAACAATGATTCGAATACAGCAACTATTACATCAGAAATCCAATAACCAACCCTTTACAATGTGCTCCTCAAGGAGATTTTATAAGGAAAAGAAGAGGTGGAAGAGTTTCTAGGGTTCAAGTCCCATTAATTCTACACTTAATGCAAATTCCTAGCCTTGAAAACCATGCAAGGCATAAGGCAGGAAAGCATCCAATTTAGAATTCTGTCTTATAACCCTGTTTGCTGTTTTTTAGGCTCAGTGGATGAGAAGATTGACTTCAAGGCTCTTTCTTATCTTTTCAATAACTTCGTTGACAGTTTGAAATAAGTTCTTTTGTTTGAAATAACTGTTCAGCTGTCTTTAGACAAATATCTCCTGAATAGGTAATAACTATGCCTTCTGTTGATTTATGAAAGCTGCAGGTGGCTCTTTGGAAGCTGAAGAGGATTCAATTAGCCTCTGATGTGGCAGTGGAGGCCTTTTGGACTAATATATCTCTTTGTTTTTCCTTAAAACACTGTTAATTTACTTTTGATCTGTGTTTTAGGCTTAATTAGCCTTGATCTTCATCTTCAGGTCTTTATTCCTTGCTGACTGTGGATTAGGCCTTTGATTCTCATCTTGGTGCCTTAATCCCTTTAACTCTGTTTAAAATCATTAATCTTCACTTATGCACTGATACTCTTCATCTAATTGATGTTCACTGTGTTTTGTTGTGTTGCAGGCGCGCAGAAGGTTTACAAGGTATCACCAATGCTCATGAGACATGGGTGAAATCACAGTTTGAACCCTGTAGGTTCCCTCTCTTCTTGGATGGTGGCCTGTGGATCGTCATCCTTGGCCGTTAGTTTCATTTTAAAACTGTGGAAAAACCTTTATACCTGCAAAAAAAAAAATGAAAGTTAAGAAAACCCGTGAAAAAAAGGTTAAGACAGCTTTGGAGGTTTTTGGGCGCGAGGGCGAATCAGAGCCATTGGATTAGAATATCCAATGGTCAAGATTGCTCGACCAAGTCATTTGGGAGACGGTTGGGTGAATGGTGGTAAGATTAAGTCAGGGCCGTCGATTTAGATTGATCAGCGGTCGAGATTGCTCGACCAAGTCATTTGGGAAAACAGAGGGTGGGCGAACGAATTGGTGGTGAAATTAAATGAGAGCCGTCGGATTAGAATATCCAACGGTTGGGACCGTCTAACGAAGTGTTTGGGAGAAATAGATAGAGGCAAAGGAGTTTGGGGTCGTGATCTGATATAGGCCGTCAGATTAGGATAATGAACGGTCAAGATTGCTTGGTGAAAGCTTTGGGGAGTAAATCAAATGAAAAGTGAATGGGGGACGAGATTAGAATGAGACCGTCGGATTAAGATGATGAACGGTGGAGATCAACCGGTGAGTTCTTTCGGAGAATAGATGGAGGGCAAGTGAAATGAGGGTGAGATTTAATCGTGACCGTCCGATCTCAGAGATCGACGGTGGGAAATTGTCGGTGAAATGCTCAAGAGAGTAGGTGAAAGGCAAATGCACAGGGCGAAGTTAAGTCAGACACGTCAGATTAGATCGATCAACAAGCAGGATCGAATGAGGAATTACATTGCGGAGGTGAGGTGGTTTGGCAGAAAACCATTAATGGTTTTCACACGGCGCTGAGGGGGGGAAGTTGTTTTTCGAAAAAAACGCGATACGGTACACTTGCTGACACGTGGATTTACAATACCAACTATTTCGCGTTTTTTTTTGGCATTAAGTCATAGGTGAAAAAAAAAACGCAAAACGCGATATCAGCTGTCGGATCAAGGACTTCAAATCCGACGGTGCAGATCGTGCGTAAAGGGTAAGCTGTTGGTTAAAGAGGTAAGCGGGGCCCACAATGATGTCAGGTTTTTATTGCGGAGCGGGAGGGTCTTCGGGGTTAAAACACAAGGATCGGGTTTAATCCTGATCATTGGATCCATAAAACGGACGGCTAGGATTAAAGATGGGGCGGAAAGTTTTGGAAGGAGCAAAGGGAGGGTCGGTGAACAGGCGGAGGTAAGAAGATCTGGGGGTCGTTGATCGGTTTAGATCAACGGTCGATATTCATTGAAAATTTGCACTGTCGGGTTTTATGAAAATACAAAGGAAAGTCGGGTTTGGGAAAGGGTTTTAAGCCCTTTAGCGCCCGGTTGCGGGGCTTAAGGTCTTATGAGGCGGAGGGTTACAGGAGTTAAGCCCTCGGGGGCTTAGGAAACCTTTATATGCAGAAAGAGTGTTTTTAGGCCTAAAAACAGGGTTTTTGAGGCAAATTGAGTGTTCCGATAGGCTAAAGGGAAGATTTTTAAACCAGATAAACAATAGATATAAGGTTTTAAAGGGGAGTCTGATGATTTTGAAGGTTAAAATGAAGGTTTATGGAGGGATTTTATGAAGAAAATGAGAATGAAAAGGGTGAAAAATGGAATTGTTTTATGAATGGAGTAGTGAAAATGATGTAAGATGGAGTTTTAAGCAGTCTTTCTCTTGGTAAACAGCAGATTTTTTAGGATTATGAGGGAAACAGCAGTGAAGATTAACTCAAGGGTTAGTTATCTTCATAAGACTTTAAGAACTAACAATTTGGCCATGAAATTGTTTCTTGAAGGCTTAAAAAGAGATTTAGCCACCATTTGATATGACAAATTTTTTATAGGTGACTAACAGAGTCAGCATGGAAATTCAATTACAAATGAGTATTATTCATGGAAATTGAAGCACATGAGCTTTTACAATAACTCTAACAGCTAACATGATACATAAAAAAAGTTGGAGCATAAAATTTTATGAATTCCAAGCAATCAGGTATAAGCAAGTTGAATCAGTATTCAAAAGATAAATGGACACAAACACATAAAAGCTCAAGATGAATCTCAGGTCTGAACAAACACTTCTACAACTGTGTATTAACTGAATGAAATAAAATTACACAGTAGCCTGGTCATTTACATCCATCAACCCCATCTCATTCTAAACTCCACTTTTATAGAGTGAAATCCCTTTTACATAGGTCTGCCACCTGGGCTAGACTCTCGAACCTGATCTAGAGATCTAATCCAAAAAGGATTTCCATTACATTGAGAAAAAATACAGATATTCTGTTTGAGGGAGTTTGTAGTCAAAAAGGACTCTATCACTATTAACTACATCAACAAAAACTTTTAATAACCCATGCTAATGATGGCTATCGAACCAAACAACCATGTTTAGGTGGAAAACTCTCATACTGGATTTCAGGTCCTGATATACCTAATTTGATGATGAGTTGTCCATTGATCAGATGGCAAAAGTGATGTTTTGTCAGCCATGTCAATCATGTGAAGTGTATTGTTGAGTTGTCTTCATCAACAGGTCCCAATGACACTTCATAATCTCTTTTGATGACTCATCTCCTTCCTGAAATGAATTGAATTGCCTCAAAAACACTGAAACTTTAGAACACTGGAAAAACAAAGTATTTAGGCAAGTTCGTAGCATCTTCATAACACCACCTTCTGCAACTTTTTTGACTCTTCTGCATGTGGGAGGATCTTCATTGGGTTTAATAAGGTAAATACATGCCTCAAGTTACTCCTGACATGATATTTTTTGGGAAGTTTTACCTCAAAAAATTCTACAACAAGTTCATAGCAAAAACTCAGCTTCAAGCCTAGAGCTCGCAACGAACTTGCCTAATTTCACCAAATTTTGCAATTTTTCTTCCTAACTCCAAAAATATCTTTGCAGACTTGATATGATATCTTAAGACAAAAAGTAGCCCAAAAAGGTGTCTTACCATCTTTTATGGAGCAGCAGGGTCATCTTCCATCACAATCATCTTTAAACCTTTTTTCTTCAATTCTTCTTGCACCATCTCCATTTGTATTTCCAATTCTCTGATTCGGCTTTGTAACTTCCTTCTTTCTTATTGCAACCACCTGCTCCTCCTGAAGAGATGTTTCATCATTCTGTGCAGAGGCAGTGTCCTCTTTAACATCTTCCTTGACCCCTTTGCAACCTCAACATCCCCTTTGCAACCTCAAAATAAAAATCTATCTGTTTGCTCATTTTTTTTAAAATTTTGTGAGCTCCTGCCTCTCTTGTTTGAAGTTTGCTAACTCCAGCTTAGTTTCCAAAATCTCTTCCCTAGCTTCCTTAAGTTGTTCTTTTAAGAGCTCCAGTTCAAATTTTTCTTGAACTTTTTCCTTGCCCTTTCTTGCCTTGAACTCTATTATTTTTACCCTTGCTGGTTGTTTTTCCTTTACTAGTTCCTTATGCAACTTCTCAGATTTTTCTCCCTTTGATAACTGAGAGCTAGTGAGTGGCTTCCTAGGTTTAAAAATAAAACCCTGAGTCTTCTTTGGAAAAGTCTAGTTTCTTAGCTTCAAGACTCTTTTTCTTGGTTTTTTCTCCTTTAACTTCTACAGGCTTCACAACAAGAGATTCCTCAATGTCAATTGCCTGCAAGATATCTTCTAGCTTGTCTTTCCCCTCTGTCTGACTTCTAGTGATCATTCTATGGGTTCTTATATCAATTTTGACTTCACTGTTGATAGAGGTTTGTTTAGGCACCACTGTCTCTTGCAATTGCTCAATATCTACCTCCATAGGCTCCACCATGAGTTGCACCTCTGTCTGCACTTCCACCTCATGTTCAACCTTTGTTTCAGCCCTAGAGTCTTTATTTTTCTTTGGAGTATTTGCCTTTGATCTAGGTGTATTTCTAGGAGTGAGGACATCATCCTCATACCCACTCAAGAACAGAAAAGTGGACCAATCCATGTTTAACTTTTTGAACTCCTCCATAACTAACAATTTTATCAAACCATGGTGAAAAATAGAAGTGTCACTGCTTTCAAGTTTAGCTTGAACCTTATCAACCATTTTGCCTAAACTCCTAAACATAAAAAATGGTAAAAATCTTGGAGATGTCTGAGCTCATGTCTATGCCTATGTGCTCCTCCTTTAGAAACTCATCACAGTTTTGAAGCTTGAACTTTATTGCTTTAAACCACTCCTCTCCAGACCTTGGAATCTTGTTCCCTGTGCAATTGTGTAAGAAGACACAGCAAAATTGAGGATGCCCACCTTTGAACTTGTACCAACAAAATTCATAGCAAAATCTTTAGACACCTGTGCGTGGTACCCTTGCCTTTTCTGACAGAAACACATGCAACCTGCATTGGCAAAAGCTTGTAAGAAGTTAGGGTCTTCTGCAATTAGCCTCATATCCATGGGCTCATATCTGACCACAGTGCCACCCTTGTTTGGCTTTTTATGTGAAGCCATACTTTCAAACACAGATCTGACCAGCTCCTTCTTTAACATCTGCAGAATTATTTTGAGACAACAAGGAACTCTCTTGACACAGGTAACACTTAGCCTTAGACAACTACAGGACAAAATTCAAGACTCTAGACTGCTGGCAAAAGTGTTCAAACAGCTTACAAGGATGAAGGTGAGGTGATTCTTTTCGAATTAGGGATCGAACTAAATTAGGAAAGAGGAAATGAGTGGGAAAAATGAAATGATGTGAGGAAGAATGATTACCACGCATGCACATGACATATGATGACACATAACATAATAGTACCATGATGACCAAGTGTGCACTGACCAATGAAATCATGACAAGACATAGTCTTTCCCACCATTAGCAGAAAAACAGATTTCGTAGTGTTTCCAGTACTCAGGAGGGCAAATTCACTATGGAACTATCGGGGACTTCCATAGTGAAATTGAACTGTTTTACACTGACTACGCTGCGGAATTTAGAAAAAAATTCCAAGTGTCACAGAATGACCTTTATTACCCATGCAATCAGATTTTTTTGAATTTACCTTGATAAGACCTTTATTGCATGACTAATGACTATTAAGACCCCTTAAATTATGTACAATTTTTGAAATTTAATGAACTCCGTGACCTTATTTTCATCCAAATGACCCAACCTAACTTACTTAAGACCAACCTAGACAAACCTAGTTGGTCAAAATGCTTAACACTCGACCTACACCTTCTGACATTCTAAATTTGCAAGAAGACCATCCTACTATCTTCTTAGGACCAAAACTAGAAGATGAGCAAAATGAAGAAGTTCCACTCTTGGTCCTAAGAAGATAGTAGGATGGTCTTCTTGCAAATTTAAAATGTCAGAAGGTCCAGTCTGAGTGTTAAGCATTTTGACAATTTGGCTCCTGTACTCAGTGACCTTAATGATCTCATCAAAAGGGATAGCAATTTTGATCTTTGAAATCTCAATTTTTAGATTGAAAACGGGAGGTGTTTTTTCAATCTCTTTACCAAGGGGTGTGTCTTTCTTCTGTTCAACCGGCTTCGGAGCATCTTTCTTAGTCTGACTTTTATTGGCTGTAATAGGAACATTTATATTCCTTGGGTTATATAGTTTTTGCATCTCAAAAATAGCATGCTGGTAGCCTTTCCAATAATTAGATTGTTTTTCATCTTCATAATTCCCTATATCATGGCTAGATTCATCATGTTGTTCCTTGGTTAATAACATCTCTGTTACATCTTCATCCAAACAATGAATGATATCTTCTTGAAATTCAGGATGTGTTTCTTCCTCATCCACTAGATTTTGTTGAAAATGAACCCTAACTTGTTGATCAGAGTGATTTCTATTATCCCTTGGTCTCTGCTGATTTTGGGGCCTTCTAAAATGAGAATTCCTAATTTGTGTTTCTTGTTGTGCAACAGGTAGGGAATTATTACCAAGAGCAAGTCTATCCATAAGCCTCTCCATAGTTTTCATCATGGTATTAAATTTTACATCCGAAGATGTGGAAGGTTTTTCTTCTTTTAATCTAGATTTTCCCATTTTGGACCTCTTTGTTGCAGCCATATTTACCTCAACCTTTACAACATCAATTTGCATATCAGCCCAAGTGGCAGATTCTCTCTACCTTAGTAAAATAAAGAAATCATAGTCAAAGGCTTTAGCATAATGAAATTGGGCAGCTCCTGGGGAAGGTTTAATGTGAGCAGAGATAGAATTGTAAACCTTATTGAATCTTTTAGAAAAATCTTGAACTGACTCATCTATGGCTTTTTTCAAACTATTATATTCAGTCAAGGCTTGAATAAGGTTTACTTTACTTCCCCATTTTGTCAAGAAGTTGTCCTCTAATTGGTCCCAATTATGTAAACTCCCTGGGGCTAAAGCTTTGAACCACTTTCTCACCTCACCTATAAAACTCTGCACAAATAGTCTTATTTTGACATCTTCATCATCCACCTCTTCCAAATCAACAAAATCATTAAATTGTTCAACACGCTGCTAAGCAGTGATATCGTCTTCACCTCCAAAAGTCTTTATTCGAGTGGAATACCTTTCTGGAAGGTCACAGAGTATGGCAGGTATGACAAGAGGAGCATACATAGCTGGACCTGCAGGAAGAGGAACTCCAGCCATAATGGCAGTGACAATACTACTTGAAAAAATAGTGAAAGGAGTAATATTTTGACTAGGAAAAGCAGAAGTGAATGAGGGTCTCATGCCAGGAAATTTTGAGATGGGAATTTTCAGTTTAGAGACAAAAGAGCTCCACTTAGGCAAAGGGACACCAGACCTCCTCCTTACCAAAAAATCAAAAGGATCAAGTTCTTTCATTTTTTCAAATCACCCTTGTTCCAATGACAATTATGATGTGACAGTTTCTCAAAACTCTTATTTTTCTTCTTTTGACACAAGAGATGATGTATCAATTCCTAATCTTTGTAGATCTAATACTATTTTAGTCAATTCATTCTCAGGTTTAGATCTAAAAAGAACTTCTTCTATCTTTTCATCAAACTTTTTGTCTTCAAAACGTGGAACAACCTCAGAAGGAAAATATGAAACTCTTTTAAGATATAGATTACCTGATTTTGACGAGCTTCCAATACTTCTGAAAAAAAAATTTGGATTATCAACTATCTTATAGGTGGATCAGGGTCTGAATTACTCCTTGTATGAATATTCTTAGAAGCCAGCTTTAAGGTAAGAATCTCAATGGAGTCACCAAGGTATAATGCAGCCTCGAATATTTCTGATCTCCTGCTACCTTCAAGAGTTCAGTTGCTTTGATTAGACACAAATTCCGGGAAAATGTAGCTTCAGTCTCCCAGCGGACACATCAAAAAATTGTTATCCTTGATAACAACTAGGTTTGACTAGGTTGGTCTTAGGTAAGTTAGGTTGGGTCATTTGGATGAAAATAAAGTCATGAAGTTCATTAAATTTCAAAAATTGTACATAGTTTAAGAGGTCTTAATAGTCATTAGTCATGCAATAAAGGTCTTATCAAGGTAAATTCAAAAAAATATGATTGCATGGGTAATAAAGGTCACTCTGTGACACTTGGCAAATTTTTCTAAATTTCGCAGCGTAGTCAGTGCAAAACAGTTCGATTTCGCTACGGAAGTGTCTAACAGTTCCATAGCGAATTTTCCCTCCCGAGTACTGGAAACGCTACAAAATCTGTTTTTTCTGCAAACGGTGGGAAAGGTTGTCTTGTCATGATTGCATTGGTCAGTGCACACTTGGTCATCATGGTACTATTCCGTTATGTGTCATCATATGTCATGTGCATGCGTGGTAATCATTATTCTTCACATCATTTTGTTTTTCCCACTCATTTCCTCTTTCCTAATTTAGTTCTGATCCCTAATTCAAAAAGCAGCACTTCACCTTCATCCTTGTAAGTTGTTTGAACACTTTTGCCAGCAGTCTAGAGTCTTGAATTTTGTCCTGTAACTGTCTTAGGCTAAGTGTTACCTGTGTCAAGAGAGTTGCTTGCTATCTCAAAATAATTTTGCAGGTGTCAAAGAAGGAGTTAATCAGTGTTGTGTTTGAAAGTATGGCTTCACATAAAAAGCCAAACAAGTGTGGCAATATGGTCAAATATGAGCCCATGGATATGAGGCTAATTGTAGAATACTACAGCATCTCACAAGCTTTTGCCAATGCAAGTTGCATGCGTTTCTGCCAGAAAATACAAGGGTATCATGCACAGATGTCTAAAAATTTTGCTATAAATTTCGTTGGTACAGGTTGGAAGGTGGGCATCCTCAATTTTGTTGTGTCTCCTGACACAATTACACAGGCAACCGACATTCCAAGGTTTGGAGAGGAGTTGTTTAAATCAATAAAGTTCAAGCTTCAAAATTGTGATGAGTTTCTAAAGGAGGAGCACATAGGCATAGACATGAGCTCAGGCATCTCCAGGACTTGCCTCGAGGACAATTATTCAAAGCCTGTAGAAGTTAAAGGAGCAAACACCAAGAAAAAGAGTCTTAAAGCTAAGAAACTAGACTTTTCCAAAGAAGACTTGGGTTTTATTTTTAAACTTAGGAAGCCACTCACTAAGTCTCAATTATCAAAGGGAGAAAAAACTGAAAAGCTACATAAGGAACCAGAAAAGGAGAAACACCCAGCAATGGAAGAAATAATAGTTATTTCCAACATAGGTAGAGGTGAGCAAGGCAAGAAAGGGCAAGGAAAAAGTTCAAGAAAAATCTAAACTGGAGCTCTTAAAAGAACAGCTTAAGGAAGCTAGAGAAGAGATTTTGGAAACTAAGTTGGAGTTAGCAGACTTCAAACAAGAGAGGCAGGAGCTCACAGACATTAAAAAAGAAGTGAGCAAACAAATAGATTTTTAAGATGAGGTTCCAGAGGGGTCAAGGAAGATGTTAAAGAGGACACTGCCTCTGCACAGAATGATGAAACATCTCTTCAAGAGGAACAGGTGGTTGCAATCAGAAAGAAAGAAGTTAGAAAGCCAAGTCAGAGAATTGGAATACAAATGGAAATGGCACAAGCAGAGTTGAAGAAAAAAGGTTTAAAGATGATTGTGATGGAAGATAACCCTGTTGCTCCATAAAAGATGGCGTTGAACCTCAGAATTATCCTCTCTCTGTCATCCTTTCTTACATTTTTCCCTTACTTTCTCATAAGATCACATACCCCAATCAATGATAAATGCCATGTTTTGTCTCAAGGAATGCATTTGAATGATTTACATGTTATATTCTCATGTTCGTGCTATTCGAAAAGATTTTTGTAAGTTGGCTACAAAACGCAACCGATTCTGCAACAATCGTGGATTCTGTAACTACTCTCATGGTCTGACAGATTCCAGGTGTCAAATGGAGAATTGAGCCACATGCGTATTTCCAGAATCATTTCCACATATATTTTGTCCTATTCACTTGGTTGAGATCGATAGAAAAGAAGGCCTAAGATCATGGTCAAAGAACGTTAGCCGAGAACAGAAGGACTCTTGATTTGCTCTATCGTAGCAAATCAAGAGTTAAACAGTCCGACTGTAATTCTATAAGTCAAATTAGCGACCTGTAGCAGAATTATCTCATTAATAGTTATGTTTATTTTCTCTAAAAACTGGTTGTACAGAACCGAAAACAATTAAGTTTTAAGTTAAGTTTTTAGCTTTTGCTGATACATTGTGTATTAAGACTTCGTTCTATCATAATACAAAGATCGTGTTGCCAATGATTACTTAAGTGCATCTTTAACCAGCTAGGATTTCAGCCAAATCAGTTGCAGAGGACCCCTACACTAGAGAAGGTTTTTCATTTATTGTTTTTAGTTTAATTTTTCTTACTCTATTTTTGTCAATTCTGCTTTCTGAGTAGATTAATGTTTTATTCCAGTTTTGATCAGTAGCATAACGTTAAATCATAATTGTGTAAGCCTTGTTCTTCTAAAAACATTTCATAAAGATAGATCTTCCTACTTTCAAATTGAATCAAGTTTGAAGTGATAAGAATTCACAGTTATCTAGTTTTCCTCACTGTTATGTCATTTACTTTCTTAGAATAAAATTATCAATTAATTATATCAATGGATGTTCCTACAGGGCATTTCAAGAAGATAATTCTAAATTAAATAATTGAATGTCTAATTCATACAGGTATTGAGTTTTTCCTCTACACATTTTATTTGCTTTCTAGGTACTTAGAAACTAAGGTATAATTGATTTCTTACACAACAACTCAAGAGGGTAATACCTCACATTGAATGTTGGAGTAAATCAAACATACAATAGTTGTTTATAGTTAGCTTTACATACTTTCACATTTAATTTTAGATCCTCATTTAATTGTATCATTGATGTTCCTAAAGGTCATTCCAAGAAATTAATTCTATCATGTTTCTAGACTGAATGATTGAATGTCTAATTCATGCGATTACTGAGTTTTTCCTTTGCATATTTTACTTGTTTTTTAAGTATAATTGGTTACTTAACATCATCTTAAAAATGTGACACTTCATATTGAATGTTGGAGTAACTAAGCATACATTAGTTGTTTTCCTTTGCACACTTTACTTGCTTTTCTACAACATTAGAAGTTAAGGTATAGATAGTTGCTTACAAATCATCTTAAGAAGGTAATACTTCATATTGAATGCTGGAATAACTAAACATACATTAGTTGTTTTACTTTTCTGCTTTCACTTAGAATAGCACTGCAATTTCAATCTCAGATATAAGAAATAGATCCATGGAATAGGACTAATGTTAAGATAAAAATCATTAAGATAAATACTCTGTTTTTCAGATTAGATTCTAACTAGCCAACAGTGTTTGATTTACTTTTATGTAAATTAGGTTAACTTAGGAACACTTCATTTTCTTCCTTCTTAAAATTCATTAGATTCATTTAATTTGTTTCATAGTTTTAGATGAAACATTCTTAGACATCAAAGAACACAACCCCCAAAACAACATAAAATACAAACAACAAAGTAAGAAGAAGATTAACTAAGCACATACAGTGTACCACAGTTCATCAGTTTACAAACCTCAGTTGATAATTTATGTAAGCAATTTAAGACATTAAATTGACTAAACATTTTGGCGCCGTTGTCGGGGAAGTGTAATGATATGCGTAGAGAAAGAGACTCTAAGGGCAGATTCATAGCTAGAGGCAGGAGTTTAATCCCTACAACACTACTCACTCCACCAAGACTAAAAAGTGATACACCTCCATCTCAAACTCATATTCCATACTTCACTAGCCATAGACTTCATGAAGTTCTAAAGTTAGAAATCCAATTAGGAGGATCTCCTACTTAATCCATTGAAGCAGTCGTAAAAGAAGAAGATCCTAGATCCCCAACAAAAGGAATAATCTTTTTCACCTCTACAGGAGAACATATTCTAGCTGAAGAGTTAGAAATTCCTAGTGAAGAGGAAGAAGAAGATCATTTCTTCAACATACCATTGATAGAAGAACTAGAGGAAGAGAAGTTAACCTTGCAAGTTGAAACTTATATCAGCTCTGAAGAATCTATAATAGCAAGAAGAGGAGAAAAAGGAGAAGGAGAAGGAGAAATTCTAAATGGAGACAATGTAATATTTGGAGGAGGTAGAGGTAGAGGTAGAGGTAAAGGAAATGCAGGAGGAGGCAGAAGAAATAGGGTAATTGATAGTTCATTTGGATTCCCTATAGTTGATGAAAATACAAATGCCACAATGAAAAATATCTCACCTTCTGTCCTCCCAAATTTTCATGCACCAAAAAGTGAAGATCCTGAACCTTTTTGTTTGAATTTGAAGTCTTGTGCAGAACTTATGATTATTTACAAGACTCTCAAAAACTCAAATCGTTTCCCTCAACATTGAAAGTAGCAGCTCTAAAATGGTTCATGAATTTAATCACTCGGTCTATCAGAATATGGAATGACATGAAAAAAGCATTTTTAGAAAGGTATTTGGAATATTGCATACCCATCAATCATAAAGATGAAGTATTTAAAATGATGCAAAAAGAGGATGAGAATTTGGAAGATTTTATTGAAAGATTCAACTATAACATAAAAAGAGCAAAAATGGATAATTTAGATCATGATACTTTAAAACTCTTTTATTAAAAGCCATTAGAGATGAATGGATAGACATTCTCAACATGATGGGAAAGGGGGATATCTCTCAACTTCCATTATCTGACATTGGTGAATTATGTATCCATCTTTCAAGGGGGAAATCAAAAACTAGGAAAAAACCAAGAGATCCTTCTCCTGCTAAAGTAAATAGATTTGCAACTGGAACAGTGAGTAGGGCAGAAATTGGAAACATTTTTGATGAATTTAAAACAGACATCTTAGGGAGTCTCAGTGACCAGATAGACACCCTTAAATTACAAAACAAGCAGAAAGCTGAGACTGATGCTTTAGCTATTTTCTGTCCCAAATGCAGAAAGAAACATGCTTTAAGAGAATGTCCTCTTGATGCAAAAGTCATAGAGCCCTGTATGATTTGTTCAGGAAGTCATGAGACTAAGAGTTGTCCTTCAATTCCAGGTCTTAAGGCTGTTTTTCAAGAAGAAACAACTTCAAATCCAACAGAATCTCTTTGCTTTGTCTTTAGAAAACCATGGCAGGGGCCACAAGCTCAAGACTTTAACAATCAAATGTGTACTCAGCCCCCACCAAATAATTGGAATTCTTGGCAACAACCTTGGCCTCAATCTCAATCTCAATCACAAACTTGGGCTCAAAAAATGCAAAATCCCTATGGAAGATTCTCTCAATACTACCAATATCCTCCATCATATCCAAACTATCCTCCCCAACAAATTCCTCAACAAAATCAACAACCCCAACTCCAAAACCAAAATCCACAACTTTCACTACCATTTCCACAGAGACCAAATAAGCTACCTGCCCAACCATTACCAAACCCCAACAATAAAAATCCTCAAAATACCTACATGATAGAAGGACAGCAATTTCCAACCTACATGATTACTCCTCTAGACCTTAATGATGTCCAACTTAGATCTGGTAGGATATTAGAAAAGGAAAAACCTTCTGTAGTTATTCGAGAACAAGATAGTTTTGAGGAAAATTCTCTACAGCTAAATAAAAGTTTTGAGGAAGGAACATCTCTTCGAAACCAAAATTCTGAAAATGAAAAACAAAAAGAACCAGTAAACTCAACTCCTATCATAGAGCAACCATCAATACTTACTTCTACACCTCCTTTCCCTGAAAGATTACAAGTTGATAGAGGGGTAGAAAAACATATTATGTTTCCCAATTATAATTTTCTAGATGAATTGAAAAATGTCTGTATCAAAATTCCTTTATTACAGGCCATTAAAGAGATTCCAATTCTAGCCAAAACAATAAAGGAGTTGAGCATGAAGAAACCGGGAAGAAAAACAAAAGAAATAAAAAGAATTCAACTTGTAAGAAAAATTGCAGACATAATGATGGGAAAATTTGTCATACAAAAATATTTAGATTCAAGAAGTCCAGTTGTAAAAACACATATCAATGGAGTTGAAATCCAAATACATTGATTGATTTAGGAGCAGCAATAAACATCATGAGCAAACAAACCATGGAACAGCTCAAACTTCCTAATCTTCTGTATACACCTACATTACTACAAATAGCAGACAGATCTGCAATCAAGTCAGATGGTGTGTTAGAAGATATTTCAGTATCCTTAGACTCTTGGGAGTATCCTGTTGATTTTATGATCTTAACTCCTAAGAACAATCTAGGAGGACATCCACTTATATTAGGAAGACCTTGGTTGACTATAGCTGATGCTTTTATTAGCTGTAGATATGGTGACATGTATATCTCTGATGGTAACTCAACAAAGAAATTTACTCTATATCTTGCAGCAAGAACAATCACAGAGTTAGATGAAAAAGAATGGATTGATGATGAAAATGATATACAACCTCTCTTCACTATTTCAAACATTAGTGAAGATAGCCAAATTGTGCTGAACACTTTGCTGACAAGAGGACAACCTATAAAATCCTTCATTTAGGATATTATTGGCCATCCATCTTCAAAGATGCCAAAGAATATGTCAAAAGGAGTGACAGTTGCCAAAGGGTAGGAAAACCTGCTCCTTCAAATGAAATGCCATTACAACCTCAGGTACTCATTAAACTTTTTGAAAAATGGGCTTTGGATTTTGTTGGACCAATCAATCCACCATCTAAACAAAAGAAATATATTTTGGTATGTACTGATTATGTCACCAAATGGGTAGAGGCTAAAGCATTACTTTTTGCTAATGAATGTTCTGTAGTTAATTTTCTTTTTGAGGATATCTTCACTTGTTTTGGTGTTCCAAGAGAAATTGTGACAGATCAGGGATCCCATTTTACATCCAAGTTGGTGAAAAAGCTCGTGGAAGATTACAAGATCAAGCACAGAAAGTCTACTCCTTATCATCCATAAGCAAATGGTCAAGTAGAGTCCACCAATAAAGTGATTGAAGGAATTCGCACTAAAACTGTACATCTACATAGAAGAGATTGGGCAGAAAGGCTTCCTGAGGCCTTATGGGCCTACAGAACTACATGGATGAATACAACAGGACATACTCCCTATGAACTTGTTTATGGAAAACAAGTCTTGTTCCCTATAGAGTTTCAGATCTGAACCTTCAAGATGGCAGTCCAATTGGGACTTGATTTCTCAGAAGCACAAAAACATAGATTGGAGCAACTCAATGAGCTTGATGAAATCAGGCAAGATGTAGTTCAAAGAACCAATATAGTCCAGCAGCAAAGGGCTAAATGCATGATAAGTATATCAAGGAAAAGAAGTTTCAAACAGGGGATTGGGCACTTTTGTTCAATTCAAAATTCAAAGATTTTCAAGGAAAGTTTCAGACTCATTGGCTTGGGCCTTATGAGATTGAAAAAGTCTTTGATAATGGAGCAGTGAAGATAAGGACAATTGATGAAAAAGTACCTCTTCTTGTGAATGGTCATTGGTTGAAAATATATCATAAGCCAATTTCAAGATAAAAGTTTATAAAGATTTTCCAAGATAATACTAATATGAAGTTAGTGAAGAAGAATTCTTCTTCTTCACTAACTTGGCTTTTATTTTTCCTATATATATAAAAAAATATATAAAATATGTTGGACACCTAATCCTCTATGGATAGGTGTGGAAGGCGAATGGACAAAAGGAGTCCAAGAGACCACTTGGAAGATGAATCCAAGGGTCACCTAATGTACTATAAAAGCACATCTATGGTTGATAATAAAATAACTCACATTTATCCTTCAGTTCTGTCTTTCTATTTATGTGTGTTCTCCATTCACCATGTGTGTGTTTAACATGGTATCAAAGCGAGCAATTGTTGGCCCTGCTCCAATTTGAGTGAGAGCCATAGGTTTATGGCTATTTATGCCCTTCATTAGATTTTATGTTGTGTGTGTCTAACTTGCTTATGCGTTGAAGCATTGTTTTTCTACTTGGTGCAGAGAAGGTTGAATCGGTATGAAGACCGGAGCAAGGTGCTGCATAGAATGGTGTGATTGTAGTTCATGTTCGATGGCGTTTGGCATGTGGTAAGTCTGTTTTTAAGAGCCGGAAAAGTTTGTTGATAAATTTTAAAAGCTTATATGTTGGAGTCAACTCTGTGTTAAGAGCGTGACTATGTATGTGCAGTACTGTGTATACACAAACAATAGAGAGAGGCAACATTGAGACTACCCATCGTGGCTCCTCGCATTCCCTCACACCGCATCAAACCAGCGTTTTTTATTATCTATGACCAGTGCTAAAATCCAAGCATCATCGATTGGCTTGCTTGCATTATACGACACTCGCCCATATACCAGCCTCCCATTGTTGTGCTCGGCCTCAGTGTCTCGGCGCTCGGTGCAGTCTCACAGCACCTCATATGCTACCCAGCCCTCCTTTCAAACCACTATAGCAGCCTCGGCTCTCCCTGTCGGCCCACCCTCAGACCTGCGTCGACTCATGATATTGCTCATTGGAGGTTCGTTTTGTATAAATAGAGTTGTTGTAACGCTCACAGTGTTGCTCGGTCCCTTTCCTGTGGTTCTTTCCCGTGGCTCAGTGCCTCGGCCTGTGCGCCGACCTACCAACCTCCCAGTTCTCTCCACCGCTGCCTCTCCCGTGGCACCTCCGTCGACCTATGCACTTCGGCCCTCACATCTGCCTCCTCCACATTCCGCAGGCCTCGGCTCCTGCCCCCTCCCACGTGCTCCATTCCCTCCATATGCATCTCCCTCCGCTGTTGCTCCTCCACGCTACCACTCCTGTCCCTTCCACTACCCGCAACCTACTTCCCTCCTGCCCCTTGCAATTCCACCCGCCCTTCTACATTCCGTCAGCTCCTACTCCTTCCCTCACCTTCCTCCCTTCGCACCATCGCTTCTTGGCTCACTACTACTCCCATGCCGACCCCGTTTGCATGTCACCAAGCTCCTCAGTGCAAACTTTTAATCATATGCTTGGTGCTATGATTCATAACCTCGGTGCAAAGTTTTAATCTGTTCGTGCGTTGGTTGAATTCTGTTGAGTGTATATTGTATCCATTAAATGTTATCGGGATTTAAAGAATGGAACGTTGAAGCTATTTAAAACGCCTCTACATATATGTCGTTTTGGGTTCCCTGACAATCAGAGCATGGAAAACGCAAGTGCCCAAATATACAATTCCAGTTTGAGTCAGAAATTTCAGACAGTATAGTTAGCATAAAAAAAATGGTGGAAAGGCTATAAGTGATGACTTCAATCTCACCCCGAGAATGTTGAAGGTGGCCAGAGAAGGTAGGGCATAGACCATCAGCCGGATTGCGGGGTCTCAGATTTTCTTCGCAGTACTATGAAACCAACAATCTTCAATGTTGCTATTCATGTCAGGAATAATTAGAGAGAGCATAATCAAGACATAGATGCAGGTGGGCCTTAATTGAAGTCTGTGCATTGCAATTGATTTCGAGGAGTTACAACGTGTGCGGGTCCCATAGTTTTCAACCAGTCTGGATGTTGACCTTTAAAGTTGCATGTTTGATGATTTATTTACTGAGTGTTTAATATCCATCTGCCAAAAATAAATTCCAAAGGGCCGAGTTACTGCTTCGGCCATTATAATTCTCAGGAAATTCATTTATTGTTTGGAGGCTAACATTCTTCAATTAAGGAGGTCGAGATCTAAATTCTAGGAAGGCTAAGTTTATTAGCATTTGGAGACTATTTTATCCAACTCTAAAAGTCTAGTTATCTTATTGATCCATATCATCAACAGAAGAAGGCCGAGTTGTTGATCCCTTAGAGTCTGAATTGTTTGTGTATCAAGGAGCAAAGTTGTCTCGTTTCTATTTGTCCAGATTATTCCTTGAAGGGGCCAAGAGTGAAAATTTCCAATAGTGTATTTTGGCCATTGTGCAAAATTATCTCTGTGCATTGTTGCCAGACAATTGAATTTTTTTAACTGAGTTTCTTTTGTAGAGCAGTGTATGGTATAAGGTGCATTAAATCATTTCTGAAGACTGTGTATGTTGGCACCTTCTTTGATTAATGTGTTGAAGTTTTTATTCGGGGTGGATGGTATAGGTTGAATAGTTTTTCCTTTTTCTTTTCTTTTTTTCTTTCATTAAAAAAAAAAAAGAGAAGAAGAAGAAGAGATGGTTGGGATTGATGATGCAATAGAATTGTTGACTACTTTAATACATTCCACTGTTGATGGGATAGCAAACATCAACAAAGACATTTTTTTTGACATCCAGAGCTATCTACATAATGCACAAGAGAAGACTGATTTTTTACAGCTTGAATCTCAGCTACAACAAGAAGAATTACAGAAGCGGAGTCATCATTCTGAACTTGTTTCTGTTCAGAAAATTGAAAGAGACTCCCATAAGCAGCAAGTCAATAATGATGCGGCTGATTCACATTCAATGCCCTAGTATAAGAGCAGATTTGCACGCAAAAGTAAACATCCAGCCTGCACTTCCCAAGCCCATCATCAGACCTTGGGAAGAGCTTGTCCATAACAAGCACAGAACAGGTCTTCGATATGACAAGGAGTTGTCCTTTCATATTCCAGACTACTCCAAGCCCATCAAATTTCAGAGCTTCGGATTTCTTCATGACAATTCACATTCAGTTGTTCCAGATCCTGCTCCTCTTCCAAAACAACAACAACTACAGATTGTAAAATTCCAACACTGTGATCGCGTTGGCCATATGAAAGATCATTATCTTGATCTTCACCCATGCAAGCATTGTGGTCGGCACACCCATTCTTCACACAGATGCTTCAGAAACAAGCCTCCTGCAAGAACAAAGATTCATCTTGGATGGATCGCTTCTTAGAAATGGGCATCAACAGCCAAGAAGATGTTTAAGTCGCATGTCAGAACTTGTTCTAAAATATTGAGCAAACTTGTAGTTGAGTTTTCGTTATCATCTCACCTTGTACCTGACATGGGGGAAAATGGTGGTCATCTACAAGCTTCGAAGTCACATCAAGTGAGCTTGAACCACAACCTGTCATTCGAGATTCAGAGTTGTAACCAGAGACATAGCAGTTCAAGCGAGCCTGAGCCATAATCTGTCATTCCAGATTCAGAGTTGTAGCCAAAGACACAAATGCCCATGAGCATTCCTTTGGTTGGTGGACAGCCTTAAACCATCCATGCGAGGTTGATATTCTTCCTCTTCAAAGAATTCGGAGCACTTCCTCTAGCAGAAGACTTCAACTTCTTGTCAGCTTTGGTGGAGTTCCGGGAAATGCACTAAGCATTCCAGTGTTGGTGGTCATCCTTAAACCATCACAGGTTGTAGACCTCACTTCTTCTAGGTTGAAGGTCTCCCTCTTCAAATATGAGGGACACTTCCTCTAGCAGAAACCCTCAGCTTCTTGCCAGAATTGGAAGAGTTCTGGGAACTGCACTAAGCATTCCAGTGTTGGTGGTCATCCTTAAACCACCTCTTTATGCCAACATTTCAGAGAGTTGATTCAGCCTAAGTACTGCCATGCATACTTTGCATATTTGTATTACAACTCTCTTCTTAGATTCACACATACCCCTTCGGATTAGGGGGGGAATGTTTGACACTTAAGCCTCTATGGGTAGGTGTGGAAAGCAAATGGACAAAAGGAGTCCAAGAGACCACTTGGAAGATGAATCCAAGGGTCACCTAATGTACTATAAAAGCACATATATGGTTAATAATAAAATAACTCACGTTTATCCTTCAGTTCTATCTTCCTGTTTATGTGTGTTCTTCATTCACCATGCGTGTTTAACAAAATAAATATAAAATAAAATAAAAAATAAAAAATAAAAAAAATTAAGTGTATAAGTATGAAAACCAATCAATGATTGGCATACTTATACAGAAAATACAGGGTGAAAATCAGAGATTTCTGACATCCTATATTTTCCATTTCTTTTCTGCAATAAGTAGTAACACAAAACTACATTCATATTCCATCTTTGCAGCGCATAATCTACAAATTCATTCCATTTTCACAGACATATTCACTTTCATTCCATTGTCACAGTCATATTCCACTTCCATTTCATTTCACAATTCCATTCCACTTACATTCCATTCCACAAACCATACTTCATTTTTTCCGCAGATTCCATTCTGCAGTTGAGCACATTCTGCAGCTGATAACATTCCGCAACTGACTACATTCTGCAGCGAATTCTATTCTGCAGCCACATTTCATTCAGCAGTTCCGACACAATTGTACAGCCTAAAAAAAAATGATGATTACAGGAAATTGAAGGATTATGTTTTGAAGTCCAACATGCTTAAGGGTACCTAAAGGATCAACACCAAAAAAAACAACAAACGAAAAGGTTAATTCTAAAAGGTAAAGTGCAAAAATTTATTTTAATAGCAAGGTTAAAACTTTAGCATGTATAATATGGATGGTCATATGCTTCCTTGACAGATCATCATTTGATTTTATTACAATTTCTATCATACCACAGATCAGCCACATCCTCCGCATTATGTCTCATAAAGGTCCATAATTGACTCCCTCATTGATGATTATCGACCATGACCGGTTGATGTGACATACCCGTCTACGTTTCTTCACAACCCTTACCACCTATTTATTCCTACAAACCCTCGATACCTTTCATCGGATCCATAGCCCAATTCATTTCATAAACAGAGAAGGGTAATTCTGAAGGTTGAGAACTTTGCAAGCATAGGACTGATAGTTAGATCAGAACCGGTGGGAACAAAGTATATGGAAGGATACTCTCAAATCAAGGAAATGTTGCAGAAAGCTGGATGGCTCAAATTCATAGAGAAATTTGATGGTTTCCACAAGGAAATTACAAAATCTTTTGCTCGGTCTTTTGATGGCACAAAAGTGGAAATTGGAGACATCAAGTTCACAGTTACTGAGTCATTCATGGCAAAAGCCATAGAACTTCCAAGGCTTGGCGAAAGATGGTTCAGAAACAAGGAGTTCCATAGTGAATCATGGAAAGTTATACTCAAAAACTCAGGTATGGATGTCTCTATTTTTAGAAAAGGTATCCCCAGCTCAACTCTTAAAAGTAAATGGAGGAACATGCTCTTGGTTTTACAAAAATTAATTCCTGTGAAGGAAAGTTTGGTTGCATGTATGTATACCATATCCATTTACTGATGAATTTCTTAGAGAATGGTGAAATAAATCTTCCCTTCTTTCTGCTAAATAGCTTAAAAAGGATGTCCACAAACGTGCAGAAGAGAATACAGTTTATAGATAACACCATGCATCATCATGGGTTAGTAAAGATACTGGTTGAGTTTGATTTAAAAATCATAGGAGATACCTGGGAGAGCTATCTTATTAGAAACCATTTTTAAGAAGCACCAGAACAATCCAAAAAAGATAATGTCAGAAAGAGCAGAAGGAAGAAGATTGATACAAACATTGAAGACAAAGCTACATCTTCATTGCAGAAGAATGATGAAAAGCTCATCTCTGAAGAACTGACAGAGATCAAGAAGAAAAATAAAATCAAGACAAGAGATAAGATAAGAAAGAGGAGTAAAGATACAGATGAGGAAAACGTAAATCCTCCACAACTGAGAAGGAGCTCCAGACTCCGAAGTTCGATGAAGAAAACACTATCAAAAGAGACAGAGTTTATAAGTTTAGATAAAGAAACCCCAATGCCATCTCCTGTCAATATTTCTCCTCCACACATTCCTCAAAATTCTCTTATTCATAATTTTGAAGGTCGCCCCAGTAGAAAATCTCCAGGCATAGACCCAGCACAACAAGAAATATATGATTACATAGAATCGTTGGAGACGAGAAGTGCAACAGTGAATCCTATCAATCCACAAGAACCTCTAGTTGAAACTCTCAAACAAGAAATTTATGAACTAGAGATATTGAATAGACATATCACACAGGAGAATGAGACCTTGAAGCAGCAGAACAAGTTTAAAAAGGTAATTCATGACAATATCATTCTGCATTTAGGACTTTGGTACAAGAAGAACAAAAAGTTGAAAAGAAAAAACAAGCCACTAAACAAGGCAGTCATTAATCTCAAATATAAGCTTCTTATGAGAAAACCCAGGACAGCAATCACTTCAAATAAAAGCAAAAGAAGAAAATTAGATGTGTTAGCAGAAGTATCTGAACAGATGCAGTGGGAGAGAAGAATTCACATTTTTGGCAGATTGCATGAAGACATGCAATGACTTCGCAATGGGAGTATGTTGAACCTCAGAATTATCCTCTCTCTGTCATTCTTTCTCACCTTTTTTCCTTACTTTTTCATAAGATCACATACCCCAATCAATGATAAATGTCGTGTTTTGTCTCAAGGAATGCATTTAAATGATTTCCATGTTATATTCTCATGTTCTCGCTATTCGAATAGATTTTTGTAATTGGCTACAGAACGCAACCTATTCTACAGCTAATCGTGGATTCCGTAGCTACTTTCATGGTTTGATAAGTTCCAGGTGTCAAATGGAGAATTAAGCCACATGCAAATTTCCAGAATCATCTCCACATGGATTTTGTCCTATTCACTTGGTCGAGATCGATCGAAAAGAAGGCCTAAGATCATGGTCAAAGAACGTTAGCGGAGAACATAAGGACTCTTGAACAAGAATTAAACACCCTGATTGCAATTCTATAAGTCAAATTAGCCACCTATAGCAGAATTATCTCATAGATAGTTATGTTTATTTTCTTTAAATATCGGTTGTACAGAACTGAAAACAATTAAGTTTTAAGCTTTTGCTGATACGCTGTGTATTAAGACTTCGTTCTATCATAATACAAAAATCATGTTGCCAATGATTACTTAAGTGCATCTTTAACCAGCTAGGATTTCAACCGAATCAGTTGCATAGGGCCCCTACACTAAAGGAGGTTTTTCATTTATTGTTTTTAGTTTAATTTTCCTTACTCTGTTTTTGTCAATTCTGTTTTCTGAGTAGATTAATGTTTCATTCTAGTTTTGATCAGTAGCATAACGTTAAATCATAACTGTGTAAGCCTTCTTCTTTTAAAAACATTTCATGAAGATAGATCTTCCTATTTACAAATTGAATCAAGTTTGAAGTAATAAGAATTCACAGTTATCTAGTTTTTCTCAATGTTTTGTCATTTACTTTCTTAGAATATAATTATCAATTAATTGTATCAATAGATGTTCCTACAAGTCATTTCAAGAAGATTCTAAATTAAATGATTGAATGTCTAATTCATACAGTTATTGAGTTTTTCTTCTGCACATTTTACTTGCTTTCTAGGAACTTAGAAACTAAGGTATAATTGATTTCTTATATAGCATCTCAAAAGGGTAATACCTCACATTGAATGTTATAATATATCAAACATACATTATTTGCTTACAGTTAGCTTTACATGCTTAC
The DNA here is from genome assembly GCA_034641835.2 of Pinus albicaulis. Lineage (NCBI taxonomy): Eukaryota > Viridiplantae > Streptophyta > Pinopsida > Pinales > Pinaceae > Pinus > Pinus albicaulis. The sequence goes on along the minus strand of CM076581.1, from coordinate 750,517,839 downwards.
ACATTTACTTTTAGATCCAAATTTAATTATATCATTGATATTCCTAAAGGTCACTCTAAGAAATTGATTCTATCATGTATTTATCTTAATGATTTCTATCTTAACATTAGTCATATTCCATGGCTCTATTTCTTATATCTGAGATTGAAATTGCAGTGTTATTCTAAGTGAAAGCAGAAAAGTAAAACAGCTAATGTATGTTTAGTTACTCCAACATTCAATATGAAGTATTACCTTCTTGAGATGATGTATAAAAAACGATCTATACCTTAACTTCTAATATTCTAGAAAAGTAAGTAAAGTGTGTAAAGAAAAACAACTAATGTATGCTTAGTCACTCCAGCATTCAATATGAAGTGTCACCTTCTTGAGATGATGTTAAGTAACCAATTATACTTAAAAAACAAGTGAAATATGCAATGGAAAAACTCAGTAATTGCATGAATTAGACATTCAATCATTCAATCTAGAAACATGATAGAATCGATTTCTTGGAATGACCTTTAGGAACATCAATGATATAATAAAATGAGAATCTAAAAGTAAATGTGTAAGCATGTATCGCTCACTGTAAGCAACTAATGTATGTTTGATTTACTCCAACATTCAATGTGAGGTATTACCCTCTTGATATGCTATGTAAGAAATCAATTATATCTTAGTTTCTAAGTTCCTAGAAAGCAAGTAAAATGCGCAGAGGAAAAACTCAATAACTGTATGAATTAGACATTCAATCATTTAATTTAGAATCATCTTCTTGAAATGACCTGTAGAAACATCCATTAATACAATTAATTGATAATTCTATTCTAAGAAAGTAAATGACAGAACATTGAGGAAAACTAGATAACTGTGAATTCTTATTACTTCAAACTTGATTCAATTTGTAAATAGGAAGATCTATCTTCATGAAATGTTTTTAAAAGAAGAAGGCTTACACAGTTATGACTTAACGTTATGCTACTGATCAAAACTGGAATGAAACATTAATCTACTCAGAAAACAGAATTGACAAAAACAGAGTAAGGAAAATTAAACTAAAAACAATAAATGAAAAACCCACTCTAGTGTAGGGGCCCTCTGCAACTGATTCGGCTGAAATCCTAGCTGGTTAAAGATGCACTTAAGTAATCATTGGCAACACGATCTTTGTATTATGATAGAATGAAGTCTTAATACACAGCGTATCAGCAAAAGCTTAAAATTTAACTTAAAACTTAATTGTTTTTGGTTCTGTACAACTGGTATTTAAAGAAAATAAGCGTAACTATCTATGAGATAATTCTGCTACAGGTGGCATATTTTACTTGTTTTTTAAGTATAATTGGTTACTTAACATCATCTCAAGAAGGTGACACTTCATATTGACTGTTGGAGTGATTAAGCATACATTAGTTGTTTTCTTTTACACACTTTACTTACTTTTCTAGAACATTAGAAATTAAAGTATAGATAGTTGTTTACACATCATCTCAAGAAGGTAATAATTCATATTGAATGTTGGAGTAACTAAACATACATTAGTTGTTTCACTTTTCTGCTTTCACTTAGAATAGCACTGCAATTTCAATCTCAGATATAAGAAATAGATCCATGGAATAGGACTAATATTAAGATAGAAATCATTAAGATAAATACTCTGTTTTTCATATTAGATTCTAACTAGCCAACTGTTTTTTATTTATTTTTATGTTAGTTAGTTTAACTTAGGAACACTTCTTTTTCTTCCCTCTTAAAATTCATTAGATTCATTTCATTTCTTTCATTGTTTTAGATTAAACATTCTTAGACATCAAAGAACAAAACCCTCAAAACAACATAAAATATAAACAACGAAGTAAGAAGAAGGTTAACTAAGCACATACAGTGCACCACACTTCATCAGTTTACAAACCTCAGTTGATAATTTATGTAAGCAATTTAAGACATTAAATTGACTAAACAGATGGTAAGACACATTTTTTTGCTACTTTTTGTCTTAAGATATCATATCAAGTCATTTATAGGACTGCAAAGATGTTTTTGGAGTTTTCGCTACGAACTCTCTGTAGAATTTTTTGAGGCAAAACTTCCCAAAAATATCATGTCAGGAGTAACTGGAAGCATGTATTTACCTTATTAAACCCAATGAAGATCCTCCCACAGGCAGAAGAGTCAAAAAAGTTGTAGAAGGTGGTGTTATGAAGATTCTACGAACTTGCCTAAATACTTTGTTTTTCCAGCGTTCTAAAGTTTTGGCCTTTTTGAAGCAATTCAATGCATTACATGAAGGAGATGACTCATCAAAAGAGATTATGAAGTGCCATTGAGACATCTGTTGATGAAGAAAACTCAGCAATACACTTTACAGGATTGACATGTGTTTAGTCAATTTAATGTCTTAAATTGCTTGCATTAATTATCAACCGAGGTTTGTAAATCGATGAAATGTGGTGCAATGTATGTGCTTAGTTAACCTTTCTCTTACTTCATTGTTTTATATTTTATATTGTTTTGAGGGGGTTTTGTTCATTGATGTCTAAGAATGTTTAATCTAAAACTATGAAAAGATTTTAAATAAATCTAATGAATTTTAAGAAGGAAGAAAAGAAAGTGTTCCTAGGTTAATCTAATTTTCATAAAAATAAACCAAAAATTGTTGGCTAGTTAGGACCTAATTTGGAAAACAAAGCATTTATCTTATCTTATCATTAGTCATATTCCATGGATTTAATTCTAAAAACTAAGATTGAAATTGCAGTGTTTGTCTTTAAGTAAAAGCAGAAAATGAAAATAACTAATGTACTTCTGGTTACTTCAACATTCAATTATGAGATATGACATTTTTGAGATGATATGTAAGCAATTGTCTATACTTTAACTTCTAATGTCCTAGGACAATAAGCAAAGGATGCAAAGGAAAACATCTAATGTATATTTAGCTACTCCAACATTCAATTATGAAGTGTGATCTTCTTGAGATGGTGTTAAGTAACTAATTGTACCTAATGATCTAGAAAACCAAGTAAAGTATGCAGAAGATAACTCAGTGATTGCATTCATAAAACATTCAATCATTCAGTCTTAAAATATGATTAAATCAATCTCCTTGGAATGACCTTTAGGAATATTAGTGATGCAACTAAGTGAGAATCTGAAAGCAAAATGTGAAAGCATGTAAAACTCACTGTAAACAACTAATGTATATTTGACCTTTTGCAACATTCAATGTGAAGTATTACCCTCTTGAGATGTTATGTGAGAATTCAATTATGCCTTAGTTTCTAAATTCCTAGAAAGCAAATAACAATGTGCAGAGTAAATTCAATCACTGTATGAATTAGACATTCAACCATTTAGTTTAGGATCATCATCTTGAAATGGCTTTTGAAAAAATCCATTGACACAGTTAATTGACAATTCTGTTCTAAGAAAATGAATGACAAAACAATAAAAAAACTAAGCAACTGTGTATTTCGATCTTAATTGGATTTAAAAAAAGAATTATCTATCTTCACGAAATATCTTAGAAGAACAATGTTGCACAATTGTGATTTAATGTTATGTTATTTATCAAAAACTGGAATGAAACATTAACTTAATTAGAAAACAGATTTGCTAAAAACAGAGTAATGTTAACTGAACTAAAAACAACAAATGAAAAACCTCCTCCGGTGTAGGGGCCCTCTGCCACTGATTTGGCTGAACTACTAGCTGGTTAAGGATGCACTTAAACGATCATTGGCAACAAGAACTTTGTATTATGATAAAATGAAGTCTTGATACAAAGTATCAGCAAAAAGCTTAAACTTAACACTTAATTTCTGAACTGTCTTCTCGGTTCTGTACAACCGGTTTTTAAAGGAAAATAACATAATTGTTTGTGAGATAAACTTGCTACAGGGTGGCTAATTCGAATTAGACTTGCAATAGGACTATTAGACTCCTGATTTGCTACGATAGAGAAAATCAAGGGTCCTGCTGCTTTCGAATAACATACTTTGACCATGTTAGGAATCTGTAATCAGCAAGATTGGCAAAGTCTGATCACAGAAACAACATTTTTTCAACCAACTTTAGGATTCTAGGATCTAGCCCTCCTGAATCCGGAGAGGGATCTCTCCAATGAGTGCAAATATGGATTTGTCTTTGAAGTTTTGGGTGATGATATTAGGCTAGTTATGAAGACCAAAGGTTTTTTTTGGTTTTTTGGATGGTTGAGCATGAATATTGTTTGAGGTGAAAAGTCATGAATGCAAAGATATTCAAAGGTGAGAAGTCGCAAGCAAATAGAACAGTTTTGGCTAAAAGATAGATATAACGTTGGTTTTTAGTCCATTGGGCTATGGAGTCATAACAGGGCTTTAATTGAGCAACAACATCAAGAGTGATCCAAAGGCAAGTCATCTATATCACAAGATCATTGAGATTAAAATGATGGAATGGGAACAATAAAGTGTTGGAGGGGTGGAAACTGATAATAATTTCACAAGGGATTTATAGTCAGTCCAAACAAGAAAAGCCTCTTAAGTAACTGTTTAAAACCAACCAAGGACAGGGTTAACCATAGACTTCTTGGGCAAGTTTGTATTAAAGCAGCGTAATTGACAAACAATTCAGTAATCTGCATAATTACCTTCGGAAAGTATGAAAACACATAAGAAAAAACAAAGTGTAACCTAAGATCAGATAAGGTACTTTGAAACCTAGTCTGCTTTCAATCAAACACCCAGGGAAATCTTCAGAATTTGCCTTTAGAGGATAGAAACTAGAAACAGGGCTAACCATAAACTTTTCTAGTCTAACTTTAATAAGCAAATGATGAAAATAACTTTCAAGAACAATGTTTAAAGCAAACAGCAAGACGAGGGAATGCCAACATTCCTGACTACTTAAGCTGTATTTAATCATTCTTAAATAAACAAATTAGAGGAAAACATTGAGATAAAGCTTATCAGTTAGAGAAGGGTACTGATAAACAGTAGATCCTAACTCTATAAATGCTGTTCTTTATCAGAGAAAAGTGAACAAAATGACATACATAGAAGGAAAAACAATAACAAAGAAAGGGGCACTTCACCAGCGATATCGACCAGGATCCCAAGAAACAGCGTGTTATTGATGTCAAACCAGTTACAATCTTCAAGTCCAATGTTTCAGTTCAGCAATCATCTTCACTATTCAGCCTAACTAATCTAGCACAAACAGAGCTTCAAGGGCCAGTGAATACTATTTACAATCAGAAGTTTAAGCTCAAATGTATTTCAAAGTTCTGCAACCAACAATTGTTCATCTTCTACAGAGGTATTTATAGAAGAATGAGGAGGTGAGATCTGATAAAATATCTCCCAGGGCAATTAATACAGGGTGATGACTTCTCGGCCTTTGAGGGGCTCGATGGAGAAGTTTACAGGTGATCTGTCTGTATTAACTGTTTTACAATTAAGATTAAAACTCAATGGGAGCTTTTATTGACTTTTGAGGCTCTGTGTCATGTTGGAGTAACTCTACAAATATTTTTTGCATTAAGTTCCTTGCAGAAGTAACTCTCTGGCTGCGTTGAAGCGAATATCTGATTTCGAACAATAACTTCGGCCTTTGTTGAATGCTTGTAGTTACAGGTGGCACTGTGGTAGATGGGAGGAATCAATTCGCCTCAAATGTGGTGGTGGAGGCCTTTCTGTCTGTTAAACACTTGTGATGTTCCTTTAATTGTGTTTTAATTCTGGGAATTAGGCTTTTGATAACCATTCTTAGCCGTAATTCCCAAATCTGTCTTCAATCTTCTTTTTCTACTGTGCTCTGTTCTTTAACACTGATACTCTTTAGATGGTGATTTAATAACACAGTGTCTTGTCAATGTGCAGGTCACGTAGGGCTCGTATGGCATCACTGCCTCAGGAAGCGATGACGAGACGCATCTAGAGGACATTCTCTTAAAGCATTCTTCTTTCTGCATTTGGGACAGAAAATAGCTAAAGCATCAGTCTCGGCTTTCTGCTTGTTTTTAACTTAAGGGTGTCTATCTGTTCACTAAGACTCTCTAAAATGTTTGTTTTAAATTCATCAAGCATGTTTCCAATTTCTGCCCTACTCACTGTTCCAGTTGCAGATCTATTTACCCTAGCAACAGCAGGATCTCTTGGACCTTTCTCAGTTTTTAATTTTCCTCTTGAGAGATGAATACATAATTCCCCAATGTCAGGTAATGGGAGTTGAGAGATGTCCCCCTTCCCCATCATGTTAAGGATGTTTATACACTCATCTCTAATGGCTTTCAACAAAAGAGCTTTTAAAGTGTCTTGATCTAAATTATCCATTTTTGCTCTTTTATGTTGTAGTTGAATCTTTCAATTAAATCCTCCAAATTCTCATCCTCTCTTTGCATCATTTTAAACATTTCATCCTTGTGATTAATAGGTATGCAATAATCCAAATACCTTTCTAAAAATGCTCTTTTCATATCATTCCATGTTCTGATAAATCGAGTGATTAGACTCATGAACCATTTTAGAGCTGCTCCTTTCAATGTTGAAGGAAACAATTTGAGTTTTTGAGAGTCTTGTAAATAATCATAAGTTTTGCACAAGACTTCAAATTCAAACAAAAAAGTTTCAGGGTCTTCACTTTTCAATCCATGAAAGTTTGGGAAGACAGAAGGTGAGATATTTTTCATGGTGGCAATTGTATCTTCATCAACTATAGGGAATCCAAAAGAACTCTCAATTACCCTATTTCTTTTGCCTCCTTCTACATTTCCTCCCTCTATCTCCTCCTCTACCTCTACCTCTATCTCCTCCTCCAAATATTACATTTTCTCCATTTATAATTTCTCCTTCTCCTTCCCCTTCTTCTCCTCTTCCTGCCATTATAGATTCTTCAGAGCTGATATAAGAGTCAACTTGTAAGGTTAACTACTCTTCCTCTAGTTCTTCTATCAATGGTATGTTGACGAAAGGTTCTTCTTCTTCCTCTCCACTAGGAATTTCTAACTTTTCAGCTAAAATGTGTTCTCCTGTAGAGGTGAAAAATGATACTCCTTCTGTTGGAGACCTAGGATTTTCTTCTTCTAAGACTATCTCAGTAAATGAAGTAGGAGATCCTCCTAATTGCATTTCTGACGTTAGAACTTCATGAAGTCTATGGCTAGTGAAATATGGAATATGAGTTTGAAATGGAGGTGTATCACTTCTCAGTCTTGAGTGGAGTAAGTGGTGTTGTAGGGATTAAACTCCTGCCTCTAGCTATGAATTTGCCCCTAGAGTCTCTTTCTCTACGCATATCATTTTTTTTAGATGTAAGAAATGAGGTTACCTAATTACACTTCCCCGGCAACGACGCCAAAATGTTTAGTCAATTTAATGTCTTAAATTGCTTGCATTAATTATCAACCGAGGTTTGTAAACTGATGAAGTGTAATGCACTGTATGTGCTTAATTAATCATTCTCTTACTTCGTTGTTTTATATTTTATGTTGTTTTGGGGGATTTTTGTTCTTTGATGTCTAAAAATATTTAATCTAAAACTATGAAAAGATTTTAAATGAATCAAATGAATTTTAAAAATGAAGAAAAGAAAGTGTTCCTAGGTTAATCTAATTTTCATAAACAAAAATTGTTGGCTAGTTAGGACCTAATTTGGAAAACAGAGCATCTATCTTACCTTATCATTAGTCATATTCCATGGATTTAATTCTAAAAACTAACATTGAAATTGCAGTGCTTGTCTTTAAGTAAAAGCAGAAAATGAAAATAACTAATGTACTTCTGGTTACTTCAGCATTCAATTACGAGGTATGACTTTTTTGAGATGATGTGAAAGCAACTGTCTGTACTTAACTTCTAATGTCCTGGAACAGTAAGCAAAGGATGCAAAGGAAAACATCTAATGTATATTTCGCTACTCCAACATTCAATTATGAAGTGTGATCTTCTTGAGATGGTGTTAAGTAACTAATTATACCTAATGATCTAGAAAACCAAGTAAACTATGCAGAAGGTAACTCAGTGATTGCATTCATAAAACATTCAATCATTCATTCTTAAAATATGATTAAATCAATCTCTTTGGAATGACCTTTAGGAATATTAGTGATACAACTAACTGAGGATCTGAAAGCAAAATATGAAAGCATGTAAAACTCACTGTAAACAACTAATGTATATTTGACTTTCTGCAACATTCAATGTAAAGTATTACCCTCTTGAGATAGTATGTGAGAAGTAAATTATGCCTTAGTTTCTAAATTCCTAGAAAGCAAATAACAATGTGCAGAGTAAATTCAATCACTGTATGAATTAGACATTCAACCATTTAATTTAGGATCATCATCTTGAAATGGCTTTTGAAAACATCCATTGACACAGTTAATTGACAATTATGTTCTAAGAAAAATGAATGACAAAACAGTAAGAAAACTAGGCAACTGTGTATTCTTATCACTTCAATCTTAATTCAATTTGAAAACAAAGTTATCTATCTTCACGAAATATCTTAGAAGAACAAGACTGCACAATTGTGATTTAATGTTATGTTATTGATCAAAGACTGGAATGAAACATTAACCTAATTAGAAAACAGATTTGCTAAAAACAGAGTAATGGAAATTGAACTAAAAACAACAAATGAAAAACCTCCTCCAATGCAAGGGCCCTCGGCAATTGATTTGGCTGAACTGCTAGTTGGTTAAGGATGCACTTAAACAATCATTGGCAACACAAACTTTGTATTATGATAAAATGAAGTCTTCATACAGAGTATCAGCAAAAAACTTAAACTTAACACTTAATTTCTGAACTGTCTTCTCGGCTCTGTACAATCGGTTTTTAAAGGAAAATAACATAATTGTTTATGAGATAAACTTGCTACGACTAATTCGAATTAGACTTGCAATAGGACTGTTAGACTCTTGATTTGCTCTACGATAGAGCAAATCAAAAGTCCTGCTGCTTTCGGATAACGTACTTTGACCATGATCTTAGGCCTGCTTTTCTATCGATCTAGACCGAGTGAATAGGATAGAATCCATGTGGAGATGATTCTAGAAACGCCCATGTGGCTCAATTCTTCATTTGACACCTAGAACCTACCAGACCATGAGAGTAGCTACGGAATCCACAGTTCACTGCAGAATAAACTGCGTTCTGTAGCTAAATTGCAAAAATCGATTCAAATAGCAAGAACATGAAAATATAATATGGCAATCATATTAATGCATTCCTTAAGACAACCTAGCATTTATCATTGATTGGGGTATGTGATCTTATGAGAAAGTGCGGGAAAGAGGTGAGAAAAGCTATCAAAGAGAGGGTAATTCTGAGGTTCAACAACATGTTTGACAGCACATCACTTTTGCCACCTCACCAATGGACAGCTCATCATCAAATTCGGTATATCAAGACCTGAAATCCAATATGATAGTTTGCCACCTACAAATAGTTGTTTGATTAAATAGCCATCATTAGCATGGGTTATTAAAAGTTTTTGTTGATGCAGTTAATAGTGATAGAGTCATTTTTTACTATAAAATCCCTCAAACAAAATATCTCTATTTTTTCTCAATGTAATGGAATCATTTTTGGATTAGATCTCTAGATCAAGTTCGAGAGTCTAGCCCAGGTGGCAAACCTATGTAAAAGTGATTTCACTCTATAAAAGTGGAGTTTTAGAATGAGATGGGGTTGATGGAAGTAAATGACCAGGCTACTATGTAATTTTCTTCCATTCAGTTAATACACAATTGTAGAGGTGTTTGTTCAGACCTAAAATTCATATTGAGCTTTTATGTGTTTGTGTCCATTTATCTTTTGAATATTGATTCAGCTTGCTTATACATGACTACTTGGAATTCATAAAATCTTATGCTCCAACTTCCTTTATGTATTATGTTAGCTGTCAGAGTTGTTGTAAAAGCTCATGTGTCTCAGTTTCCATGAATAATACTCATTTGTAATTGAATTTCCATGCTGACTCCATGCCCAATGGTAGCCCTCACTTATCTTCCACCTGCAAAAATCATCTAAAAACATATAAGAGTTAGCCATCTTCATTATAAGCTTGTTTCTTGAATATATTACATTTTTCTTGAGAAAGCCCTCTCTGGTTGGAGGGGCTAACTTCCAACCCCAAGTGGTTTGAAATACTTACATCAAATTCACTGTTGTACAACCCAATTAGTCCCAGTTTGGTGATAATGATATTGTTGAGTGGGTTGTCTTATGTGTTCCTTGAGTACAATACTTGACGTCACAAACTAGAGTCAAGTGGGTTGCCTAGAAAGTCCTAGATCAGTCAAAATTGGAGACTGAGAGAGGGTTGGATGGATGCCCCAAGTACTATCAACAAAGAGCATATTTGTGACATTCAAGAGGGTTGATTATGAAGCTCTATGACAGTCATATTTGAGGCAGCAAAGTGGTTGTAAGTGCGCAGTAAAAAACCTCATGTATAGCGTTCATTGAGGAGCTAATGGGTTGTGAGGAGGCAATTTGATGAATCCCTAGTTCAATGAATGCAGGGAGGCATCTCACTAATAAGAGGGAAATTTGACAAAGACACTAAAAACGTGATCCTTTGGAGCAACAAAGGACATTGTTAGTGGGCAGCTTGGAAGTCCCTAAGAGCTAGCAATCTTGAAGGAGTAGAAGAGTAGCTAGTGGGCAATTTGAGTAGCTTCTGTTCAGTCTTCTTGGAAAGGCCAAGAGAGATTAATAATGGCAAATTTGACGGTTGGAGATGCAAGCATTCCGAAGTAGAAGAAGTTGCAAATGATCACCAGAAGATGGGGCAAAGGGAAGCATCCATCCACATGACCAAGAACAAGAAGAATTTGCAGCCACCAAGGAGAAGGACATGCAATTTCGCATCGAGTTAGGGAGATGATGGCGCATGTAGCTATACGAGTTGATATTGTCATTCGTAGGAGTCAGTAATCTTGTTCAGAAGATTACTTTCCGAAGAAATCACATATCAAATTTTATGTCGACGTGTTTCGAACCACTTCATCGTGGTTCATCATCGTGATATGGATATACTTAAGGACAATGGATACGATATCATCTAGTAGAGGTAAACGTATTCTTAGCACTTAGCTTCGGGATGGAAGAAGCAAATAGGTGTGAGGGTGAAGAATCAGACAAGTTGCAAGTAGAGACAAATGCAAACTTTGAGCTATATGGCAGGAGACTTAGAATAGAGAAGTGGTGATTGATTGGAAGCTGGAGATAGAGTTTCCAAGATGGAGCTCAAACCAAGATCACTTGACTCTAAGCTAGTTGGAAGTTGGGCCGACCGGGCAGATGATGGCAATCATAGCCTGCAGGAGTGTTGAATCCACTTAGTCGTAGACCCTTAATAGGGAGAGTTCCATCCAAGAGTGGACAAAGGATTTGAGCGCCATGGGAGATATGAGAGAGTTAGATCTTCCAATATCACCTTCGCCCGGGAAGCAGCCCACAAAGGTACACAGGTGCCATGGCACTTTCGCACAGGTTCCACAAATGAAAAGTAGGGAAGCTTCAGTTCAAAGTGATGCCAGGTGAAATCGAAGAACATGTTTTTAGTGTTGAGACGATCCGTGGACGAGGTACTTCTAGAAGCACTCGCTAAGAGGAGTGTTGAAAATAGTAGCAAGAAAGGTCCCTTCATTTATGCCTTAACTCAAAAGGGCCTTAATGAGTTTTTCCATAGCATCCATAAGTTCCTATAAGTTAGAAACTAATTCATATAAGCTAGCCGCTAATTCCTAAAAACTATGACAAATCTTAAAAATTAGAACATGTTCCTATAAGTTAGGACAACATGAAGTGGGGCTTGACTTATGGAAATAGAAGGCTCTGTGGGTTTCTTGTCTCTATGTTATTTTAAAAAGATGTAAACAAGTGAGTCTCAACTTCAAGTTTTTAGGCAGATGGGTTGCATGTGTGAGTTAACTCATCAATCAATACAGTTGAGTTACAAAAAATAGAACTAGCCAACAGAATTAGCTAATTTGAAGTGATTATAAGTAGATCTAAAGGCACAATTATATTCATTGTTTTGTGAGCATTGTTACCCACCAATTGCAGTAGTGTGGCTAGGAGAAACATTTTCTCCTAGATGGTCCTTAATCGGCAACCACACTATGTACCACCAACAGCTCGATGTGCCATTATCTCCGCCGCATAAGCCACCCATGTGATCCCTCGCCCAATTGTTATGATTGTATGTTTGAAGGTGGCCTCCCGACCCCAAAGGTATGGCTTATCGGTGTAATTGAGTAATTTTACTTTACTTGGTCATGAGCACTTTAGGGCATGGATTGGTGGGGGATTCGGCAAAAAGAGTAAGCTAGGTTTGTACTCTTGTCTCCACTACCCAATTTCATGGTTAGCCCCAGACCCTAGTCCCGTGGGGCCCTTTTATTGGCCATTAGCTTTAGGGTTGCATCAATTAGCATGGGAAACTGTACTTGGTTGTGTGGTCCCGTCCCCGAAACCACACATACAACATCCCTCACCCATTTTAGCCATCTGTTCCCCTTTTCACTCGGTCCACATGTGTCCACTAGGTCCACATAGGGTTAGCCTCCTCCCCTTGTCCACACTTTTGGTCGAGCCTAGAACAATGCCCCTATGTTGATGCAACTTGATCAGAGATCAAAGTCCCTTGTAGAAATGCTCAAAATGAAGTTGCTCAATTGTTCCGAATCGTATCGACGCAAAGAAAGAGCTCACAATACGATCCCACGCCGCAAACTGCACCAAATCCGTTGCCGTATGGAGAGATACTGCAGCTTAAATTTGCCCAATAACTTTCAATTTTTGAAAGAAATTTTTTTAATATGTGTTGGGATAATTTTATTTTTTATTAAGTGCTTAATAAATTAATTAAATTATATATTTTAATATTTTATATGATTTTTTATTAAATCATATATTATATTATTAATTATATATTTTAATTAATTATTAAAAAAAATTAATTAAACCTTATTAAAAAAACTAAACATTAAACCCATATATATTAAATAAATTTTCGAATTATAAAAAAATGGAAAACCTACCTCATACCCTAAAGGGATATATCAAGGCATTTCAACATATGTTTTTAAAAAGTCAAAGGTATTAAAGTGGGAACGTTACGTATGGCTTAAGTCACGGGGTTTACAAAACAACGTGCAATGGAGCGGAGTTTCAAAACCATGTTGGTCATGATGTGTTCGACCCTGCCCAAGATATTGGCACAGCAGGCCCGACCAACGCGGCCAGGCGATAAGTTTGTTAAACCATTGGCGCGGAAAAACGACCAGAAGTTTGAATTTGGGCGCGGCGCGTTTTGTGCGGGTCTGGTCACGCGGGCTCAGCGCTTGGTGCGAGTCCGCTATAAGTTATGGTTTGAAACCTTAAATGTGCGCATATAACTCAAAGTTCGTTATGAACTCCTCGACGGTTATGGACGATGCTTATCCCTTTAGCCCCTCCATTTCGGCGGCATTTTCAGCGACCCTAATTTAGCGCCACCTCCGTATTTGTCGGAGCTATTTGCGCTAGCCGACTTAGCCGGGAGAGAATCTAGGCAAACTTCTGGGCTAGCCATAACTTTGGCTAGGAAAGTCCTTTTTGACGGAATTTTTTTTTGATTCTCGGGGTAATTGATCATTCCGGGAGTCGTTGGGGAGTGTTTGTAGAGCCACTGTGGCACTCTAACAAACAGAATTTACCAAGGTTTTTTGGTCGTGAGCCACCAGGGCTCAAGGGAAGAAGAGCTATTTTGGACTACCTTTATCCAATGGAGGTGGTTGTTTAGTCATTTTATACTCGATTTGAGCCTTCGAATCTATTTTTGCAAGCAGTATTTGCCATTTGAGGCTTCTATATTGTGAAGGTATTCACATTTTGAGCATTTAATTCAAAAAGGGAAAAGCCTAATTAGAGAAGCTTTGACCCAAATGGAGGTAGCCCAAGAGAGGGGTGAACCGCTTAAACAATTATTCGTCATATTGTATAATTTTGTCGTGATATTTTTAGATTCCGCTCCTTTAAAACAAAGAAATTTCTTATAAGCAAACTTTTCTCAAATAAAAGTTTAAATAGTGAACAAAACTTATTAGTTCATCTTCAAACCATTATACTTCATTTGGCAGTATAATAGCAATTACTTGGTACAAATTTCACAAACTCTTAAGCAAAACCTGAGCTCGATACCAACTCGATCTCAAATTGTGAAAAACAAAGTATTTCTGCTGTTGCACTGGTTCGAAATGTAGACGGACAGAAAGAGCCCGTCAATACAATCCCAATCGCCGCAACGGCACTCAACCAAGGTTGCATGGGAGGAGATATTGCATTTTAAAACTACTCAACACCCCCGCAATTTTGAAAGGAAATAAGAGAGTTGCAAAATTCAAGAAAAGAAAAAGGAAAGTTCTTTCAGCACCTGTTTCTAAACAAGTCATGATGAAGATCATTGTTGTAAACTTCATCCCGAATCGAAACCAGAAAAATTCAAGAACAAAACCAAGACCAAAGAAAAGAGAAAACTACAGCAACAAATTTCTGAGCAAGACTTCACTACTGACTGTGTGATGAGAAAGATGAATGCTGGGTTTAAAGAACATTGAGGGGAAAGAAGTGGTGCAAGACACAATTCCTAGTTCTTAGCTCTTTTGAATTGTCACAAAGATACTCATGAAGAAAGAGGAGGATAGAGCTTTTCCATGTGAGGGTAATTTCAAAACATACCAAAATTGGCACACTATTTGACAAAGGTCACAAGTTAACATTATATTCGAAGACTCTGGTCAAGCAAATTTTAAACTTGAGACCATTCCACATTCGAAGCCTTATCCACTTGGATGGATATGCAAGGATGCCAATTTGCAAGTTTCAAGGAAGTGCATATTGCGGTTTGCAATAACCGCACACTTTATTGATGTGTATAGAACTTGATGTGGTGCCGCTTGATATCTCGTATTGTTATGGGAAGTCCTTATTTATTTGATGAAGGCTATCTTTCATCGCCATGAAAACAAGTATCACTTGTTCAAAGATGGTAAAGAGTACATTGTGATTTCACAGAAGAAGCCGAATCTTCTTTACTCCATGCAAGTCAATTGAAAAGACTAGTTAATGCAAGTCAAAGTCTAACTTTGTTAATGTTGAACGCATCACATTTTGAGCATTCACCATTTTGCAGATGTTGCTAATGATTTGTCTCATTTTGATAATGGCTATCTTTGAAAAAAGATGATGTTATGTTATACCTAACTACCTTTGGGTCACCTAATGCAAAGTGAATGAAGTGTCAAAAGCAAAGCAATGCAAGCTAGAAGGACACACCATTCAAGATGGGAAAAGTTGGTTTCAAGATGGCTCTAATCGCCATGTGGGAACAATGGTAAGGTTGCCATTATTTTAAGTCTTCCGAGAAGTTTGATCACAGAAAAATCGTTTTCCGCAAATTACAATTGTCGGTTTCGCAAATTTTAATCATTTGCATCAAGACTCCATCAATCTTAGCAATGGACGATCGCCTGATTCCGTGATATTGCATTAACATTTTCTCAAAAGCTTCATTTGTTGAAATCGGTAGATTTCAGCTTTTTCAAGGTGGAAGGAGTGGAGAATCGCCTCCACATCATCGCCAAGAATCGCAAAGCTTTTTGAGGGTCCAAAAGCTTCCCATTTGGGAGGTGTAATCAGAGATCAAAGTCTCTTGTAGAAAAATGCTCAAAAATGAAGTTGCTTAGAATTGGTCTGAACCAGATCGAATGGAAAGAGCTCGCCAAAACGATCCTGTAGCCGCGAACGACACCGAAATCCTTTGCCGTATGGAGGAGATATTGCATTTTGAAATCGCCCAATAACATGCAATTTTGAAAGGAAATTCATGCTGCTTTCTAGATAATGGTAATCCCCCAACAAAATCCATAGAAGATTTCTCGCTAGAATTTTTGGATGAGTTGAAAGAAGATGCAATCCTTGACAGAAGGACACACACTTCAAGGAGGGGAGATGTTGATTATCTAAGAGTTGGTTTAAAAGGCAGTAAACCAAGCAAAGCAAAGTGGATGGAGTTGGAACAGGTGAGGAGGCTATATCCTCACCTTCTTAACAGGTAATTGAAAGCTCTTGAGGGTCCAAAAGCTTCCCATTTGGGAGGTATGATCAGGAGATAAAGTCTCTTGTAGAAAAATGCTCAAAAATGAAGTTGCTCAGAATTGGTTCGAACCAGATCGACTGGAAAGAGCTCGGAAAGACGATCTTGTAGACGCGAACGACACTGAAAACCGATGCCGTATGAAGAAGATATTCAGCTTGGAAGTTCGTCAATTTCAATTAAAAAAGGCCCAAAGCAATGTTTTAAAAAACGGAATCGGTCAGCTACCAGGTCGAGGTAATGACTCGGTAATGACTCGGAATCGGTAATGACTCGGTCGACCAGGTTTCAATGACTCGATAATGACTCGGTTTTTGTAAAAAATACATTAAATATTAATTTTTTTGTACAAAAACATAAATTTGCAGCAATACAACTCTTGGCATATTTTATTCATTATTGCATCAGGAAGATCCACTAGCCCCAATTTTCAATGTAAGATGAATATCAGTTGACCCAAAGGATAGTTGGGTAGGAAAATTTCATAGTATTTACTATTTGATCCATTTGGTTGTCTTCCAAATTGAGAGCATTTGTTTGGCCTTTTATCTACCAAGGGATCACCTCTAAGGTCAAGGTGGAAAAGAGTGGACTCTTTGATGGCCTTTGCCATGTTTATTACCATTTTGAGAAAGTGAAACACGTCATTTTAGGGTGCTAGTTTGCCAACAACTGTTGGACATACAGTTAGGACCATTACTTTGTTCTCCTTCAGGGTAGGATTTACTAGCAAGTAGCTTTGTTTGGTGATTGCAATCATTGTTATGTGGTTCACACCTTCTTCACTGAGATTTGGCAATGCCTCAGATTTTCTTCCTTTGTTTCACCTCCCAAAGATCAGGTTAGTATGTTTTTGAGCATGCACTTAGTGCTCTGTTTGTTTTTAGTGCCATCACACATGATGAGAGATGTCATCAATTGTTGGCCAAAGGTGTTTTTTTTATCAAGGATGCCCAAGCTTTAGATCCTGTAGCTTATTCGATTTATTTTAGCACTAGTAGCTTTACTGAAGGGGAAACGAAGGCCATGATATATACCCGTCCACTTTTTGGTTGCTGCTGTAAATATTTTCCGTAAATATAAGAAAATGTATTTCAACGAAAGAAAGATCTATAAAATTTATTTCAGGATAGATGTTTAATAAAAGAATCCCCAAATAATAACACCGTTTTGAAATAGACAAGTAAGGATAATCATATATGGTTCTCTTTCCTTCTTCCTGGATATAATTATTATTTCTGATCTACTGTTTGGAATCTTGATTTGCTAAAAGTTTCACAATTAGCCCATTGGTTGACATCCCAAAAACTAAGAGCTTCAACCTTGCATGGAAATTTAGCCTTTTAGCCTGTCGAGTGCCAAGCAAAAATGCTGAGAAATTCACTACTGGGTGATGGCCAGACTAAATCACAACTCCATTTGTTTGGTTCATTGATCATCTAGGAAATCCAAGCAGTCTCATTGTCAAGAATTTATATTTAGATTGGTAAAATTTCTGATATTTTGCATCAGTCAGTAGTATCATCCATAAACAGGCATTGAATAAACCATCTATCTTCTTAAATCTTTTAACATCCAAAATACAGTGCCTTCACTTGATCGAATATAAAACTTATTAAATCTTTTAACATCCAAAATACAGTGCCTTCACTTGATCAAATATAAAACTTGAATAAATCACATTTTTTTACACCAAATTTTGTCGGTGATTGTTTGAAGACTCCAAGTCCTACACGACCAGAGTCTGTATTTGTAAACATCATATAACTAGCACCATGCCTTTGCAAACATTTGGACTACATACCTTTTGTGAACCTTACCTAAAAAATTCTGATGAGGTTATATAAGAGAATTACCTTGTCACTAAAAGGTAACTGCAAGGAGTTTTAGTTAAAGGAATCCTTCTTGCATAGATAAAAATGGAAAAGCAATACAAATAAGAAATGATTAAAGGAAAACAAAAACCCTTGACCATGTATCAGGACTCGGGAGGGCTTAGACAACCTAAAAAAACCCTAACAGCGAATTAAAATTCATTTTCAAGTCCACAAAACCGACTTTTTTGGGCCCACCGGCTGGCTATTATGGCTCGGCCTGGTTGAATCGGGCTCGGCCTGGTTGGCCGGTTTGTTACCGAGCCGGCCGAGCCATTACAAAAACCGGCTGGCTCGGTAATAAACCGGCTAACCTGGCTGGTTTTCTACCTGGTCCGACCGTCCACCCTACCGGCTCGGTCGACCAGGCCTGGTTGGTTTTGGTCAGGCCGATTTTTAAAACAGAGGCCCAAAGTTGACTTTATGAAAAGTATTTTTATTAAAAAAAGAATATTCCACAGAATATTTTGGGAATATTCCGTGGAATATTCCACATAATATTCTGGGCGTGGCCAATTACAGGGCGCCACGTGGCCAGCCCGGAGACTGCCACGTGGCCCCAAGGCGGGTTGGAATGAATTGCATTGGCGTTCAAAAATTATGTGTTGGTCGCGGTGAGGTTTGAACATGGGTCGGGCGGACAACAGCGCAACGGCCTAACCATTGGGCCACGGATATGACTTGTTTAAACTATGGCGCGGAAATGTATTTAACCGTTATTATGTATGGGCTGGCCCGAAACTGTGGGTCGTGGTCCCGTGGACCAGCGCCGGAGCGGAGTTCATTTAAACATGCGGTTTAAAACCTTATGTAATGCCGCAATAAACTTAAGTTTATTTATGAAGTCCGTTCGGTGCGGACGCATGGGCTTATCCTTTAGCCCCTCCATTTCGGCGGACTATTTGGCGGACCCCCAATTTTAGGGCCGCTTCCTATTGTGGCGGATTATTTGGAGTTCCACCAGACTTAGCTGGAGTTATTCTAGGCCAAACTGGCAGTTGGAGTAAAAGAGCCATAACTTTGGCTAGGAGAAGCCTTTTGATGCGAATTTTTTTTTGATTCTGGGGTAATTGATCATTCTGGAGCTGTTGGGAGTGTTTGCAGAGCCATCAGGGCGCTCTAACAGAGAATTTACCAGCGTTTTTGGTCGTGGAGCCATCAGGGCTTAAGGGAAGAAGAGCTGTTTTGGACTATCTTCATCCAATGGAGGTGTTTGTTTAGTCATTTTATACTGATTTGAGCCTTCTGAATCTTAGAGTAAAATAAATAAGATTCAACTATAATTCCTAGAATAATTAATTATAGGGAGCCAGGTAGCCATTAAGTGAGCCATTTTATTGACAGTTAGTGAGCCATTAACTTTCAGGAGAGAAATGAATTATTAATAATCCTAAGATCTTCAAGAGACTTGTATCTCTTAAATGAAATATTATCTGAACTTTTCTTTACAGTGCTTTGATACCAACCTGATCTGAAATTGTGAGAACAAAGTATTTCTCATACAGAGATTGACTGTAGGGGCTAATTACTGGTTATAACGATAGCCCCTAATTAATTTATCCTAATCCTTACTGTAGGGGCTAATTACTGGTCATAATGTGGCTAATTGTTTTAATTTTAATTTGGGCTAAAGGTTAAAGGATTAACTTTGTTGATAGGATCCCTCCGGATTCATCCTTTCTTTGAAAGGTGAAATACCTGGTAAATGCCCCTACAGTCAATCTCTGTATGAGAAATACTTTGTTCTCACAATTTCAGATCAGGTTGGTATCAGAGCTCAAGGTTTTGCTTAAGAGTTTGTGAAATTTGTGCAAGTAAATTGTATTATTCTGCAAAATTTGATGCTTAATAGGCTGAAATTGCAAAGAGGGGAAGGTCAATTGGTTAGAGAACAAGTTAATCCTCAACCAAGGAGGGCTAGAGTGCCATTACATCCACCTTCCATTTCATCCTCAATAGCCTTAGAATCAGCCACAAACATGTCATCTAGAGAAGGAGAAGTACATGAGGAAATGGATCCCAAGGAAGAAGAAAGAGTCTTTAGAAAAGCTTTCTTGGACTTGACTGAGATGGTTAGGATCCTATACCAGGAGAGAAATGATAGGATTGCTGGAGAAGGGTCTAGAAAACAAAGAGAAGAAGGAGATTCTTCAGGAGGGAAGAAAGGCAAAGATGAGTCTAAGAAAGGGAATGGAGGAAATGGTGATCCACCATCTCCATCATCATCCTCTTCCTCCACATCATCCTCTTCAACTTCTGTTAATCAGTCACACAAAACAAAAACATCTCTTAAAAATCCTTTGTTAAAGCTTGATGTAAAGTTTGAGTTGCCGATGTTTAATGGTGATGTGAATGCAGAAAAATTGGATAACTGGATTAGACAGCTGGAAGTCTATCTAAGAATTCAGAATTTGCATGATGATAACACAAAAATCCAATTAGCCTCTTTGAGAATGGATGGAGCAGCTTTGGTTTGGTGGGAAGCCAAGACCAGGGAGGAAATTAAAAAGCATGGTAAGATAACTCTAACATGGAATGAGTTTATTACAGCTATTAAGAAACAATTTTATCCTCTTGCTCATATTCAGAAAGCAATCATGAATTGGAAAAAATTTAGGCAACTTAAGGGTCAAAATGTGCAAGATTATACCCAAGAGTTTAGAAGGAGAGCACTTCTACTTGGAGTAGACTTACAAAGTCAAGACACCTTGTTGAAATACATAGGAGGTTTGCACAATTATTTGCAACATACTATTCTAATGTTCAATCCTACCAGCTTAGATGAAGTCTGTGTGCAGGCTACACATTTAGAAGCTAGAGGAAAGAATACTTTTGATGAGGATAGTAATTTCAAAAACAAAGGAAAGAAGAGAGTTGCAAATTCAAGAAAGGAAAAAGGAAAGTTCTTTTGCAAGAACTGTTCGAAGACAAGTCATGATGAAGATCATTGTTGGAAGCTTCATCCTGAACTGAAACCAGAAAAATACAAGAACAAAAACAAGACCAAAGAAAAGGAGAAAACTGTAGCTACAGTTGAGCAAGACTTAGGGTCAGACTTAGGAGATGAGACAAAAAGCATAGCCATGGTTTTAAAGAACATTAAGGGGAAAGAAGTGGTGCAAGACACAATTCCTAGTTCTAGCTCTTTGAATTGTCACAAAGATACTCATGATGAAAAGAGGAGGATAGAACTTTTCCATGTGAGGGTAATTTCAAAGCATACCAAAATTGACACACTATTTGACAGTGGGTCACAAGCTAATCTTATATCTGAAGACTTGGTCAAGCAGCTTAAACTTGAGACCATTCCACATCCGAAGCCTTGTCCACTTGGATGGATATGTAAGGATGCTAATTTGCAAGTCTCAAGAAAGTGCATATTGCGCTTTGCAATAACTGCACACTTTATTGACACAGTGGAACTTGATGTGGTGCCGCTTGATATCTCAGGTATTGTTTTGGGAAGTTCTTACTTATTTGACAGGAAGGCTATCTTTCATCGCCATGAAAACAAGTATCACTTGTTCAAAGATGGTAAAGAGTACATTGTGAGAGCTCACAAGAAGAAGATGGAATCTTCTTTACTACATGCAAGTCAATTGAAAAGACTGGTTAATGCAAGTCAAAGTCTAACTTTGTTGATGTTGAAACGACCAGATTTTGAGCATTCACCTTTTTATGATGTTGCTAATGATATGTCTCAGTTTGATAACAGTTTGTCTTTGAAAGAAGATGATGTTATGTTGCGCAAATTACCTTTTGGGTCAGCCAATGCAGTGAATGAAGTGTCAAAGCAAAGCAGTGCAAGCAAGAAGGACACACCATTCAGCATGGGAAAATGTTGGTTTCAGAATGGTAGAATTCGCCATGGGAACAGTTTGCAAGGTGAAGGTTATTTTAAGTCTTTCTGGAAGTTTGATCAGTGTAGAAAAAGTGTGTTTTCTACAGATTACAATTGCTGTTCTGCAAATTTTAATCATTTGCATCATGACTCCGTCAATCTTAGCAATGGTCAATCAGTTGATTCCAGAGACAGATTAACATTTTCTCAAAAACTTCATTTGATGAAATCGGGTATATTTCAGTTTTTCAAAGGTGGAAGAGTGGAGAATCAGTCTCCACATCATCAGTTTCAGTAATCAGAAAGCTTTTGAGGGTCCAAAAGCTTCCCATTTGGGAGGTGTGATCAGGAGATCAAGTCTCTTGTAGAAAAATGCTCAAAAATGAAGTTGCTCAGAATTGGTCCGAACCAGATCGACTGGAAAGAGCTTGTCAATACGATCCCAACGCCGCGAACGACACTCAAATCCGTTGCCGTATGAAGAAGATATTCAACTTTAAAGATTCGCCAATTTCAATTAAAAAATGCCAAAGTGGACTTTATAAAAATTATTTTTATTTAAAAAAGAATATTCCGCAGAATATTCTGGGAATATTTCGTGGAATATTCTGCAGAATATTCTGGAGAATATTCCGGTGGCATCCAATTGCAGAGTGCCACGTGGCCAGCCCGGAGGCCGCCACGTGGCCCCAAGGCGGAATGGAATGACATATTAAAAGTTTTGGTTTGGCCGCGGCGAGGTTTGACCCTGGGTTGGGCCGGAAACAATGGAGCGGACCGACCGTTGGGCCACATGGTGGTTCTTGTTAACCAATGCTGTGAACATTTATTTGAAGTTTAATGTTCATTTGGGCGGGGCCCCAAAGGGGGCCAGCCCCCTCAGCATATAACCTCAGGTCCAGAACCAAAGGCGTAAACGGTTGGCGCGTTAAAACGGATTGCAACGTGGTCACATTATCCGCAACAGGTGCGTGATGGGCTGTCATATGGTTTATTACATATGGTTCAACATTAAAAGAACCCGCGTATAACGTAATTTGTTCAACCAACTCCGATGAGTGCGGTCCCATGGGGCTTATCCGCTAGCCCTCCAATTCGGCGGTCCGCCCCAAATTTAGCAACCGCTCCAATTTTGTCGGTGTTATCTAGAGTTTCTCCAGATTTGGTGGAGTTTCTCTAGGCCAAACTGGCAGTTGGAGTAAAAGAGCCATAACTTTGGCTAGGAGAGGCCTTTTGATACGATTTTTTTTTTTGATTCTGGGGTAATTGGATCATTCTGGAGCTGTTGGGAGTGTTTGTAGAGCCATCAGG
Organism: Pinus albicaulis; assembly: GCA_034641835.2. NCBI lineage: Eukaryota > Viridiplantae > Streptophyta > Pinopsida > Pinales > Pinaceae > Pinus > Pinus albicaulis. The sequence goes on along the minus strand of CM076581.1, from coordinate 750,494,697 downwards.
GCGCTCTAACAGAGAATTTACCAGCGTTTCTGGTCGTGGAGCCACCAGGGCCTAAGGAAAGAAGAGCTGTTTTGGACTATCTTCATCCAATGGAGGTGTTTGTTTAGTCATTTTATACTGATTTGAGCCTTCTGAATCTTAATTTGCAGTGTATTTTGCCATTTGAGGCTTCTATACAGTTGTATTCACATTTTGAGCATTTAATCAAAAAGGGAAAAGCCTAATTAGAGGCTTTTGGACCCAGCGGAGGTAGCCCAAGAGAGGGGTGAACCGCTTAAACAATTATTTGCTGTCATACTGTATAATTTTGCTGCATATTTTCAGATTCTACTCCTTTAAACAGTAAATTTTGATAAGCAAACTTTTCCCAAGCAGGTTTAAACAGTGAACAAAACTTATTAGTTCATCTTCAAACCACTATACTTCATTTGCAGAATATGTATACTTGCATATTCACACATTAAAGCTGGATCAATGAATACTTTGCACATAAAACAAATACTTTCATTGATCGGATCTCAGTGATTACATTTTATTTCTTTAGGCAGAGTCTGTAGAAGGGCCAGATAGCTTCCGGATTCATCCTTTCTTTGAAAGGTGAAATACCCGGTAAATGCCCCTACAGTCAATCTCTGTATGAGAAATACTTTGTTCTCACAATTTCAAATCAGGTTGGAATTATGATAGAGCGCCCTGATGGCTCTGCAAACACTCCCAACAGCTCACTTATATTGGGCAAAGTATTCATTAATCCAACTTTAATGTGTGAATAAGCAAGATTATGTATTCTGCAAATGAAGTATAGTGGTTTGAAGATGAACTAATAAATTTTGTTCACTGTTTAAACCTGCTTGGGAAAAGTTTGCTTATAAAAATTTACTGTTTAAAGGAGCAGAATCTAAAAATATGCAGCAAAAATGCGATATGACGTGCGCAAATAATTGTTTTAGCGGTTCCTCCCCTCTCTTGGGCTACCTCATTTGAGGTCACTTAACTCTGGTGGAAACTTTCCTTTTGATTAGGTGCTCAAAATGTGAATACAAGCCTTAAAGCCTCAAATGGCAAAATGCTTTATACGGCGGCTCAAATCGGTGACTTCGACTAAACAAACACCTCCATTGGATGAAGATAGTCCAAAACAGCTCTTCTTCCCTTAGGCCCTGGTGGCTCCACGACCAAAAACGCTGGTAAATTCTCTGTTAGAGCGCCTTGATGGCTCTGCAAACACTCCCAACAGCTCCAGAATGATCAATTACCCCAGAATCAAAAAAAATTTCGTCCAAAAAGGACTTTCCTAGCCAAAGTTATGGCTCATTTACTCCAACTGCCAGTTGGCCTAAAAAAACTCCAGTTAAATCTGGTGGAACTCCAGATAATCCGACTAAACTGGAGATAAGCGCTAAAATTGGGGCGGACCGCCGAAACTGCCGCCAAAGGAAGGGGGCTAGTGGATAAGGTCCACGTGACCGGATCGAACGGAGGTGGTTCAAGAACTTGAGTTATATGCGCTGAAACCTTAATGTAAAACCATATGTTTTAAATAATTCCGCTCCCGGTGCTATTTACACGGGACCACGTCCCAAACGAATTCTGCGCCAACGGTTTAAATAAACAAACATAACCGTGGCGTAATGGTTAAAACATTCCGTTTGAATCCGCCCGACCCAGTTTCAAATCCTGCCAAGTCCATAACAATATTTTTTAAACGCGCCATTCCTTCCGCCTTGGGGCCATGTGGCGGCCTCTGGGCTGGCCACGTGGCGCTCTGTGATAGGCTGCCACTGGAATATTCCCCAGAATATTCTGTGGAATATTCTTTTTTTAATAAAAATAATTTTTATAAAGTCAATTTTGGCATTTTTTTAATTGACATTGGCGAATTTCAAAATGCAATATCTCCTCCATACGATAACGGATTTGAGTGCCGTTCGCGGCGTTGGGATCGTATCGCCGAGCTCTTTCCTGTCATTTTGGTTTGGAACAATTCTGAGCCACTTCATTTTTGAACATTTTTCTACAAGAGACTTGATCTCTTGATCACACTTCCCAAATGGGAAGCTTTTGGACCCCAAAAGCTCTCTGATTACTGAAACTGATGATGTGGAGACTGATTCTCCACTCTTCCACCCTTGAATAACTGAAATCTACCCGATTTCATCAAATGAAGCTTTTGAGAAAATGATAATCTGTCTCTGGAATCAACTGATCGTCCATTGCTAAGATTGACGGAGTCTTGATGCAAATGATTAAAATTTGCAGAACAACAATTGTAATTTGCAGAAAACAAACTTTTTCTACACTGATCAAACTTCCAGAAAGACTTAAAATAACCTTCACCTTGCAAACTATTCCCATGGCGAATTCTACCATTTTGAAACCAACTTTTTCCCTCGCTGAATGGCGTGTCCTTCTTGCTTGCACTGCTTTGCTTTGACACTTCATTCTCTGCATTGGCTGACCCAAAAGGTAATTCGTGCAACATAACATCATCTTTTTTCAAAGACAAACTGTTATCAAACTGAGACAAATCATTAGCAACATCATAAAATGGCGAATGCTCAAAATCTGGTCATTTCAACATCAACAAAGTTAGCCTTTGACTTGCATTAACCAGTCTTTTCAATTGACTTGCATGTAGTAAAGAAGATTCCAGCTTCTTCTTGTGAGCTCTCACAATGTACTCTTTACCATCTTTGAACAAGTGATACTTGTTTTCATGGCGATGAAAGATAGCCTTCCTGTCAAATAAGTAAGGACTTCCCAAAACAATACCCGAGATATCAAGCGGCACCACATCAAGTTCCACTGTGTCAATAAAGTGTGCAGTTATTGCAAAGCGCTGACTTAATCCACTTTCTTGGACACAAATTAACATCCTTGCGCCATCCGATGTCCGAGAGAGTGATACCTTTTTTCAATGGAATGGTCTCGAGACCCCAGGCGCTGACAATCTTCGGTCGCAAGATGTGATATTTTGTCAAATAGTGTCAATTTTGGTATGCTTTGAAATTGCAGCTGCATGGAAGAAACTCTATCCTCCTCTTTCATCATGAAATATCTTGTGACAATTAAGAGCCCGAGCAGGAATTGTGATATTTGCACCGCTATTTTTATAATCATTAACAAAGCTATGATATACTTTTGTCTCGCTCTCTTTGAAGTCTTCAAGTCTTTGAAAACTCTAAGTGAGAATCTTGCTCAACTAAATTTATACGATTTTCTCCTTTTCTTTTGATCGTTCTTGTTCTTATATTTTCTGGTTTCAGTCAGGATGGCTTCCAATATGATCTTCATCATGACTTGTCTTGACGATTCTTGCAAAGAACTTTCCTTTTTCTTTTCTTGAATTTGCAATTCTCTTCTTTCCTTTGTTTTTGAAATTACTATCCTCATCAAAAATATTCTTTCCTCTAGCTTCTAAATGTGTAGCCTGCACACAGACTTCATCTAAGCTGGTAGGATTGAACAATAGAATAGTATGTTGCAAATAATTGTGCAAACCTCCTATGTATTTCAACAAGGTGTCTTGACTTTGTAAGTCTACTCCAAGTAGAAGTTCTCTCCTTCTAAACTCTTGGGTATAATCTTGCACATTTTGACCCTTAAGTTGCCTAAAATTTTTCCAATTCATGATTGCTTTCTGAATATGAGCAAGAGGATAAAATTGTTTCTTAATAGCTGTAATAAACTCATTCCATGTTAGAGTTATCTTACCATGCTTTTTAATTTCCTCCTTGGTCTTGGCTTCCCACCAAACCAAAGTTGCTCCATCCATTCTCAAAGAGGCTAATTGGATTTTTGTGTCATCATCATGCAAATTCTGAATTCTTAGATAGACTTCCAGCTGTCTAATCCAGTTATCCAATTTCTCTGCATTCACATCACCATTAAACATCGACAACTCAAACTTTACATCAAGCTTTAACAAAGGATTTTTAAGAGATGTTTTTGTTTTGTGTGACTGATTAACAGAAGTAGAAGAGGATGATGTGGAGGATGAGGATGACGATGGAGATGGTGGATCACCATTTCCTCCATTCCCTTTCTTAGACTCATCTTTGTCTTTCTTTCCTCCTGAAGAATCTCCTTCTTCTCTTTGGTTTCTAGATCCTTCTCCAGCAATCCCATCATTTCTCTCCTGGTATAGGATCCTAACCATCTCAGTCAAGTCCAAGAAAGCTTTTCTAAAGACTCTTTCTTCTTCCTTGGGATCCATTTCCTCATGTACTTCTCCTTCTCTGGATGACATGTTTGTGGCTGATTCTAAGGCTAATGAGGATGAAACGGAAGGTGGATGTAATGGCACTCTAGCCCTCCTTGGTTGAGGATTAACTTGTTCTCTAACTAATTGACCTTCCCCTCTTTGCAATTTCAGCCTAGTAAGCATCAAATTTTGCAGAATAACACAATCTTCTTGCACAAATTTCACAAACTCTTAAGCAAAACCTAGAGCTTTGATACCAACCTCAAGATCGTTTTGGCGAGCTCTTTCCATTTGATCTGGTTCAGACCAATTCTAAGAAACTTCATTTTTGAGCATTTTTCTACAAGAGACTTGATCTCCTGATCACACCTCCCAAATGGGAAGCTTTTGGACCCCAAAAGCTCTCTGATTACTGAAACTAATGATGTGGAGACTGATACTCCACTCTTCCACCCTTGAATAACTGAAATCTACCCGATTTCATCCTCAGTAGCCTTTGAATCAGCCATAAACATGTCTTCCAGAGAAGGAGAAGTACATGAGGAAATGGATCCCAAGGAAGAAGAAAGAGTCTTTAGAAAAGCTTTCTTGGACTTGACTGAGATGGTTAGGATCCTATACCAGGAGAGAAATGATAGGATTGCTGGAGAAGGGTCTAGAAACCAAAAAGAAGAAGGAAATTCTTCAGGAGGAAAGAAAGACAAAGATGAGTCTAAGAAAGGGAATGGAGGAAATGGTGATCCTTCATCTCCATCGTCATCCTCTTCCTTCACATCATTCTCTTCTACTTCTGTTAATCAGTCACACAAAACAAAAACATCTCTTAAAAATCCTTTGTTAAAGCTTGATGTGAAGTTTGAGTTGCTGATGTTTAATGGTGATGTGAATGCAGAGAAATTGGATAACTGGATTAGACAGCTGGAAGTCTATCTAAGAATTCAGAATTTGCATGATGATGACACAAAAATCCAATTAGCCTCTTTGAGAATGGATGGAGCAGCTTTGGTTTGGTGGGAAGCCAAGACCAAGGAGGAAATAAAAAAACATGGTAAGATAACTCTAACATGGATGAGTTTATTACAGCCATTAAGAAACAATTTTATCCTCTTGCTCATGTTCAGAAAGCAATCATGAATTGGCAAAATTTTAGGCAACTTAAAGGTCAAAATGTGCAAGATTATACCCAAGAGTTTAGAAGGAGAGCACTTCTACTTGGAGTAGACTTACAAAGTCAAGACACCTTGTTGAAATACATAGGAGGTTTGCACAATTATCTGCAACATACTATTCTATTCTTCAATCCTACCAGCTTAGATGAAGTCTGTGTGCAGGCTACACATTTAGAAGCTAGAGGAAAGAATACTTTTGATGATGATAGTAATTTTAAAAACAAAGGAAAGAAGAGAGTTGCAAATTCAAGAAAAGACAAAGGAAAGTTCTTTTGCAAGAACTGTTCTAAGACAAGTCATGATGAAGATCATTGCTGGAAGCTTCATCCTAAACCAGAAAAATACAAGAACAAAAACAAGACCAAAGAAAAGGAGAAAACTGTAGCAACAGTTGAGCAAGACTTAGGGTCAGACTCAGGAGATGAGACAAAAAGCATCGCCATGGTTTTAAAGAACATTAAGGGGAAAGAAGAGATGCAAGACACAATTCCTAGTTCTAGCTCTTTGAATTGTCACAAAGATACTCATGAGGAAAAGAGGAGGATAAAGCTTTTCCATGTGAGGGTAATTTCAAAACATACCAAAATTGACACACTATTTGACAGTGGGTCACAAGCGAATCTTATATCTGAAGACTTGGTCAAGTAGCTTAAACTTGAGACCATTCCACATCCGAAGCCTTATCCACTTGGATGGATATGCAAGGATGCCAATTTGCAAGTCTCAAGGAAGTGCATATTGCGCTTTTCAATAACTGCACACTTTATTGACACGGTTGAACTTGATGTGGTGCCGCTTGATATCTCAGGTTTTGTTTTGGGAAGTCCTTATTTATTTGACAGGAAGGCTATCTTTCATCGCCATGAAAACAAGTATCACTTGCTCAAAGATGGTAAAGAGTACATTGTGAGAGCTCACAAGAAGAAGCTGGAATCTTCTTTACTCCATGCAAGTCAATTGAAAAGACTGGTTAATGCAAGTCAAAGTCTAACTTTGTTAATGTTGAAACGACCAGATTTTGAGCATTCACATTCTTATGATGTTGCTAATGATTTGTCTCAGTTTGATAACAGTTTGTCTTTGAGAAAATATGATGTTATGTTGCACAAATTACCTTTTGGGTCAGCCAATGCAGTGAATGAAGTGTCAAAGCAAAGCAGTGCAAGCAAGAAGGACACGCCATTCTTGGGACAGTTGGTTTAGAGTGTTGTTGTGAGCAGTTTAGTAATGAGTGTTTCAGTCTACAGGAAGTTTGATGGATGTGAAGGTTTATTTTCATGAAACAGAAAGTCTTTGTTGTGGTTTATCATTATCAGCAGCTCAAATAGAATACCATAATAGACGATGGTTAGTTCAGAAGCAGTTATCAACTTTCTACAAAAGAAATAGCAGTGAAATGGGTGCGTTTGATTTGTGTGGGAAGAATTGGAAGAGTGGAGTATCAGTCTCCACATCATCAGTTTCAGTAATCAGAGAGCTTTTGGGGTCCAAAAGCTTCCCATTTGGGAGGTGTGATCAGGAGATCAAGTCTCTTGTAGAAAAATGCTCAATAATGAAGTTGCTTATAATTGGTCTGAACCAGATCGAATGGAAAGAGCTCGCCAAAACGATCCTGTAGCCGCGAACGGCACCGAAATCCGTTGCCATATGGAGGAGATATTGCATTTTGAAATCACCCAATAACATGCAATTTTGAAAGGAAATTTTTTAATTCTATGTGTGGAATTTTTTTTGATTTTAATTAAAGTTATATTAATGTTTTTATATATATATAAATATTTAATATTTTATTTGATTTTAAAAATCATATATTATATTAAAGTTTTATATATATATATTAAATATTAATTTTTTTTAATTAAATTAATTAAAATACCATACAATAGTTTTTAAAAATCTATGTTATAACAAAGTTTAAATGTGAATGGCAACGTATGGTTTCAAAGGCATTCAACGTATGTTGAAAAGGTCAAAGCCATGTGGGCAAGTTCACGTGCAATGGAGCGGAGTTTTAAAACTTTTATTTGCACGCGGTGTGGTTCGACCCCGGATCGGGGCGGACACAATGCAACGGCCCAACCAACAGGCCATGGGTGCTTGTTGTTTAACCAGTGGCGCGCGAATATGATTTTTAAGTTTGACATTTTGTTTGGGCGCGCAACGAATTTGGGTCCCGGTCACACGGTTCCGGCGCCCGATGCAGAGATTAATAAACATGTGGTTATAAACTTTATTTTATGCCGAATTAAACTCCAAGCTTTACAATGTTTTTGGTCACGTGGACCTATATTTTAGCCCCCTCCCACTAGCGGCAGTTTCGGCGATTCCTCTAATTTAGCGCCGACTTCCAGATTTGTCGGAGCTATCTGGCAGTTAGCCAGACTTAGCTGGAGAGAATCTAGGCAAACTTCAGTTAGCCATAACTTTGGCTAGGAAAAGCCTTTTGATACGAATTTTTTTTTTATTCTGGGGTATTGGAAGCATTCTGGAGCTGTTGGAAGTGTTTGCAGAGCCATCAAGGCGCTCTAACAGAGAATTTACCAGCATTTTTGGTCGTGGAGCCACCAGGGCCTAAGGGAAGAAGAGCTGTTTTGGACTACCTTCATCCAATGGAGGTGTTTGTTTAGTCATTTTATACTGATTTGAGCCTTCTGAATCTTAATTTGCAGTGTATTTTTCCATTTGAGGCTTCTATAAAGTTGTATTCACATTTTGAGCATTTAATCAAAAAGGGAAAAGCCTAATTAGAGGCTTTTGGACCCAGCGGAGGTAGCCCAAGAGGGGTGAACCGCTTAAACAATTATTTGCTGTCATACTGTATAATTTTGCTGCATATTTTCAGATTTTGCTCCTTTAAACAGTAAATTTTTATAAGCAAACTTTTCCCAAGCAGGTTTAAACAGTGAACAAAACTTATTAGTTCATCTTCAAACCATTATACTTCATTTGCAGAATATGTATACTTGCCTATTCACACATTAAAGCTGGATCAATGAATACTTTGCACTTAAAACAAATACTTTCATTGATCGGATCTCAGTGATTACATTTTATTTCTTTAGGCAGAGTCTGTAGAAGGGCCAGGTAGCCTCCGGATTCATCCTTTCTTTGAAAGGTGAAATATAAGGTGAATGCCCCTACAGTCAATCTCTGTATGAGAAATACTTTGTTCTCACAATTTCAGATCAACTAGGTCCAAACTCCATGTTGTGATGCTCAGATGAAGATGCTGATATTTTTATTGGACTCCTCTTTCAGAGAGGTGCAAAATCGATCTAAAGATCATCTTAATCCGATGAACAGAACATTTATTTTGAATTTATTCAAAATATGTGCAGGTCGGCCTTAAGGTTTTGTGCCCCAGCAGTTGTGTCACACACCCTCACTGATGGATATAAATTGGTCAATGTTGGAGGGCATTTTCACTCATCTCATCCTCACACATTTCTTTCTCCTCATTTGATTGGTTTGATGACCTTGGAGGCTCTTCTCTCCACACGTGGGAAATTTCAGCAGCAACTCTTTTCTGTTTTCGGCCTAGGTTTTTTGCAGCAGCTTTGACCAGCGTTGACTTTAGTCAACGCATGGTCAAACAGACCTGAAACTCTCCCAAAATTTTGATCTTTCAAATCTGCTTTTTTTGGCACTATCCCAAGGCTAGACATTGACTTTGACTTTGTTGCGTTGACCTAGCTGCTGTTGCTGTTTGTGTTGACTGTTGACTGACAACGTTGACTTTTGGGTTGACTTTTGAGTTGACCGTTTTGGCTGTCTTAGAGGGTTGTGTGACATTACTGGTTGGCTGAACATATTGAGACTTTGCTGGTTGAAGCATCCTGCTGATCGCCGTAACACACCAACACACTTATATATTTTTGGCTTGTCTTCTGTTGATCCACTGGTATGTTCTATTAGCATTTTACTTTGTTGTTTATGTGATTGTTGACTGATATTGGGATAAAAAGTAAAGTTGCATCAAGCGTAGAACATCTACAAAAATTTACATGGTATAAGAGCTGAGGTGAAGACAAAGCCCTAGTTTGTAGCAATCACCAAAGAAGAGGATGGGTTCCTCAAACTACAATGGCTTTAAGGCTGATGACAAATTGACTGGGAAAGATGACTTCCATGCTTGGAAGATGACATTGGATCTTAATTTGGAAGACCAAGATGTCATGGACTATGTGCAGGGTAAGATCTAAGAGCCTCAATCCACTGCAACTGCTGTTGCCAAAACAAAGTACAAGAAGGGAGAACTCAAAGCAAACCTGATGATCAGGGACTCAATTCATAAGAGTCTGGTTGCCTACATCTCTAAGCTGGGTACATCCAAGGAGATGTATGATAAGTTGGTCAACATGTTCAAGGCCAACAATGCGAATCAAGTCCTATTCTTCAAGAATCAATTGAAGAATCTGAAGAAAGGCACAGATGAGTCTGTTCAATCATACTTTCTAAAGCTGACCGAGATTAGGAATAATCTGCTGGCTATTGGGGAGACAATAGTTGATCGAGAGATGGTTCTCACCGCACTTGGAGGTCTCTCATCGGAATGGCATGTGTTCAACACTACCATTCTCAATAACAATGTCATACTTGACTTTGACAAAGTACTATCGAGATGCGTACAAGAAGAGACAAGGATGAAGGAATATGAAAATCAAGGAAATGCTGCCTTCACTGCTCATTCTAGAAAGAAGAACTTTGGTGGTCCAAGGAACAAAGGAAGAGCAGGGGCCCAAGGAAAGAAGGGCAAGTGTTACACTTGTCACAAGCCAGGTCACTATGCTAGAGAACTCCCTTTCAAGAAGGATTCTCCCGATGATAATGACAACAACAAAAACCAGAGGAATGGCAATCAAAGGAACAATAGGTTCAAGGGGAAGAGGAAGGCTCCCTTCGGCGGAAATGGTCAACCTTTCAAAAGGTCGAGAAATTCCAGGTATGAGGAATCAAATGTTGTTGATAAAAGAAATAAATTCATCCTTGTATCTGCCCTCTCTGCTGCATCTCCACCCGACACTATGGATGTTTGGTTGATAGATAGTGGTGCCCCAAGGCACATCACGGGGTTCAAGGAAGCACTTTCTGATATGGTTGAGAAGGATACTAATCTGGAAATTATCCTCCGAGATAATGCCATATATCTTGTGAAAGGGACAGGGACTGTGACCCTCCACTTGTCTCAAGGTCAAGTCCTCTGCTTGTAGGATGTACTCTATGTACTTGATTTGAAGAACCTTGTGTCTATATCAGCCATGGAAGACAAAGGTTTCAATGTGGCATTCATTGATGGGAAGATGCGTATCTGGAAGAAGAGTTTCAAGGAAGCTATCATGATTGGGTTTAGAGTTGATACACTCTACTAGGTTGGAGGAAGTCCACTGGGAGCGATGACATGTGCTACTATCTGACAGACTGAACTATGGTACCGGAGGTTTGGACACCTTCACTACAAGGCCCTTCCCGAAGCAAGGAAGGTTGTGACGGGGATGCTCGAGTTCTCAAATAATCATGAAGGTGCATGTCAGGGTTGTGCCGAAGGAAAGCATACAAGGGGACCTTTCCCCACAAGCGTCACAAAAACATCTGATGTCTTGCAATTGATACATTCTGATATGTCCGGTATGTTTCCCGTGACATCCTTGGGAGGATGTTCTTATTATATGATGTTCATAGATGAATTCTCTCGCAAAACCTAGATATACTTCTTGAAGAAGAAGGATGAGACTTTCATGTGGTTCCATACCTTCAAAGCCTTGGTGGAAAATCTGACAGGGAAGAAGATCAAGATATTGAGGATCGATAATGGCACTGAATATGAGATGAACGAGTTCAAGAACTTTTGCAGAGAAGCTGGCATCAAGAGGGAGACCACCACTGTCTATACTCCTGAGCAAAATGGCGTTGGTGAACGAAAGAATAAAACCATTGTGGAAGTTACCCCTGCCATGCTATGTGACCAGGGTCTACCGAAGTTTCTAAGGGGAGAAGCTGCGAACACTGCTGTGTACATACAAAATCGATGCTCGCATTCTGCACTGGACTCCAAAACTCCCGAAGAGGTCTTCTCTGGTAAGAAACCTGACGTCTCACATTTTAGAGTTTTTGGATGTCCTGTTTATTTTCATGTGTTGAAGGAGAAGAGGAGCAAGCTGGATGCTTCTGGGAAGAAGGGAATGTTTGTGGGCTACAACGAAACTTCGAAGGCCTATAGGTTCTATGTGCCTGGTCAAAGGGAAGTGGAGATATGCCACGATGTTACCTTTGACAAAGATGCTTCCCTGAGGAAAGTAGTTAATCTTCCGAGATCTGAGGAAGATCATGAAGAAAGGCCTGGAAATCAAGAAGAACCGAAGGATGAGACGATGCCCGATGTTGAAGGACTGATGGACCTGATTGATCCACCTCCTTTAATGAGGAAGAGACCATCATGGCTCAAGGACACTCTCGAGGATGCCGAGGGACATATGGCCCCAAGGGGGACATTCCGTGAAAGCAAGAAGCCGAATAGATACCAAGGGTATCTAGCAGCCATGAGTACTATTATACAATTTGAGCCTAGATCTTTTGAGGAAGCCGTAAAGCATCAAGTCTGGAAGGATGCTATGAACGAAGAGTATGAGTCCATAATGAAGAATGATGTCTGGGATGTGGTTCCAAGACCAGAGGACAAAGCAATTGTCACCTCGAAATGGCTCTACAAGATCAAGCATGGATCTGATGGAAGTGCTGAAAAGTTCAAGGCAAGATTCATTGTTGCCCATGACTTCTCTCAAAAGGAAGGCATAAACTATGATGATATATTTGTACCTGTGGCCCGATATACCACCATCCGATCTATCATAGCCCTTGCTGCTACGCAAGGATGGAGTCTTCATCAGATGGATGTGAAGACCACATTTCTGTATGGTGCGATAAAGGAAGAGGTGTATGTGGAGCAACCTTTGGGGTTTGAAGTCCAGGATTGGGACACCCATGTCTGCAGGTTGAAGAAATCCCTCTATGGGTTGAAGCAAGCACCTAGAGCTTGGTACGAGAGGATAGATAGCTACCTGATGAAGCTGGGCTTCACTCGCAGAAATGATGATTCGAACCTTTACTTCAAGGTTGATAGAGAAACGCCTCTCATTCTGGTGCTGTATGTGGACGACCTCTTCCTGACAGGTGTTGACCCTCTCATTCAGCAGTGCAAGAGGGAGCTCGTTGCTGAGTTTGAGATGAAGGACCTAGGACTGATGCATTACTTCCTAGGCCTGGAGGTCTAGTAGAGACCTGGCGAGATTTTCCTTTCTCAAGGAAAATACATTGTGAAGCTTCTGGAAAGATTTGGTATGGTGGACTGTAATTCCGTGTCGACTTTGATGGAGCTCAACTTTAAGAAGTTGAGTGGCAGTGCTGCTAGGCCCATGCTAGCAAATCCTACTGAGTATCGTCAACTTGTAGGGGCCCTGATGTTCTTAGTGAACACCTGTTCGAACGTATGTTTTGCAGTGAACACTTTGAGTCAACATATGGTTGAGCCTCATCACATTCACTGGGTTGGTGCCAGAATCTGTTGAGATATCTTCGGGGCACGATAAACCATGGGCTGAGATCCACTTCTAGGAGCGTGACACGCCATGGATATACTGATGCCAATTGGGCTGGCAGTGTGGTGGATCGTAAGAGCACATCGGGATGCTGCTTCACACTTGGTTCTGCTTAGATATCATGGATGAGCAGGAAGCAGAAGTCAGTGGCTTTGAGCCCTGCGGAGGTCGAATACATTGCAGCGAGTATGGCCTATTGTGAAGCAGTTTGGTTGCGAAAGCTCTTCAGTGAGCTGTTCGGGCATGTGCTAGATACCACCGTGATACTTTGTGATAAACAGAGTGGGATTCGATTGTCCGAGAATCTCGTGTTCCACGATCGATCCAAGCATATTGATATCAGGTACCTCTTTATCCGGGATATGGTACAACGAGGCGCCATAAGGCTCGATCATATAGGAACTGATGAGCAGGCCACAGACATTCTCACAAAGCCCCTGGGGAAGGTCAAGTTCCTAACCTTCCGTGAGAATCTTGGTATCGTGGAGCGACCCTATGCTGAGGGTCCTGTTGGACGATGAGCTCTGGAAGCTCTGGGGGGCTGTGGGGATAGCTTCTCAGAGCTATAAGCAACCACAGGGCTAGGCTTGCCGAACCTTGTTGGTGTGCTTCTACCCCACCGTTGTGATGATTGAGTTGGTTCACCTCTCATTATCTGTGCCCCGTATGCATCCTACCCATTGAGTTCAGGGCTCATGGGAAGTACCTCTCATTTGGCCAGTGAGGTGGGAAAAGCTAGAGACTAGTAGCAAACACTGATGGACGCATTAGAGATTGCCGTACTCTCTATCTAAGATGGCACAGTCTAACCACTTGATCTAGGATCAACTATAGTGAGGTTTCGGACCTCCAACTGACTTCGGGTCAGGTAAACCAACTTCGGGTTGGTATGAGACTCTTTGTGAGTCCTATAGAGGTTTCGGACCTTTGGGCTGAATCTATCAGCCGGGAATGATGTCTTTGTGACTGACCCACTTCTGTTCTGAAATATAGAAGCCAACAAAGCAATTTACAGCGGGCTAACGCACGATCTTTGGATTGCACAGGTGGATGGAGTTCCCCCTAGTTGAGAGGGAGTGTTAATTTTGGACAACTAGGTCCAAACTCCATGTTGTGATGCTCAGATGAAGATGCTAATATTTTTATTGGACTCCTCTTTCGGAGAGGTGCAAGATCAATCTAAAGATCATCTTAATACGATGAGCAGAACATTTATTTTGAATATTTAAAACATGTGTAGTTCGGCCTTAAGGTTTTGTGCCCCAGCAGTTGTGTCACACACCCTCACTGATGGATATAAATTGGTCAACGTTGGAGGACACTTTCACTCATCTCATCCTCACACATTTCTCTCTCCTCATTTGATTGGTTCAATGACCTTGGAGGCTCTTCTCTCCACACGTGGGAAATTTCAGCAGCAGCTCTTTTCTGTTTTCGGCCTAGGGTTTCTGCAACAGCTTTGAGTAGCGTTGACTTTGGTCAATGCATGGTCAAACGGACTTGAAACTCTCCCAAAATTTTGATCTTTCAAATCCACTTTTTTTGGCACTATTCTCAAGGCTAGACGTTGACTTTGACTTTGCTGCGTTGACCTAGTTGCTGTTGCTGTTTGCGTTGACCGTTGCTTGACATCGTTGACTTTTGGGTTGACTTTTGAGTTGACCGTTTTGGCTGTCATAGAGGGTTGTATGACATTACTGGTTGGCTGACCATATTGAGACTTTGTTGGTTGAAGCATCCTACTGATTGCCGTAACGCATCAACACACTTATATATTTTTGGCTTGTCTTTTGTCGATCCACTGGTATGTTCTATTAGCATTTTACTTTGTTGTTTATGTGATTGCTGATTGATATTGGGATAAAAAGTAAAGTTGCATCAAGCATGAAACATCTACAAAAATTTACACAAAGGCTAATCTCTTTCCTTATGATTAGCTTCCAAGACAGTGGAGCCAAGTATTTTATAGGGAATCGAACAATTTGGAATCTCATGATGTTACTTATTTGCCTTTATTTACTTATTTTATAGGGAATCAAACTTTTGACTTTTCCTTATTTATCACTTCCACTAAAGCTTCTTCGAAGGTGGAAATGGTCTTCAAGATTCTCTTTGCTTCTCTTACACATACCTCCCATGTCCATAGAGTATCATCAGAGATGAGGAAATCGTAGTCTCCTACAACGGTAACTCCTTGCTTCTTTTAATGTGACATGACCCCTCACAAAAGAAATACACTCAACATTCGACCCATAGATGTGTGTGCCATTGACTGGAGAAATAAGGAACTCGACCCACAAGCAAAAACTCATCTAGGAAACCCTATGGCAGAGGTTAGTGTTTTAAAAATCGGACTTGGGTTTCGAAATGGCCGAGGGTTGGCTCCGACTCCGACTCCGACTTGGTATCGACTTGGCTGGTTCAGTTTCAATGACTCGGTCTTTGTAAAAATTACATTAAATATTAATTTGTTTATAAAAAAACATAATTTTAAAGATTTTCATTCATGTTTCCAAACACAAAGCATGAATATATCCATTATATCAAAATTGCACCCAGTGCACTGTCCAATACATGATGATGATATAGATATCAAAACAAAAAACATATCCAAGGAGGCTCTAAATGGCCTCTACAACAAAACATGAATAGTCACTACTGCTAGACATCTGACAAAACAATATCCTTTGCCTCAAACTTTGAACCAGAGGGGGAAACCGCTCGCTCCATCTTCTCTAAATCAACATCCTCAACTAGAACTGTAGCACGTTGAGCCTGAGATAGACGAGTTATGCGCCTCCGTTGTGGCTGACTAGAGGAAGTGCCTGAAGCTACAACTGGAGGACTTGGAGTTGGGACTGGGCCTGCTACTAGTGGATCTGCATTGGCTCCAAACAATTTCTCTTCTTTGTGTGAATCCTCTCAAAGACAGACCAACACCCAGAAGCACTGCAAGTTTGACTCAAAATGCGGATTGCAAATCTCTGCAATTCAGGACAATGGCTCGGTCGACTTGGTCACAAAACGGCCTCCGGACCGGTTTTTCCACCGAGTCGGTCCGGCCAGGGGTCTGGCTCGGTTGACTTGGCCGATTCTGAGCCGGTCCTATCGATTTTTAAAACTATGGCAGAGGTAAACCCTAAGGAAAAACTCTAGATTTGTCTTGGTATTCTACCTGAGATAAGATATATAGAAATAGCTAAATCAAGAGTTAAAATCAACTGGTAACACCTCTTCAATTTCAAAAACTCCTCCAAATCTTTCCCTCTTTTGAATCTCGAGAGTGAAATCTGTGTGATTTCACTCTTTGAACCAGTTAGAATGTATAGTTTCAACAATGAAACTAACTATGGTGGCTAGGGTTTCCCTAATCCTAAACTCTTCTCCAAAAACTCCCCAAGAGCTCTTTTCTCAAAACACAAGTGAATGAATGAGGAGTCTCCACACTTTTTCTCTTTTATAAATTTGTGCCCACTTTTGTCGCCATTTTACCTTTTTAACTTTTATAAAGTCACTTTATAATATTTCCACTTTATAAAGTTAAAGTGACGTTTCACTTGCCTAGGAAATGTCCCCATTTCACCCCATAGACTTTTATAATGTTTCTCTAGGCGAATTAAGTCCCCTTATTATATATTTCCCCGCTTTAGCCTACGAGAACCATGTTAGGCTAGCGGACTCCGTCACATGCTTCCTAAGTGGTCGGGGACATTACAATCTATGAATTCCATATGGGTGCTTGGGTGAATTTTTGAAGTGACATTAATGCCTTTTATGAATTTGATTCTCTAGTTGCTGCAATTGCTCTTCCTAGGTCCTCTACTAAGACAATGAACATGAAAGGCAAAAGAGGATAATTCCACTTTAACACTTTGGAGGGAAGTAAAAGTTTGATCGGCCTCCATTTACAAGATCCTAGAATCAGTGTTACAAACATGCTGATTTTATCATGAAAAAGTCGCGAGATCATGGTTTTCTGTCCTAGCTGATGTTTGCCTATTTTTATCAATATTTTGGTGGTATCTTAATTTTTCCTATGTTTGCCAATTTTTACCAACGTTTTCTTGATTCTTACGAATTTTCTGGTTTTTTGGACCCTTGCCGATTTTATCCCAATGCCGATGTTTGCAAAATTGATGAGAATGAAGCTGTTGAGAAGCACTTAAAGACCCAATTGATGCTTTTCTAATTGAAGCCAAATTTTATGAAATCTTTCTTCATAAAGGTCCATTTGACTTTATCATATGCTTTTGCAAGCTCAAGCTTGAGCAACATGCCTCTATCAATTATTGTCTCAACTGAGTGAATAGATTTCTGGACTAGAATTAATCTGTCCAATATTTGCCTTCTAGCTACAAACCCCCATGTTCTTCAAATATTAGAGCTTTTAACAGGGGTTTCAATATTGTGGTAATGACTTTAGCAACTTTTTTGTACCTCATCTTACATAGAGAGATATGTTTCAAAGGTGCAAAATCTACTGCCTCTTTTTTTGGGGTTGGATTTAAGATCAGGAGATTTCCTTAGATCTCAGTTTTGGAATAATAGCTAACCATAGATCTTGATTTTCTCTAACACAATTACCT
This sequence comes from Pinus albicaulis, assembly GCA_034641835.2. NCBI lineage: Eukaryota > Viridiplantae > Streptophyta > Pinopsida > Pinales > Pinaceae > Pinus > Pinus albicaulis. Next base: position 750,477,146 of record CM076581.1, on the reverse strand, counting down.
GGGTTAAATAATAAATTCTTAAAAAAGGCTTTACATTTTGTTGTTTATCTGGTCATGCTTTGCCACAACTTGTTATTTTCAGCTCATGGCAACAGTGTACTGAACTCAGACTAAAACCCTAACATCTAGAAATGAAAAGCTTTAACCTACTCTGACAACTTCCTGATCCAATCTATACTTAGAAACTGAAATGCCCTGCACTGAAAAGTATGAAGAGCAAAAGATAAATGAACTGTCTAGCTGGCTACTGCTTTCTCATTAATTTTGGTAAAGAAATCTGCTACAGGAAACTCAAAAAACTGCTTATCTCAAGCATAAAAACTGAATGAATGAATCACTCACAACCCTGCTTGTATTTTACGGACTGATAAGGGATGGAAGGTACAAAAAAATATCCCCACAGTGGGCACTCATATTAGAAAAGCAAAACCATAAAACTACTTAGGGATTAGCACCGAGTCCTGCATGAAATAACTGCCTAGCAGTAATTTGCCTCAATTGGAGTAGGACAGCTTATAAAGCCAAGTGCCTCTCCTTCAGATCTGCACCCTCCTCCTAGTATAGAATTCCTCATACAAGAGGTACTTAATCTAAAACTGGAAAAACATTTTTTCTAAACTGGAAAAGAAATTCAGAGATAGAAAAGAACTCTTATTCTAAAATCAGAAAAGCACACATTAATTCTGCACTGAACTCAAATTGCTAAATTTAAGACACTAACTATACTAGGAGAATATACAGGCTGGCTAATGCTAGTGTTTTAAAACTCGCTGAACTGGAACTAAACTGGTCGGTTTGGTTGGCCAGACCTCATCAGGCATCAAATTGGCTTTCAAACCATTTTAGGGACCTGTTTTGAACTGAACCTGTCTGAAATGGCCAGCTTGGTATGGATTTGGTTCAAACTGGCCAGTTTAACCGCTTCTGTACCAAGCTGGTCACCTCCAGGCTGTGGAGTTTAGAGATGGGAAGATTTTTTTTTGTTAGAGTTTAAACCTATAGCTACTAATTCCTGAGCCTAAACCCTAAAGTGATGTTATAAAGAGTGCCACTTATTTGCTTCACACCTCTCTCATTGAGGACTTCTAAGTATTTGAAGTTTGTGCAATTGCATTAAAAAGTTGTGTAATATCCCCAAGGAAAATTGACAGTGATAAACAGCATTCATAGCACATGCAACACAAAAATTCACATAAAATTAAATACTCAAAAATATTTCAATGATCGCGCAGAATTGAGCCATCTTTATTATAAAGCAAAGTGGGGTACAATATAAGCTTGGAATGTATGCAGCTAGGCTTGCCCAAGGCAAGCTAACAATACCCAGGTGATGAAAACAATTGCTCGGCTGCTAGGAAGTCGTTCCCCTCAATGCTCAGCATTGGCCACAGAAAAATGCATTGCTGGCTGAAAGAATCTGCTGTTTGGCCCTCCCCCGGTGCTCAGAAAATTCCGGGAAATTAACCCCGGTCTCTCCACAAATAACCCACCAAAACCTAGAAAGGGTTTGGCCTAGTTCTGACCTTCGAAATTTGTCCCAAGTTCCACACACTTCTCCAACTGCTGGGCAAATCGACCCACCTGGAAATAACACTGTTTGAAGGCCCCAAAATGACAGCAAAGACCAGAGAAATTCCCGTCCAGAAGCCTTCACAAGTCTCGACTCGCCTTAGACTCCAATTAGCCTTCTCGCAAGCTCCCCACGCGTGGCACGAAAACACTACTGTGTAGGCCCACGCAGTCCCTGATGATGAACCAAGGGCACAACAAAATTCCCTCAAAATCGTGCCCAGCTAGCACTTCAAATATCCAACAAATGGTGGACCAAATCTCTCCCGGAAAGCCCAATGATTTTGCTGCTCCACAATCAGCTTCCTCAAGAGATGCGTATTTCCCCTTACTGCACCTAGTCTGTTGTAATAACCCCGCAAATTGCCTGAACAAACTCCTGGGCTAGCTCCCAATGTAGTGTACACTGTTGATAACCTCCTTGGGCTGGCACTCGAAGTCCACCGAAGGTAGGGTGAGATTCTCGCTTGAAAATCTTGTGTGCTGAACAACACTTGCAGACTTGGCTCTCAGCTCAAGCGTGCTAGGCTAGCGTAAATGTCAAATGATCAAAATCCCCCAAAATGATGAGTGCACCTCCTATTTAGCTTTGAGCCTCCATTTCCCCTTGTGGGTCCCATACATCGACCTTCCTTGTCTTTTTCCCTCCATGAGTGCGTATTAGCCAAGGGGTGTGTATTTCCCTTTGGGGGTGGCCCCCACCATCCACTAACAATTCGTTTTCCCTTTTTCCCTATGTTGGAGTCTTCTTTTAGCCCAAAATTGCAAGTGGGGCCCCACAACCCACTTTTCCTAAGTTGCAACCCAAAAATGACAAAATTGAACAAAATTGATATTTCACTTAGCAACATTGCTAAGTGGGAATATCACATTGTGATTCGGGGTGAGCTTGGAGCTTGTTTGTCTTTTCTGGCCTGTTGTTTGGGTGAATTTGGCATCTAGACTATGAGGCGACAACTCATCTACAAGCTTGGAGGAGTCCTTGATTGGATTCTTGTGCCCATTGATCTATTCAAAGTTATGTTAAATCTGGCTCTATATTTTTTGTCTGCCAATAAAATTGCAGATTTGAAATATATTTCTTTTGCTGCAAAAAAATTAAGATAGGGGTTGCGTAGATGCATTTGTAGATTTGGTTGCATTTACCATGGTTCCCTGAGTCAAAGATCCTACATGGGTGCATATTGATGTTGTTGATGGTGGGATGTGTTGCAAATATTGCAAGAAACACATAAAAGTGGGGGCATGTTAAGAAATCTAGGGGCAGAAAAGTAGATGATTTCTCTTGCTTGATTATTGTTTGTGATGTATTTTTATTTTACTTCATTAGATTCTTCTTTGCTTGCTCATTATTATGTGTTTTCTTCATCAAATAGCTACCAAAAACATAAAGAATAATGAGACAAAGGAAACAAGATATAGACAATCAGCCAGGGTCAAAACCTCTCCAATCTTGAGAGGAAAACCCACAAAATTCTTCTTATAGAATCTTCAATTGACGAATTTCAAGACCTAGACCCTTGACCAGATGACCCCTCCAAGACCAAGTCATAGTTCTTCTTGACTTCTAGTAAATTCAACCCAAGTCTCTTTGCTTCAAATCTGTCTTCTTATCATAAATTCGGACGTACACCTTGACTGTGATTATCGACTCTTCCTGCAGTAACCCTAACTTGTACGTGTGGCAGAATCATGGTGAAGACAATTCCTCTTCTCCTTCACTTGGGCAACAGTTCCTTCTCCAACAACTAGGCCTGCATATGAGTGCTTCTTCCATCCTTCATTTGGTTCCTTGACTGACTGTCGTTCTGCCCTAACTACAGTCTGCACGTGCGAGAGATTACCCAAGAACAGACTTAAGAGAATACTCCTTTTTCCTCGACTTTTCTCCTTCCTTTGCTATGTTCTGCACTTTAGATCGAGCTTCTTGTGATGAGATCGATGCTCTTGGGAACGAGGCCGAATGCCTTTATATATAGGCTTCCTTTTTCACCCTAATAGGCTGACATCATCTTCTAGAGAGGCCGACTTGATAATTTGCATTTGGCAAGGTCTTGGATGGTCATTCCGACACTATTATGACTCAAATAATTTTCTTGACGATATGTAACATGCCCAGGAAGGGTCATTCATACATGACAAAGACTCCCTAGACTTGTAGACTCAATGACAAGCCCTGGAAGCTCTCAGTGGGAGCTTAATCTAAAAATAAATTTCCCTTGAACATGAAACCCATGCCTCAAGATTAATAGTAATAAATTTATTTTTCTCAGTACATCAAATACATAAAATCATGATTACGTATGTCATTATGAAGACCAAACTTAGTTACATATTTCAACACTCCCTCTTAACTAGGGAGGTATTCATAATCCATACAAGGTACTTGGATATTCTCAATCTGTTTCTCATAAGAAGAGTTGGATTTGTAACCCATTTGTATAACATCATATCATTCAACATTGTCACATAACAAGGCCTTGACTAACAACTCTATCTCTCCACAAGATTAGAGCACAATGTCGGTGAGACCAATGATTTACAGACACCTTCATCATTGTCTCTTAAGGAGCATACCCCACCTGGTGTTCACAGGGTATGTCCTTCCAGGACTATTCTTATCTTGGATACCTAGTCCTCAAAGAATATCGGTCCTCTATGACTACTCTTATCTTGGATGCCCTACCACATCCTCAAAGAGTATCGGATAGCAAATGCTTACCCAATCCTCCATTCTTTATTCCCAAGTGAAGACAAGAATGATGTGTCTCTCTCCCTCTCAATTAGGAAGGATATACCTATTCCTATGAAGGAATGTAGCCATTCCTATAAAAAGAATGTACCCAAGCTCCCTCTTAGCCAGGGACTTGTCCAAGTTCCCTCTTAGCTTAGGGGCTTGCCTCCAAGTTTCTACTAGATTAGAAACTTGCTTTCATGCTCCTTCTTAACTAGGGACCCGTTCTCAGCAATAGCTCTTTCCTCATTGGTGGAGATCATGGGATCTTCAGCTGCTTGTAGCACTCCTCCATTCGATGTCATGAATTTTATTTTTAATATTATTGGGACTTCTATGTAGGGCATTGACCATCCATCACTTTCCTTCTTGAATTAGGGCAGTCATGTCATCCTTCCTTTCATCGGAGAGTGATCCACTGGACCATATCTGGCTTTTCCTCATACAAATACCTTTTTCCACAACATGTATCCTTCATGATATTTCATTCTTCCACATGAGTATCAGTTGTAGATGACATCCACACTTCTCTTTAGGTAGCCCTGTATTAGCCCATCCAGATATTATTCAAAAATCAGAAATAAACATCAAACCAAAAATTACCTTTGTGATGACCCTTCATCATGACATCTGCTTGTTGCAACATCAACATCCTACACACATATATATTTACACATCTCCAAGACATTTATTTGTTAAGTGTCTTCTTTATTTTCAGACTTTTCCAAGGTCTTCATATCTCTCCCATGGAGATACCATAGTCAATTCTTATAGTCATTGGATGTTGATTGCCTTCTGTTGATTTCTGGTAGCATCGGATGTGCTCTAAGTCTCAAATTTTGCAGCGAGGCTTAGACATATGTATTCCAAAATACTTAAAAAGCGTTTTGGGAAATTCCACCTGGATGGGGTTTTATTAAAATAATTAATTATTTTTAATTGGAGCCTAAGTCTAAACTTAGGGAATTAAAATAACTAAAGTATATTAATAGAATTGGGTGTGAATCTTCTAGAAAAAAACGAAGATCAAGTCAAGTTAATCTTAGCCCTTGATTATGTCTTAATTCGGGCCGTTGATTTCTCATCGAGAAGGGTATAAGAGAAGGCTTGATGGGCATTTGGAAATAACATCGAGAGAGAGTTTGGAGATCAATGTCTCAAGTGAGTAGTGCAAAGTAGCCAGCGAGATCATCGAGTTGATTCTTGTAGTGAGGGGCAAAGATAGTTCTGGTTGGAGTTTTTTCCTAAGCTGGGAATACATCGTAGAGAAGGCAGAGAGAGGACGCAAAAGAGGCAGCATAAGGGTTACGCTAGGCAACGCAATGCCATGTAGAGGCAACGCTGAAGCCTTGAGGATATCCACAATTTTTTTGAAGGTGAGATGAGTTTCAGTGCCGGGAGCCGGGGTGTGAGACCGGAGAGCCAGAGATTGAAGCATCCAGCCAGTAGAAAGATTATCCGAAGAAGGTGACGCAGTTCCCAGCCAGTGTGACGCAGATCTGTACAGAGGCAGCGTGTGGCTTGTCAGTTTGGGGCTGGATCAGTGTCGGTTCTTCAGTGATAGTGTGAGGACATTTTTTCACAAACTCTTTGCTAGATAATTTTTTTATGTATTGATGGCCAGTAAGGCATCCTAGATTGTATTCAGAACTACTGCATAATAATACAAACCCTCAGCTGCTGCACCGGTTTTCCCGCATTGGGTTTTTCCGGGGACATTTGTCCAAAAATAATGGTGTCATATGTTTGTCTATTTTTCTTCTTGCTCAGTTCTTGTTTCCATATATTATTTTATGTAGTGAAGGTTGCAATGTGATGTATTTAGTGTTTGTTGTAGAACAACTGCAAATAAATTATTAAGTAATGAATAACAATTAGGTTAATATTTTCCAGTTGCTGCAATAGGATTCCAATTTTAGGAATTTTCATATGGTATCAGAGCAAGTGCAGGTGAAGCAAGAGAGCAGACTGGAAGAGCTCAACGTTGAAGAGAAAGTGGGAGATCGAATAGCTGTGTAGGCAACAGATCGAATCCCCAAGGGTTTGCGTAGTCCAGGCCAGGAAGGGCAAGATTTGCAAGGAAGTCTCTCTCTGAGTGAGTCAACAGAGACGTAGGACTTTCCAGTTTGTGATTTGTCAGCAACAGAGAGAGTAGTGCAACAACAGATTCAACGCAGAGCAGTTTTTTGTGGGACGCAGTTTTTTGCTGCAACAGTTGTTTGTGCAGAAAGCGTCAGAAGAAGGAAGAAGAAAACAATGATTTGAGGGAATTTCTTCCTCAGTGAGTTTCGAGCCAAGGAATTCTATTTCCCAGTTGTAGAGCAGCAGTGGTGAGGAGCAGATCTACTAACTCCAGTAGGGAGTGTGTAGGCCAACCTAGCAGCTATGTAGAGGAGAAAGGGAGCAGTTCGACTTTTGTTGGCAGAGATGGCAGCTAACGGGCTGAGAGATCAAGATTGGTTGGAGGGTGCCTCTAATTATGTGATCTGGCAGGCAAGGATCAAGTGTTTGCTAGATGAGCATGATCTCAAAGCCTTCATCGATGGTGTGGTAGTTGTCCTCGTTGATGCAGATTTGTTGAAAGCCTACAAGAAGGATATGGCGAAAGCCAAGCGTTTGATCCTCGACGGAGTGAGGGATCATGTTGTATGTCACATCGCTAGCAAAGGGATTGCCAAAGAGATGTGGGATGCCTTGGAGACATTGTATCAAGGATCTTCTGAGAAGCGAAAGATGTTCTTGCAGGAGAAGATGCGATCTACGAGGATGCATAAGGGAGAATGCATGAATCTGTTCCTTGCGAAGCTTCAGGAAACTCGAGATCAGTCGGTAGCTATAGGATCAACACCTCAAGGGACTGAGATGGTAAGATTGGCCCTGAATTTAGTCTCAAAAGAATGACAAGTCTTTGTCCTGAGCATCCTGGGCAGAGAAAGGTTGCTTGATTGGGAATCGATGTGGGCCACTCTTCAGCAGGAAGAGATGAGGCGAGATATGATCAAGTGCAAACTTGATAGCAGCAGCAACAGTTGTATGAAGCCCAAGGAGGAGGAAGAGAATGCAACCCTTGCATCTAAGGGGCAGCAGGAGCAACGAAGGCGGAAAAAGGACGTCTCAAAGATCAAATGTTTCTGGTGTGGTGAAATGGGTCACTACGCTACGCAGTATCCTCTCAAGAAGAAGGACAAGGACGAGAAACATGATCCGAAGGTTACAATTTCTAGGATCAAGGAGGAGGATTTCGCCATGATTGCTCACACATCTCTAGGGGAGAATTGGGGTGATCTAGAACTATAGTTCGAAAGAGTTGCAGTTGGGCAGGATCCTTGAGGAGTCCACCTCTTAGATCAATACCTTGCTATAGGAGCCCATATCAGAAGTAGCAGGATGGACTAGTGTTAGTTGGTGTAGAGGAGTGCCAGACTGATAATGCAGTGGCTAGAGAACGCCAGAGTTTGAGCAATGTAGAGCAAAGTTGGCAGCAGTGCAGTAAGGCACAACGCAGAGTCAGCAACAATGCAACAGCTTCAGAGGGTCAGCGCTGAGAGTAGCATCAGTCAGATCTTCAGTATTAGATGCATCATGTTGAACACTTAGTTCAATATTTTGGATTTTTTTTGCTGCAACAACAATAGAGGTGCATTGCAGATGCAGTTGGCAACAATATGCAGGGTCAACAACAACATAGATGCAGTAGCGTAGTAGTTGGTGGAAAACAGTGTCAGACATCGGCAACATAGAGGGAGATGTTACAAAATCAGTGTAATGCTTTAGCAGGATGCATTACTAGAGCACATTCCTTGCTAAGAGGGAGTGTTTATTTCTGGTAGCATCGGATGTGCTCTAAGTCTCAAATTTTGTAAGGAGGCTTAGACACATGTACTCCAATATACCCAGAAAACGTTTTGGGAAATTCCACCTGGATGGGGTTTTATTAAAATAATTAATTATTTTTAATGGGAGCCTAAGTCTAAACTTAGTGAATTAAAATAATTAAAGTATATTAATAGAATTGTGTGTGAATCTTCTAGAAAAAGATGAAGATCAAGTCAAGATATCTTAGCCCTTGATTATGTTTTAATCTGGATTGTTGATTTCTCAACGAGAAGGTTATAAGAGAAGGCTTGATGGGTATTTGGAAATAACATTGAGAGAGAGTCTAGAGATCGTTTTCTCAAGTGAGCAGCGCAGAGCAGCCGGAGAGATCATCGAGTTGATTCTTGCAGTGAGAGGCAGAGATAGGTTCGGTTGGAGATTTTTCCTGAGTCGGGAATACATTGCAGAGAAGGCAGAGAGAGGACGCAGAAGAGGCAACATAAGGGTTATGCTAGGCAGTGCAGTGCCACACAGAGGCAACGTTGAAGCGTTGAGGAGATCCACAATTTTTCTGAGGGTGAGATCAGTTTCACTGTCGGGAGCCGGGGTGTGAGACCGGAGGGCCAAAGATTGAAGCATCCGGCCAACAGAAAGATCAGCCGAAGGAGGTGACGCAGTTCTCAACCAGTGTGATGCAGATCTGCGCAGAGGCAATGTGGGGCTTGTCAGTTTGGGGTTGGATCAGTGTTGGTTCTTTAGTGATAGTGTGAGGACATTTTCTCACTAACTCTCTGTTTAGTGATTACCACTTCTTGCACAATCCTTTCCTTCAAGGCCCAAAGGTTCACTCTTCTTGCCAAAGGACTCAGATTGTTTAGAATAATTGAGTTAGGCCTTCGGCCTCTTGTGATAGTGATATGGTGATCTTCAAAATTTATTCTTTTATGCACATAGATTAAAGGTCTTCTCACTTTGTGAAGAGCTAATATTGTAGCCTAAAACTTTGCTGGACTTTGGAGAGAAGAATTCGATTCTTTTCATTGTCTTGCGAGAGAGATGTAGTTCACTGTCACTTTCTTCCTATTTTGAGATCAGACCTTGAGAATATTTGTGACCAAAATTTTATCAAACTTCCTTTTTGAACTTGGTCCTTTGAAGATTCATCGTTTTTCTTTTATGCCTTGACTTTTCTTGATACTCCTTTTGATGTCTCTCTTCAAGATGCTTTTCTTGAGTGTTCTTCTTTGAGTTGCCCTACCTTGACTTGTTGCCTTAGCTCTGATACTATGTTGAGAAATCTAGGGGCAACAAAATAGATCATTTCTCTTGCTTGATAACTGTTTGTGATATATTTTTATTTAACTTCTCTTGCTTGTTATGTGTTATCTTCATCAAACTACTACCAAAAACATAAATAACAATGAGACAAAGGACACAAGATATAGGTGATTAGCCATGGCCAAAACTTCTCCAATCTTGAGAGGAAAAGCCACAAATTTATTCTTCTTATAGAATCTTCAATTGACGAATTCCAAGACCTAGACCCTTGACCAGATGACCCCTCCAAGACCAAGTCACAGTTCTTCTTGACTTCTAGTAAAGTAAACCCAAGTCTCTATGCATCAAATTTGTCTTCTTATCATAAACTCGGACTTGCACCTTGACTGTGATTTTCGGCTCTTCCTGCAGTAACCCTAGCTTGTATGTATGGCAGAATCATGGTGAAGACAATTACTCTTCTCTTTTGCTTGGGAAGCAATTCCTTCTCCAACAACTTGGCTTGCATATTAATGCTTCTTCCATCCTTCATTTGGTTCCTTGACTGACTGTCGTTTTGCCCTAACTATAGCCTGCACGTATGAGAGATTACCCAAGAACAGACTTCAAAAAATACTACTTTTTCCTCGACTTGTCTTCTCCTTTCTTTGCTATGTTCTGCACTTTAGATCGAGCTTCTTGTGATGAAATCGATGCTTGATTGATGCTCTTTGGAATGAGGTTGAATGCCTTTATATATAGGCTTCCTTGGCAGCCCTAATAGGTTGACATTATCTTCTAGAGAGGTTGACTTGCTTCTTTTTAGGCCGACTTGATAATTTGCACATGACAAGGTCTTGGAGGGTCATTCTGACACTATTATGATTCAAATAATTTTTTTTATAATATGTAACATGCCCAAGAAGGGTCATTCATACATGACAAAGACTCCCTAGACTTGTAGACTCAATGAAAAGCACTAGAAGCTCTCAATGATAGCTTAATCTAAAAATAAATTTCCCTTGAGTATGAAACCCATGCCTCACGATCAATAATAATAAATTTATTTTTCTCATTATATCAAATACATAAAATCATGATTACATATGTCATTATGAAGACTGAACCTAGTTACATATTTCAACAGGGCATTCATAGGTTAAAACAACAATTGGCTGGTGAAAGAGGCCAAGTTGCCCCTTGTATTGTTCAAGATATTGGACTCATTAGATTGGATAAGAAATTTAAAGAAGACAAGAGTAAGCAACAAAAGATATAGGTTGAAATATGGAGAAAGAGGCAACTTGCCACGGGATCCTTAATAAATCCAAGTGTTGAAGGCGCTAACTCTAACCCTTCTATTGTTGTTAAGGTATCCTTTCAGTATCCTCCTCCCATTCATGAAAATTGACCTCGAAAGAGGAAGAATATTCAAATCTTCCCCCCCCCCTTCCACCCCTGCTAGTGCCTCTCAATCTTGACCCAGTCAGTCCACCTTAGATAACCATTGGAGAAAGAATACAAATAATTTGTTTTTGAATACATAGCTAGATGGTGGTAGGACACAAATATGCCCTTCAATGATTCAGATTGGATCATTATATTGTTTCTCATCCATCTTGATGCTTTTAGAGTGGAGAAAGTGGAGGAATTAGCTAACTGGATCGTTTTTATTGGCGGGACCCAGTTTGGCAAAACAGGGTCTGAAGCCTTCCAGGAGCATTTTGAGGCATCAAACAATGTTTTTTGGGGGTAAAACTTTGCCGCTTAAGTGCCACACCTTTTCATGCTATTATACACATAGATACCTTTCCAATGGGGCGTAATAATCGTGTCAATCGAAGCCTGTATGCGAAAGTTATGCCACTCAAAAGTTGACCTTCTTGTTTTCACCACGATAATTCAGGAGGATGCTACGTTAGCCCCCAATATTCATGGAAAAGGGGCTAGCCACGTGATTATGATGTAGAAGACTTTAGAAGAGTCTATATTGTAACTTTGGTTAAGAGTTGAGGTAGTCAAACCTAACCACTAGGAGGTTAATGGGCTGTGTTATAACTGAGTCACTAGGAGGAAAAGGGATTCCATTCTTTCGAGTGCATATGTTCCATAGCTGAGCAAAAATAGCCAAGAGGGATAGGACATAGAGCAGACAAAGAGCATTTTTGCACTGTAGCAGCCCATGAACCATAGGCCATACTTTGTACTAGCAACCATATTTCCATTCAGAGAAAGAGAGCGAAGCGACCTCACCTTCTAGTTGGGTTTTTCTTCCGAATGGGTTTCCTAGAGCATATCTTGTGGCAAATGTGTGTGTGAGATTTTTTTTTTGCCGTTCTCTATTTTCTGCATAATTTTATTTTCTGCATAATTTTATTTCACATGCATGCACCATTAACAATAAATCTATAGATCCAAAAATCTAATAAAACTGTAATAGTGTAGAATTTTAGATTTCAAATATAATTTATCAGATTTGTTGTGACGAATTGTGCGGCAGTTTACAGATCATATCAGTATCAGAGCAAGTTTCTTTGGGTGTACTGTGGAGATTTGTAGGGGATCTAGATTGACTGGGCCGAAAGTTCTGAAACCCTAATCATGACTGACGAATCTGTGAATAACCCTCGTGATCCTGCAAGGGAGAGGTTTTCGTGGCTGAAACAACAAGTCATTGATATAAATGTCGGAAAATTTATTAGGGCAACGATTTAATTTAACTTTTCCTTTCTTGACATTTATTTGTGACGTTATGTTCCTTTTGATTATTATGTTTATGCTCTTATCATCAAATAAAAGCCAAAACATTGAAGATCACAACCATACAAAGACGAACACAAGATATATGCTCCAATCCAGGGAAAAACCCCTCCAAAGGAGAAAACCTAGAAAGAACTTATCTTCTTATAGAATCAATTCAAAGGAGACTTCCAAGACCCTAAAACCTAGACCAGGCCAAGGTTACTTGGGAGTCGGAGCAGTCAGCGACATTTTCAAAAGCTCTTGGTTCAGGAGCGAGTTTTTATATATTTTGATGCATATATGTCAACAAAAGCATGCAAAATGATGAATTCGATATAAAAAGCATAAAAACATGGATTGAACGATATAACATCAATCATCTAGAAGTTTTAATCTTCTTCAACCACGTCCACAAGTTAGTAACATACAACATATCGAGTTTCATGATTCATCGATCTTAAAGTTTCAAGCTTTCAAAATTCAATATATAACATTTATCATCATTGATCACTAAAGTTGTAACTTGTACTTGTAACCATTACCATTACCAAGTAACCAAATGATAACAAAGAATATCTAACATGAAATGAAATATTTCAACTTTCACAAAGCATCATATAATATATTCACAATTCATTACCAATGAGTTATAATTGCCAACTTCAAACTTTATATTTCAAACTTCATACTTCAAACTTAAATTGTCATATATTGCTTACAAAAAATATCATAATAAATATGAAATAGTCAACCATTATAAAAACTACTAGACACTAGAAAAGACAAGTAAATCCATTATCTATTGCTTCAGTGCTTCCTGTGGCCCTTGCCATGAGAAATCTCTAATTTCTAAGAATGTCGTAGTGGTCTACTAGGAGTCTCCAACCGCATAGTCAGTCGACCAAAACTAGAAGGCACATGACCTCCACGTGAGGATGTAGATGCTAATGGAGGTGGTGGCAACAAAGGCAAAGATTGTGGAACTTGAGCACTGCTACTAGATGATGGGGGATGGGCATGGCTGTTGTTGCTTCATCATCATCTTTCAAGAGTTTCCAATTCTTCTAGATGTAGAGCACCATCCTCCAAATTATCTTCCTCTGGGTTGTTTGTTGAACCCTTAGTTAAACTAAGAAGGGGGGGGGGGGGGTTGAATCAGTTTAACACATTCATGGACTTTTAAAACTTTTTCATAAAAGTTATTTACACCTTCATTTCATATTCAACTTAATATGTGAGTAGTCTTAGAATGTGAGCAGCAAGTATTAATATAATGTAACAGCAGACTTTTTTCAAAGAGAAAAAATTCGTAAACTTTCATTAAAGATAGGTTACATGTTACAAAAAGCTGGTAGTGTGCCACTGATCAGTCCAAAAACTAATACAGTCTGATACATGTCATCATGCAGGTATGAAAACAGTCCACAACAGACTTAATATGACAGCAACAAGTATTAAGCAGATTAGATAAACCATATCAACACATAAACATCATGCACAGAGACACCAGATATACGTGGAAACCCATAAAGGGAGAAAACCACATCTTATTATTGCTGTGATGTAAAGGCAAGCTCCAACTCCCTCTCACCACTAGTTTTCTGTAAGCACCAACTTATAGGAGGCTCCAACCTCAAATTCTGCAAGCTACAACTTGCAAGGAAGCTTCAACTCCCTCTTTTTCATAAAGAAACATTTGCTGATTTACCTTGGATATCAGCTATGTTCTGTACCTTTGATTTCTTTTACTGTACTCCAATCTTCATATCTGCTTGATTATTTCTTTTTCTTCAATTCTGCATTCTCTTCTCTTTTATCAATTTACTCAAAGAAATGTACCATTTCAACTTTACAGTGGGATTTTATCTTTCTTCGGAGACTTGCCAATTACATCACAAACAATATAAACAGTTAAAAACTTTCAATCAATTACAGTGTATATTTCGAATAGCACTCCTCTCTTCCTCTTTTCCTTCCTCATTCATCCAACGTTTGTCTTTGTTGGCTTCTTCAAACTTCTTTGGCTCTATTTGCGACAACATTGCGAGGTATACCTCTTCAGTCTGTTCAGTTAGCTGTCTTCTTGTCTGTACATCTACACTCTTGTCCCCAATGATTTGATCTTCTGGATGATTCTTCTGAATGTATCTTGAGGAGCTTTTTGATCTTAGATCTGTATCTTCTATTGGCTTGTTTATTTCATCATCATCTTGATTCTCTTCTTCATGAACTTCCGGAGGATTGCTACAATCTGTACTTCTTAACTTGTCTGATAGTTCTTCATCAAATCTTACATCAATACTTTCTACAATTTTGTGAAGTATTTTGTTGTAGCACCTGTAACCTTTACTCTTAGATGCATATCCTAAGAATATGATTTGTGTTTGAGAAATGCAATCCATGTCATTCTAGAAAAATCATCTATTATTAGCATGAAATAGGATTCTCCACTTGGTGTTTTAGTTCTCGAAGGCCCACACAAATCCATGTGAACAAGTTGAAGAGGTCTGCTTGTAGATAACTTCTCTTTGGTTTTAAAGGATGTACGGGTCTGCTTACCTAGCTGACAGGATTTACATATTGTATTTGAAGGCTTCTTGATGACTGGCATATCTCTGACTGCATTCTTTTTGCTTAGACTTATGATATGATTAAAGTTTAGGTGTCCCAATCTCCTATGCCATAACCAAGACTCCTCAAATTTGCTAAGATGACATGCTTCATTTTCTTCTTTTACTACATAGACATTGCTTTTTGTTCGAACACCTTTGATCAGGGTTTTTCCAGTGGTGCTTGATCTTACTTCACAGTCTTGAGCTCTAAAAAGAACTTCACAGCCTTTATCACACATTTGACTAACACTCAACAGATTTGCTTTCAGCCCATCCACAAATAGTACATCCTGGGCTTTTCCTCTACCATTGTCCAGACTCACTGATCCTCTTCCTTTGATCTTTCCTGCTTTATCATTTCCAAAAGTAACATTTCCAGATTTCTTTTCGTCAAAGGTTATAAACTTGCTTCTATCTCCTGACATATGCTTTGAGCAACCGTTGTCCAAATACCACTGGCTTTTTAGATCTTGAGCTATTAGAGCCAAGTCACATTTATTCATTTTCTTTTTCCACTGCAAGCATCCTCTTGTTTGGTATCTTTTCTGAGATGATGAACTACACTCTCTTAGAGAACATTTGGAAGACATATGTCCATTTTTATTGCATACACAGCGTTTGGACATATCCTTAGCAGGATTATAAATAGGAATAAACTCTCCATGATTCATAAACCTTCTTGAGGTTTTGAACAACAGACTTTGTTCATATTTCACGCATTCTATGATTTTATGGCCAAAATCATTACAATAAAAACAGTATCCATAAAAACAATTTGCATACCTGACAAAAGGTTGTCTTCTCCATCTTCCTGCTTGAGTAAAACTTTTTACTGTTTGCATCCTTTGCTGGTTTGTATTTATTCTTCTTGTATAACAATATGCAGCAATGTGTCCTAATTTGTGACAGGAATAACAACTAGCATTTTTCATAGAAGGAAAAAATCTCCTTTGATGACATCCAAATTTGACATATTCAGGAGTATGCAAGGTTTTTTCAGTTGACAGTTTATTTACTTCATCCTTTGTCATTTGAGCTTCCTCCTGATTTTTATCTACTTTATTGCAGGATTCTTCTTCCTTTGAAATATTCTGAGCTGCTTGGATATTATCATCTGCTTTTACAAAAATAATATTTTTGTTTTCTTTTTCTTTGCCTTTGCTTGATTCTCCTTCATAGCCTATCCCAGTTTTTATCAGAGGTGACCTTTGTGCATTTAGAATCTGGTCCAACTGTCTAGAGCCTTTCATTAGAGGTGTATTCATTAATAGTTCTCTTTGGGCTTTTTCTAAGTTCTTTCTTAGGCTCACTACTTCTTCTTCCAACTTCTCTTGTTCCTGAGTTTTATCCTTGATCTGCTTAAGTAAAATATCCTCTACCTTCTTGGCTTCTTCAAGCTCTACTTTCAACTGAATGAGGGCTTCTGAATTTTGTTCCTCTCTCACGTATTTGAGAAGAATGTCTTTCTATTTTCTGCACTTCAGTTTTAGTCTGTCAATTTCCTCCAAGGCACTTCTTAGCTCCCCCTCAAGGTCCACTTCACCTTCTTCCTCATCTTCTAAAAAACATTCTTCCAGCTCTTCTATAGCCATCAAAACAAATTCTGATGTTCCCTCTTCACTTGAGAATTCAGCTGAGTCTTCTGATGCACTACTGTCTTGTTGAGCATAGAAATATTTTCTATTGAATTTCTTCCCTTTCTGCCAGTTCTTAGATATGGTCTTCTCTAATTCCTGAACCTGATTCTTTGTTTTCTTATAAGGACATTTAGAAGCATAATGTCCAACTCTTCCACAATTGAAACATTTAAATGGAAGTTTACCTTTATACTTACCTGAGCCTTTATCCAACTTCCTGATAAATTTGGCCTCTTCTTCATCAGAACAGGAGCCTATCTCATCTTTTTCTTCTTTCTTCTTCTCTGCCTTAAAAGCTGTCTCCCTTACATTTGACTTCTTCTGTGGTAGTCTCATCTCATACGCTGTTAGTTTTCCAAGAAGCTGATTCATGGTCAAGGTTTCCCAATCTGCTGTTTCTTCTATGGCAGAGACCTTGGAATTAAAACTAGATGGCAAAGATCTTAGGATCTTTTGAACAATTACACATTCTTGCATGGTTTCACCTAGTGCTTTCATATTATTGACAATTTCTGCAACCCTTAAAAATAAACTAGCAATATCTTCATCATCATTCATCTTTAAATTTTCAAACTGGGCTCTATAGACTTGAAGTTTAGCTGTCTTCACCTTTTTGTCTCCCTCATGAATATTTTCTAGAGTTTCCCACATTTCTTTGGCAGTCTCGCTGTGCATTACTTTGATGAATTCTGCCTCACACAGTCCATTCAAGATCGCATTCGTTGCCTTTGCATTAGCCACAAAATCTTGTTTGGCTTCTTTCTCTGAGACATTTGCCTTAGAGTCATATCCAAATTCCACAGCAGCCCAAACTTCATCAACATATACAAATGAAATCAACTACAAAACCCTCCTGGTCTTGGCTAGATATTCAATTGGTCCTTCAATTTATTACCTTGTCTCTCCCTAGCAGCTCTCCCTTTTGCCATCTCCTTTGCCTCTGTTTCCTCTGATGTCTCTGCTGCCTTTCCAGATCTCCAATCAACTAACCCTTCTAAAACTGCCTCAGCTTCATATTTCATGTGCTCCTCCTTTGTCATCTCCTTTGCCATCAATGACAACATTTCCAACATTTCCAACATTGTTGCCCAAATTTGTATATGATGTATCATCTCGAAACTGATCACAATAATGACTCAACAACCTCAAGTTGTAGTTCACAGAAACCCAAATTTCTGCCCGATTTTCATTGAGTCCGTTTCTTCTCACATTATGGATGAAGCTATAGGTGCTCTAACACCTCTCTATAGAAGAAGTATTTACAACTTGTGAATGAACTTTTTTTGCCAATTTTGGCAAAAGCCCTTGGCTGCCATACATGTCCCACCATGTGATAACATCAAATATGTCCTACCATTGAATGGATAAAGAAAAATATTTCAGGTTCTACATCCAAGTCCTTCAACGTCTTCAAGCGCCTCTTCTTATAAGTATTCTGTTATTATGGAGTCTCGCACTTCTGCTAGTTCTCGCCATGAATTTGGTGATAAATCATTTGAAGAACTTTTAAAGGAACAAGAAGAAATAAGTCTTCAAAGACAAAACTCCACTACACAAGCATCTGTCATCCAAGAAAAGTCTATAAATTTATTTTCAGAACCTGTTGCTTCTAGATCTTGGTCTCTTCCCAAGATAGATCCAAAAAATGTTTATAAGAATTTAGGATTACTGGATACAATCCAATTTTGGAGATATAAGGTAAAAGAGGAAGTTCTGCAAACTACCTCTAATAATAATATCCTTCATTCTTTAAACATTATCAATCAAGCTGAGTTTGACGCTGCCCGAAAGGCAGGTTACAATTTTGCCCACTTTGGACATGTCCAAATCGGCATTCAGCCATTGCATAGGAAAGGACAGGATGTTGCCTTTTTCTCTTGTGTATTTGATAGAAGATGGAGAAATTTTCCCAAGGCTCTCATAGGTGGTTGCCAGGGCACTCTTGCCTATGGCCCAGCATCATGGTCCTGTATCCTTGATTTTTCCATAGCATTAACAGATCCAAATGCGATAAATTCTTTGATGCTCGGATTACAAACACATGGGTATGATGATTTTGATGACGATATTATGAATATTGCTATCTGGTGGTCCTCTGTAGTAAAATTTTACAAGAAAACTACTCCCTCAGTAGTTAAATCAGTTTCATCCCAGTCTGAATTTACTACTCTGATCACCCATGATTATGGAATGAACCTCATAGCACCTCAAATGATTCCTAGAGCAGAACTAAAACCCCCTGCAGAATGGGTTACCAAATGGGAATCTATCAGAAAACCTATAAGGCCAACTCCTGTAAATTCTTCCACTATTTTTACATCCAAAGATGGAAATGTTCATACCATCTTTCCAGAGTCACGAGCTGAGCGTGGTGGACCTTTTGTATCTATTTCTACCTCTATAAATACTGCTCCCACTACCTATTCTGTTGACCCTGCATTTTTAGAAACATTCAAAATCCTGTTCACCAATCAAGTTGCTTCTTCCAACAACCCTTTAGCTGCTGTTTGTGATCATCCTCATTGTTCCAAAACTTTCTGTTAGTTTTCCTCACAGCCACCAACCCCACATGGTGATAATCAGAATGACAGAAACAGGATAAATATGATTACTTTTATACCTGATAAAAGTAAGTTAGAAAAGGGATATACAAAAACTCGTCTCTTCAATATTCATGAAGAGATAATCATACAGTCAACACAACAGAATACTCACAAAGGCTAGGATTTAATGATGGTTTTGAAATTCCATCATACAGAAGAAATCCTATGAATAAAATTCCAAAGCATGTGGAAATTCCTTCAGATAGTGAGATCACTGCTTTCTTAAAATTTTTCAAAGGAATTAGTCCATATAATCCAGATGACCAATGGAAGAAGAAAATGTTCAACCGAGACATTTTCACACATAAATTAGAAACAGGTATGTTGAAGAGCTGAAACTTCTTCCAAAAACTAAGAAGAAAAGCTTCAACAACCAGAAGAACGAGGAATGGAAAAATTGGATGAAGTCCAATAATCAATGGATTTCTTTTTATGAATGGTATTACCCTTCCTCAAATCAGATTGAAGAATCCTTAAGAAAACAGTTTAAGAATATGGCAAAACAGAAAAGGATTCTAGATGTTGATAATTTTATTGAAGAAAAGAGGGAGACTAATGCTGTCATCATTCCATCTCCTTTGATAATCCCTAATCTCTCCAAAAATACAGAGAATGTTGTCTAAGCCTAACCTGTCTAAAGATTTACAGGTTATAAGGATAAAAGGAGAGAAGTTGGTAAAAGAAATTTGCAATAGTCTGCAGATAAATATGATAAGATCTGAATCCCCTCCAAAACATAAATGGGAACTTTTTGATGGACAAATCTATCAAATAGACAATGATTTTCCTCCATGGAAAAACTTTGTAATCAGACAACAGGATGGAAAGATCTACAAACTCTTTCCAATCCAGATAGAAGATTCTGCCAAAGAATCTGTTTTTGCTACAAACTGGACAAATCTTGCTCTTTCAAGTTTAGAGAAATTTTTGAGATCACAACATAAGTCTATTGAAGAGATGAATAGCATTCTGAAAGAAATGATGAATAGGATGCTTCAAAAACAAGATTATGCTATTGTATGTTTGAATGAGAATGTCAAAAATCTTGCAGAAAATGACAAACACATAGCTGAAAGTTTGGATAAACTTAAGTTATCTATAGAGAATAAAATTCATGATGTAGCCTTTGTTCATGGAAAGGAAATTGTTAAGGTCAATTCTAACCTTGACATAAGCAAGAAACAAGTCTTGAACGTTTCTAATTCTGTTGAATCACTCAAAAAGAAACCTTCTACAGACTCATACAAAGCCACTACTCTTTTTAGTGAGCCCCTTTCCCAAATCCCTTACACCATTTCTTCTTCTGTATCCAGTCTTATAAAAAAGCCAGCAGAGATTGAGTTTCCAAAACCAGGGTTTTCATATCCTTATACACCCTTTGCTGCACCTAGTTTCTTTGGTCACTTAAGATCAAATCCTGTAACCTCTTCCATATCTAGTTCTGCAACCAGTTCTTCCTTCACTGAATGGATAAAGAAAAATATTTCAGAAGAAGAAGCAAAGAAAGAAAAGAAATGGTACGAAGAAGAAGAAGAAGAAGACAAAGAAACAAGTTTGAATAAGCTTGATATAAATAATGATGAACCATCGCTTGAGAATCTTAAGGGATATGTACAAAGTTTTTCTCCTCAAGATAAAGCTCAGTTTAATATTCCAAATGAAGAAGCAGTTCATGCTACCACATCTAGATCTACATGGAATTCTATCTGGTCCCCTGCTCCAGATAGAAGGGACTTGATGAAGTCTGAATATCACAAGGATTGGTCAGCTTCCTCAACCTATTCTTGGAATATTGATAATTGCATAGAGGCAGAAGTATTATCAGTCATGCACTACATGTTGGTATGTTACAGAACTTATCTGGCTGATGATATTGGACCCATAAATTCTACAAGAAGAATTATTGGTGGGTTTGAAGGATCTTTAGATTCTTGGTTGAAAGCAGAAACAATCAAAGATCCCACATTATTAACCACTTGGGAAAATTCACAAGTGAAGAATGCTGACGGTAGCACCTACATGGATCCATCCACTACACTTCTAGTAAACAATATGATTGGTTGTTTACTTTATGGTATTACTGTTAATTTTATTGTCTTTCCACAAATCAACAATGATCTGACTGCTATTACTCTTGTTGCTATGAAATTGCATAACATGAATCATTTTGATGAATATTTCAATGAGTTTTTGCATAGATTGCATACTTTGTCACCAGAACTCATTCTTGAACCCAAATGGAAAGAAATATTTATTTCATCTTTGCCATTATGGGTGTCATCAGCAATAGTCACCAAGTTGCCAGGAAGTTTTGGTGATTATAAATTTGGAGTAATAAGACAAGCAGTAAAAGCAATAATTTTTGAACTCTACTCCCAAATGAAGATTGCCAGAGCAACCACAAACCCAAAGAAGCCACATGGATATCAACAACTGTGCAAACAGTGGCATCTATTGCTCCAAAAAATTCAGAGGGGAGAGATACGCGTGCTTATAGAAAGAAAAAGCACGCAATGAAGAATTTTTCGGGCAAAAAGATCATCCATCAAAAGAAGCTGAAAGATTACAAGAAAACACAACTATTCTCAAGAAAAAAGGAAGTCCAATGTTACCATTGTAACAAAAGAGGACACATTTCTCCAAATTGTCCAGATTGGAGAAAGAAAGAAAGAAAGAAAGAAAGACCAGACAAAGGTAAGAAAAAGGTTTATTACAAAAATAAATCTGGAAAAGTAAATTGTTTAAATCTCCCTGATAGCTGTGAAGAACTTACAAGTGAAGAAGAATCAGATTACATAAACAAATTTATTTCTGATTCTGAAGAAGAATACTGCAATGACCCACATTGTATAGATTGTTTCAAAGATAATTGTGATTGCAGTGACCTAGATATCTGTTAATGTCACTCTTTGAATATGATGAATTCAACAGAGACAGATGAACAGACCAGAAATCTATTTACTCAAATGATGGCAGCAACAGACCCACAATTGAAAGAGATGTACACGAAATTATTGCTTAGTAATTTAAATTCTAAGCCAGTCAGACAAAGCAATCCTAACAAAGGATATGTTCCTCCAGCGTCCCTTTTTTCAGTAGAAGCTCTGACTAGGCAATTCAGGCAAGAAGATTTTGGTGAAGATCTTCCACAAACTTTACCTAGTATCCATCAAGCAATAAAGGAGCTGAGAAAGACAATCAAAGAAAATAGAAGACTCTGTATTGAAAGCCACCAAGATTGCTAGCTTAGAAAAATGAAGGCAGAACAACCTTCAACTTCTGCACAAACTCAGAATTGGACATTTCATTAGAAACCTTTTTCAGGTATACAAATTCAAGAACCTAAATCTAATGATGACAATGAAGATGATAGAACAGGTTTAGGATGCAACCAGATTAATGGAGATGTTATGTATTGCATCAAATTAAAAGTAAGGATTGGTTCCAAGATTGAATACTGGAAAGTCCTTATGGACACTGGTTCAAGGTTGAATATTGTAAATAATACAGTAGTAGACACTCATCTTACTTGTCCAAAAGTCACAACAGACTACTTCAGAGGTTTCAGTAGATATTTTCCTAATAGAATCTTTTGGAATAAATGTTGTTTGTCCAATTGTTACAAGAATGGATTGTGCTATGTATTTAGGAACTCCTTTCTTCTAGAACTTTCAAAAACATGGAGCCAAGTTTGATCAACAAACAAAGAAATATGGCTATTTTCTTGAACTGGAAGGTAAAGAGTTGTTTTTTCCTTTTATCAATTCCAGCTCTCCTAATAGATTAAAAAGGATTGAA
The DNA here is from genome assembly GCA_034641835.2 of Pinus albicaulis. Classification (NCBI taxonomy): domain Eukaryota; kingdom Viridiplantae; phylum Streptophyta; class Pinopsida; order Pinales; family Pinaceae; genus Pinus; species Pinus albicaulis. The sequence continues at coordinate 750,454,378 of CM076581.1, read as the reverse complement.
AGATTAGAAAATCTATTAGCAAAAATGGAAAAGAAGAAAGAGGTTTTGAGAATTGATGAAAATATTGAACAAGGAAAATTTGAAAGAGAGATAGCCAATCTGAAAAATAAGTTTTTGGAATGTTGCTCTGAAGATCCAAATGCCTTTTGGCATATACATAAACATGAAGTCGAGTTGCCCTTGAAAAATGTCTTCAGTGGCAAATTGAGAAGATCAAAATCCATTCCAATGAATCAAGAACAGATGATTCTCTGCAAAAAAGAAATCAAAGATCTCTTACAGAAAGGTTTGATAAGAAAAAGTAAGAGTCCAATAGCTTGTTTTGCTTTTTATGTAAACAAACATGCAGAAATAGCCAGAGGTAAGCCAAGATTAGTAGTAAATTAGAAACCAGTGAATAATTTACTAGACTATGATGCTTATCCTCTTCCAAAACCGTCAACAATCCTGACACAGGTTTCCAAATCAAAAGTATTTTCAAAATTTGATTTAAAATCAGGATTTTGGCAGGTTGGTATCAAGGAGTCTGACAAATGGAAAACAACTTTTTCTGTCCCTGAAGGTCATTTTGAGTGGAATATAATGCCTTTTGGACTCATCAATGCTCCATCAGCTTTCTAGCGCATCATGGATGAGACATTTGAAGGTATGGAGGATTTTTTAAAGAAATACATTGATGACATTTTAGTTCATTCAGAGGACGTATCAACTCATATTAAACATTTGAAATTATTCCTTCAAAGAGTAAAAGAAAAAGGAATAGTCCTCTCTGAATCTAAAATGAAGCTTTTCAAGACTATGATAGATTTTCTTGGATACAATATATAGTATGGTTCATATTAGGTGATCCAAAGAAGTCTGGATTTTATAGACAATTTTCCTAATGAAATTTTAGACAAAACACAGTTGCAAAGGTTTCTAGGAAGCCTAAATTATGTATCTAAATTTCTCCAGCACTGCGCTCAAGAGAGAAAGCTCTTGAATCAAAGATTACAGAAGTTCCTATTCCATGGGATATAAAATGCACAACAGCTGTCAGAAAGATCAAAGAGAGGATTCGCAAAATTCAACCATTGTGTTCCATTCAAGAACAATGGAAGAAAGTGATAATGACAGACGCTAGTAATATTAGATGGGGAGCTATCCTTTGCCAAGAAAATCCAGAAAAGAAAGATTCACTGGAAATATGTCAGTATGCTTCTGGGTTATGGTCAACATCTCAGACAAATTGGGCCAGCCTCAAAAAAGAACTCAGAGCCGTTTGTTTAGGAATAGAAAAATTTAAGGATTTTGTCATTTATACAAAATTCTTGGTGAAAACTGATTGCTAGGATTTAAAGTTTGCTATTCACAAATGTGAATTTGAGGATGCTGCCATGGTAAGATGGGTAATGACCCTCAGTCAATACAATTTTGAAATTGAATTTATTCCCGGACATAAAAATTCTTTTGTTGACATGTTGTCCAGAGAATTTCTAGAGAAAAATTCTATCCATTCCTTATCCTGCAATTTCATAAGAAGAAATGAAGACTATGCGAGATAGAAAGCAGACAAGGATGGATAAGATATGATAATGGAATGAGTCTTCTGGATCATGATGAAACTTGGTATCCATTAGCAGAGATCCATTGGAGGGAAGGGATTCCCAATCTTTGGACTAGGGAAGATCAAGAGATTGAAAATGATTTGGCCATCAGTGAATTAGATTATTTGGTCCATATTGGCAACATATCCTATGAGCTTTTTTATGAAGAGGATAACAAGATTGGAAACTATAGACTCACTATCAGACAATTCAATAATCCTTTTGAAAGAACTGATTTTGATCCAGAAAGACAAGAGACTGCATTTTTCCAAGGTATGAATTTAGAAAATATTTCCTCTAACTTCTTTTACCATCTACAGTTTGATTTCAGGTATGAAGATTGGCCAACGGGAAGAATAAACCATGAAGATCCTTTCCCGGAGTGGTTTCTAAGATGGTGGAAAATTTATGGACTCAGTGCTCTTCTGATACAACCATATGCTCTATGTCGGTTAAAGATTGATAGATTCACGGAACCGAGTGCACTGACGACAGGGATCTTGTACAAACATGTCCAAGATCTCATTAGGATAGAAGACGCTGATTTTCTCAGCGCACTCAGAAGATGTGGTCATACACATTGGTTTGTCACTCATGAGTTTACGACAAGAAAACTGGCAACCAATGGCAATGGGACCCAAATGGAATACAATGATTTCCATCTGCAATATGACCCTGTACAAAATCCCTTTGAACCCATTAACTTTCTCCAGCGCCCAGAAGATCTCGAGAATGAGATTTGGGAATCTGAGAAAGAAGTGCATGTACAATATTTCATGAATTATCTTTTGCAGAGATTCCGACATCAGTACTATACACATCCTCAAATGACTCATTTTGTACTCTAAGAATATCATGTCTTTTCTTGCCGACAGTGGTGCAAAGATGTTTGTTTGTATATTTCTTCGTAAAATGAAATATTCGTTTGTACACTTATCTTTTCTCGTAGGTTTTTGATATGAAAAGCATCTACTGTGTAATTTGAAAGGATTGAGTCGTCCTTGATTCGGTCCTGTTATCGCTTGCCGCCTACACCTACCTACAGTTAGTGAGAAAAGCCTTCAACCCCACAGGTGTGGTTGGTGGCAAGGAACTCAGAGAAGGGGCTGTCACCTATTCCCAACTCTCTCCGTTTAAGCTATCTCCTAGGTTAGCTAAGGGGGGTGATCCCTAAAGGAAAACTAAGTTAAAGATGTGAGATTTCTAGGAGAATTGATTAGAAGGAATTACTTATCAAGGATGACTCGATTCCAATATGTAAACAAGCATATAAGTATATGAGCAATATTCAATGATGTGTTCAAAATATAGACCAGTGCTTTAAAGTAGATAACAAATGCTTGCTCAAAAATGAAATTCAAGATATAATGACAATAATCCCACAAAGGAGGTGTTAGACCAAGATCACAATATGCAATTAAATTTGCAACACCAAATAAGGGTATTTGCCAATGAAACGAGATATATCAATCATCCATAAGCATAATGATCATTAAAATGACAACATGCAATGAAGTTGTATGTAGAAGCAAATTTCCAAGTACCATAAAACTTAAACTTGTTGCAAAATTTAAGGAATTAAAATGCTTGCATCCAAAATGCTTCTTGAGATAATATTTGCATGTGAATCTTTAAATCATCGAGATAGCAAAAATTTGGGAACTTTGCAAGTAAATGTGATGAGATAGTGCTCTTGGTTTATTTTATAAATTAGTTCTACAACAAGGTTACAATTGAACTCTAATCCTCAGACCTCACCCTCGTCCAAATATTTGGATCTCACAGTGAAGAGTCCATAGAGGTAGAGGGTCCCTAAAACGTCTATTCAACCAACTTAAGTTGGAGGTAAATTTTAGAGATGCAAGTCTAGTATGAAAAGTGAAATGCCTAAATGATATGAAAGCGAGTTTGCAAGTGCTATGTAAAAGATGGAGATGATTCAATTAAATATGCTTCATAGTTAGAACAATAACTCAAGTTGCCATAAATTGAAAGTGTTATGCTTCTTTACTTGTAGTATATTGTGAAACTTATCCAAATGAGAAATAGATCACAAAACATAAGTAAGTGATGGCAGATGAGATTGCAAATTAGGAAATTTAAAGGACTATGTGATCTAAGCAATTAATGAAATGAAAATTTGAGTTACTCACATGCAACTAAATTAGATTAACAAATTAAATGATGAATGCAAGTGATTTAGTTGAGAAAATAAAAAAAAGAAAGTTAACCACTCAAGAAGATTTTCTCCCTCTAAATGAGTAGGTGAGATACCATGGGAAAAATTTCCCAAACTCCCTCAAGAAAAGTCAACTCTTTATTAATGAAAGTGAGGCCCTCTTATAGAAATGAGGGGATTGGGAAAAGCTTACAATATGCGTTTTAAATTTGCTCCTTCCCAAAGTTACAAGTGTAAGATTTAAAATTTTTTTTTACTTGTGAGATGTTTACAAAGTAAATTCTTAAAGCCTTGAGGTGAATGGCGGTTACAATTCCTCAAAAGAATGAGGCTTTAAAAGTAGAGGTGAAGTGATAAGGCGGAACTTAGATTTGAGGTTCCAAACGGAAGAGTGTTCCTTACCCTATGCTCTAGCTCCCTTTCTTCAAACTTAGATTGCTTCCAAGAACACCTATAGGCAAACAAGCAAAAGAGTTAGCATGCCAAAGAAATAGTGCTGAAATATGTGAGAGGAAATCACATGCATGCGAAGGAAAAAGTTAGAAACTCAATGCAAGCATAAAATACACTTTATATTACAAATCCCCTCACTAAGATCAGCTTGAAAGAGTCGATTTAGTGAGTGAGAATTAGGATTTAAATCCAACAACTTAGCCTCAAATGCTAGATAAAATAGATATGTGCACAAATGAGAGAATAAATATATGAATTTTTTTTTAGAGATGGAATAGAAGCAAAGGGCTCATGAAACCCCCTTTTAGATAAATCTCTTGATGTCTTATGAGATTGTTGGCTTGAACAACTTGTGAGACCTTTGATATCCTTGGAGCTGACTTATTCCAACCGAAGAAGTCTTCACACTCCAATAGATTTGGCAACCTGTCCTTGGAACACACAAATTTCTGCAAACCAATTGTTAGTGCAAAAGAAACTTGGCATATAGAGGCCACGTTGAGCTTGTCATTTCATCGAAAATAACAAGCTACAACGAGAGCACAAAACATACCAAGTCCAAAGGAGATCTGAGATAGCTACAAATCTCCCCTCCCTAGACAATAGTGCCTTCAGGCAAATGCAAAGAAAAAACCAAGTAGATTGCAATGTGAAGTAAATAAATAACAACATCAAATGAAACAAGTATACCTCATCAACCAAAGAATGCACCGCAAGAGAAGCTAGTAACCCCAAAGACTTTTCTTTATTCAACTCAATAATAATTTCGGCATAGTAACAATAAGCACAAGCTTAAAAAAACCACCTTTACAATGAGAGCCCAAGGCTCATTTAAATAGAACTATGGGAACAAATCCCAATGAAAAATCAAATGACAAGTGGCCAGAGAGAGATGATCCCAATGCTCTAACAAATCTTAAACTGTGTCTGCTTGATTGTTGTACAATCCTGTAGGTGGCAGTCACTAGAGCCTTGCTGGCTAAGTGAAAATATCCTTGAGACCTGCGTATATCCTCTGCTGACGATGGGTGAGAGAGTTGCCTGCCATGTGTGGTACGAGTGGGTGAAAGAGGCAGCAAGATCCCACTCGTTTCTCAACCAATCAAACCAGAAAATGACACCTATTAAAAGTGTCAACCGATCTGCCCTTCATCTCTGCATATAAATTGCTAACAGTGGCTGTGTATAGGCTGTCAAACATGATTTGCATATCTTCTTGTGACTGGCTGTTAGTGGGAGACAAGAACTGTCCCATGTGGCAGTTCTGTCTCCACTCAAACTTTAATAAAAATATGAGTTTGGTAAATTAAAAAAAATCTGGTGTTGACTTTCTAAATTGGCAGCGTATAATTTTTATGTTCATGAGAGCCAAGTATGAGTTTTAAGGGGGAACAAAATCTGACACAAATGTGCCCCACTCAAACTTTTAACAAAACCTTTGCAAATCTGCGTATATACCTTTTGACTGCTGAGTGGATAATTCAGAAACTTTTTGTTGCTGCGTCGAACTTGGTCCACTATTTTCCAATGTGGCTGCCATGTCATTCACATTGTCCCCCACTCAACCATTTTTTTATTGATTCTTTTATTTTGTATGCTAATACACTTTAATTCAACCATGTTTAAATTAAATTAACTTTGGAACCTTAAATACTTCGTTGTGCCTCATGAACTCAATGTGGAACCTTTGACTTGCTGATTTTGAATGTTGACTTCAGTTTGCTACACCTTATGTGGTGGGACCCACATAGGTGCCACATCACCCTTTACCTCTCCACATAATTGCCATGTCAAAATTTGACTTATTTTGACTTTGGAAATTTTTCTCAATTTTTCCAATTGTTAATTTTTTCTCATTTTTTCCACTGACATTAGGAAAATTGGCTTTTGAGGGAGTATAAGTCACTTTTTGACCCTCAAAGTGGGTCCTAGGATAATGCTGGGTCTCTGAGGATGATTTTCGAGTAGTCATACGCCCTAGACATTTCCTAAGGCCACTTATTTACATCATTACATAGAAATTAATTAAAAAATCCCATTTTGCGGGAAATTTTTAATTATTAAAAAATCTTACTTAGACTTAGTCAAATTCCACGAAATTTCAGAGATGATCTAGCATGGTAATATATATCAACTCTAGACACTAAGTTGCATTAGGGGCTCAACCTTCAAGCCGTCACCCCGGCTTTGGGGTAATGCAATGAGTGAAAAAACCTAGAAAATTATTCGCCGCTAAAAAGAAGGAATAATTAACCAAGTAAAAAAAACACTCCAAGGTGTACTCGCTTGCTGATCGAGTCCCAACATCCTAGGCCTGTTACATGGCTTTATTCATCATGCTAGTGACATTTATACAATATCCCCGAAGGGTTGCGGAATCTGAAGACTGAAGAAGAAAATGATGAGAAGAAGAAGTAGAGTTTAAAAACTCTGTTGAACATGATGATATCTGATGGCACAAGTGTCTTCTGGTTCATCCTTGGGCATGGAGTTTTCACATTATCATCAAGTGCACTCCAGTGGTCAATAGGTCCCCATATGCCAGATGGCTTTCCGAAAGGATAAGGGACGAGATAATGTGAATTGTCCATTCACATCCGAATCTGGACAATCTTTATAGGATTGAATTTTACTTCTGAGTCATAAAAGTACTTGGCAATGGTCGGATGTTTGTCCCCCTTCTGGGTTATAAATGAAGGTAAGGCCCATTCGATAGGGGAGGTTGAGTCTTAGAGTCTGAGAAGATCTGAGAAGCCTGCGTATCAGTGTGCGAGCACTGATAAGAACCTAAAGTGGCTGGATTTGTAAGGGGTCGATAGGGAAAATTCATAGGCTGAGTCTGTATTCTGGCCAGAAGCTTTCAGATTAATACTTGTTTTCACGAGTCTTTGTATCTAGTGAATGCCATTACAGTCAATCTCAGTGTTGAATGAAGTTTGTTTTGAAGTTTGTAATCCGATTATGTGTTTTGATTCTGTAGTCTGTTATGCCAAAAGGAGGCGCTTGAAGACGTTGAAAGACTTGGATGTAGAACTTGAACTTTTGTTCTAAGAGGAAGCTGCAAAACCATCTCTGCATGCGATCATATTTCCAGCGATAAATCGGTACTTATTTTTGAAGAAAAATGATTTCAGTACTCTGTTGAAATTGTGATTCCATTTACTCTGAAGCGAAGAAGCTATTTTAGATCCGCTGCATATATATCACTCTGCATATCTCTTCTTATAAGTATTCTGTTATTATGGAGTCTCGCACTTCTGCTAGTTCTTGTCATGAATTTGGTGATAAATCATTTGAAGAACTTTTAAAGGAACAAGAAGAAATAAGTCTTCAAAGACAAAACTCCACTACACAAGCATCTGTCATCCAAGAAAAGTCTATAAATTTATTTTCAGAACCTGTTGCTTCTGGATCTTGGTCTCTTCCCAAGATAGAGCCAAAAAATGTTTATAAGAATTTAGGATTACTGGATACAATCCAGTTTTGGAGATATAAGGTAAAAGAGGAAGTTCTGCAAACTACCTTTAATAATAATATCCTTCATTTTTTAAACATTATCAATCAAGCTGAGTAATCTTCCATTGCATGCAAAGAACCAAACACTCCAGTGCTAGTGAAGTATCTGCCTAATTCAAGACGCAATCTAGCACACTCCTCCTTGTCAGGAACGAACTTATCTAATGCTTTCATATACCCATTTTGTACCTCTGATTTGTTCCTAACCCCACCCCGGGTGCAAGTTTTCCCAACCAAGATGGAGAGTAGTATTTTGGCATAAGGATACATGCCAGGGCATGTAGTGGAACATTAAGTTTATCCCACCGTGTACACACAAAATTGTGAATAATATCATACAAGTTGGGATTTTTTTCCTGGACAATATCTTTTATTTTCCCCAACATGATATCCATCTGCCCATACACCTCCCCAATCATTGGTGCATCTGTATATACTATCTGCAAAATGAATCATGTGATAAATGGGCTTGGTGTATTGCAAAACTTCCTTCACACGTGCCCAAAACAGACCATCAAGAGCAATGTCCTCCACCTCATCAAAAACCTTGCTTGTCAATTGCAGTTAGAGCCCTATCCTTTAATACCTACTTGTGTTGACTTGATACCATACTAGCTAGTGACTCTCTTACCTTCAAAAGGCATCTGAAGGTGAGGTAATAACTAGCAAATCTAGTCTTCACAATCTTCAACAACTCCAAACTTGAGTCACTGCGGAAAAGCCCATGGGTGTTTCTATGATTCGTAATAAATCTTATCATTCTCTTGCCTCTCTTGTACAAATCACCAATCCATTTGTATTGAGGGTGTTTGTTCTTAATAATATCATGCATCAAAAGGTTCATTGTGTGAACCAAACACCCAAACCAAAATATGTTAGGGTATCTATCCTAAATAATTGATCTCATTGCTTGACAATTAGAAGCATTATCAGTGATGACTTAGATTACATTGTATGGTCCAATACTTTGGATTGTTTGAAGTAATCGTTGTGCAATGTTGATGGCAGTCTTGAACCTTTCTGAGTAATCATATGCTAAAAGGAAGACTACACCACTAGTAGACACAACAAGAACACTTATCAATGGCTTACCTTTTACATTTGTCCAACCATCACAATGGATACCCCATGGTCATTCCATGAATTTTTCATTTTACCCAAAGCATGTGCTATTTTTGCTTTTTCATGATCAAGTCCCATGGTTCCATCCTTATCATACCCAGGGCTCTTATATCCTTTGGGGGCATCATTAATGGTAGAAACCATTTCATGCCAATAAGGTGAGGGAAGAACATTGAATGGTATCCCACATGCATAGAGAAACCAATAAATTTTTGAATCCACATCATTCCTAAACCCTTCGTTAAGGAAATCTGATATGGTTCTATGCCTTAAAGGGATGTTTGTTCTTATACCTCCATATCCACTGCCATGGGAGGATGTTGATGGAGTTATTAGTCTATGTGATTGTGGGCTAGTGGTGTCATGTTCAAAGTCACCCTTTGATCTTTTAGATTTGTATTGGGCTTCCTCCTCTTCCCTTATGTATTTGGCTCTTTGATGTTGTGACACACTTCCACAAGTTTTGATTCTTATTTGTTTATTTCCATATTTTCCCACAAATATGCTTTTTGGCATGGGTGTATGAACTCGTGTAAGTGTTTTTGCAATAGAGGCATGTAAATTTAATGGTTCCACCCCCTTTCCTTGCTGCAAGCCTAGAAACATATTTCCACAATGGGGTTTGGTCTGGTTTGGTTTTTGTGCCCTCATCATCTCCACTCCCATTATCCTCCTCCTCTCCAGGGTTTTCAAATCCACCACTACCCACTTCATCCTCTTCATCACTCCTTCTGCTCCCCAACACTGTCATAACAAAAAAATGAACCAACATCAAGAGAGTGCCAAGCCATATAGCCATGATGTTTGGAGTTTTGAACTTTGGTGGAGTTAATAGTTTTTTATTTGCAATGAAATGGAGAAATGGGAATGGGAAAGAGAGAAGAGAACATTTTCATTTAACAATGAACATATAAAAAACGCAAATGCTAGGTTAGAGTCTAGATCCTACCTCTTTGGCCTTCAATCCCAAGCTCCGATCTCCCTTGCAAGGTCCTTAAGCTTCCAAGCAACCCTCTCAATCTTCCTCCTCAACTCAAGTTCCAATTCCAAAAGCCATCTCTTGCTCTTTCAATATGCAAATGGTGAATTGTGGGAGAGGAGGGCCTTTTACTTTTTTCTTTTGGCCCGTCCCCTCCCTCCAAACACCTCTTGCAGCCGCGCCTTTTTTTCCCATGGGGAGTGAATTTTTTCGACGACAATAGTTGGGAGCAATCACTCCTCGACCGCTCTTGCCTAAAAAAATTCGCCGCGGGAGCGAACACTCCACGACCTCTCCCTCATTCGCCCCCGAAAAAGCAGGAAGCGATTTTTTTTTAAGGGAGCGCGTGGGAGCGAATTTCGGGAGTGGCTCCCGATGTTGCTCTCAATCCGCTCTTGAGCGGAGCGGGTTCGATTGGGGGTGAGCGCTCTCCCGCAAGCTTGTACTGGATTGGCCCACACCCAGGAACCTTACCGAGTTTCGGGGATTATTTGGGATATGTAGCTACTGTAGGCGCTTTGTTAAATGATTCTCTTAATTGGGTGCATCATTAATTGACCTAGCGGAGTGGGTTCGATTGGGGGTGAGCGCTCTCTCGCAAGCTTGTACTAGATTGGCCCACACCCAAGAACCTTACCGAGTTGCGGGGATTCTTTGGGATATGTAGCTACTGTAGGCAATTCGTTAAATGATTCTCTCAATTGGGTGCACCATTAGCTGACCTAACAAAGAAAGGGGCATTGAAATGGACGGTGGAGTCAGAGAATGTGTTCAACAACTTAAAGAGGTGATGAGCTCTTGCTTGATACTCACACTTCTTGATTTTAGTCAATCCTTTGTATTAGAATGTGATGATTCAGGTGAGGGGATAAGAGTTGTGTTGATGTAGAATAAACATCCAATAGCCTTCGAAAACTGAAAACTCAAGGAACTTGAGAGACTCTATTCTATCTATGACAAAGATATGCTCTCCATAATGCATGCTTTGGAAAAGTTTAGATAGTATTTGGTAGGGGTAAGTTTATGGCCAGAATAGTTCACAACAACTTATGGTACTTCCTGAAACAAAGGGACCTGAATGAAAGACAACAGAAATGGGTAAGCAAGAGTATGGCCTATGATTTTGATATCGAGTACATGAAGGGCAAGAAGAACATTGTGGTTGATGTGCTTTCCAGGAAACCGACCACATGTTCACTCATGGAGATCGCAAGAGATTGGAAAGCTCACCTCTTGGTGGAATATTCTGAAAACAATTTTGCTTGTGAGTTAATGTACAATCTTATCTAGGATGACAGGTACAGAGTAGTAGATGGGTCATTTTCTATAAAGGTAGGCTATTGTTAAAATCTGAATGTTCTATGTAGAAACAAAAAATTTCTTTGTAGAAACTTGAAAGTTCTATGTAGAAAACTGAAGGTTCTATGTTGGGACTTGAAAGTACTTTGCAGAATACTTAATGTTCTATGTTGTTACAATTACTTAGAATGCAGATTTCTTCTTCAAAACTTTTCAGATCAACAATAGTAGATAGAACATAAAAATAAGGATCATATGAAGACAACTAGGAAATAATATGAGGCACTGAGATTTAGGTCCAATGACCGGGGCAAAACCCCTCAAGGGGAAAACCCAAATGATTCTTCTTCTATTAGATTTCTTCAATTGTTCAACAGAGTACAGAGAGAGAGAGAATGAGAATGAATAAAGTCATCAATGTCTGATCAACTTGCAGCTGAAGTGCTCTTGCTCTTTGCTTGAAGATCTCTTCTCTTGATCAGATCTTGTCTATGGGCTGTGATGATTAGATCATCAAGTTGGCAAGTCAGTATTGACTTTGAATCATTGTACTCTCTCTCTCTCTTTGCTAAACATTTGATGATTAATAGTAAGAAGATTTGATCAAGGGTTTTCCCGATCTTGGGGTTTTTCCCTCGCTTGAGCCAATATTCTTTTGTTCTTCTGTCTTGGCTTGTCTTCAACTTTTATCATTTATGTTCTTTCATTAGTTATTGTCATATAATGATTAATGTGATTGCTAATGGATTAATGTGCAAATGGATGAATGAAGTAACTAATTTAAGCAAATAACATGTTAACTCAAAATTAACATGTTATGAGAGCTTAGGTGAGCACAAGCCCAAGCTTAATAGATTGCAATCACTAAGAAGCATTTGAGGAATTTCATTGATATAATTTAAGCCTTCAGCTCTCTGTGGTAGGGCAAGTTTGAGTTCAAGAATGGAAAATCTGTGATATTTTCTTAAGGCCTTCTACAAGCCCTAATCAGTGAACAAGGGCACCAATCCAAGAGCAACTCAAACATCGCGAGCAAAGGTTGGAAGTCAACAAGGTATGTTCCAGTATTTATAAGGTGTGTTTTGAGAAATTTCAAAATATTTTCGGAGGATTATTTAGCAGTCCTATCCAATCAAGTTTGAGTCTGTATCGACATCGTAAGCATATAGAAGGATATTCTTAAAGGACGAAATCTTCTATGATCCCTGGTGATAGGGCCGAGCCACTGCAGATCTTTGTTGGAGTGTTGCAATACTTGTTTAGAGGACTGAATCATTCCCAAAAGAATAGTGTAGGAGATATTTTTCTAAGATCTCTGGAACATTTCAGATAACAAGTATGGTTTTTCATCCATCTCATCCCTTTTGGTTCATTGCATACCTCTGTGCATTTGAAGTCGAGTTTTTAAAGGGTGTGTTGAAGTCAATCCTCTAGTTTCATACCCAGTTTGAACATGAGCACTGGATCTGTGCTTAGGACAGTCATATTCTATTCAAGGCGTATACCTTTGTAGAGTTCGTTGATATTTCTAAACAACCTTGATTACTCTCTGCGTCATACATTTTGGGAAATCTTTCAGATCAAAGAAGCAATATTGGATACAATCTAAAACAATGACCGAATTGCACTAGCTTTTGCAGCAGTCTCTTGGGTGTGTATATATATATGCTATCGGCACATTCATCTGTCATAATCCAACATTTATGCAAAAGTCTGTGAAGGCACTTTGGAGAAAGGAAGATGCATTGATCGCTTGATATTTGGCTTTCAAGGTAATACGACCTTTCTTCTTAATGCTAAATTTAAGGTCTTGAGTGGTCTTACTCTGAGCTTGATTTGGGAAACTTAAACTCTAATGACGATGTAATTTTGGCAACGTTTGATTTGAAGACTCTTTTATGGCTAAAGCCTTGAGCAATTTTAGACCTATTGGCGTTCTTCTTAAGTCATTACCACCATAAGCAATAACAACAGTTTCCCGTCATTTGATGAGCTAGTTGGAAAATGCACTCAAGAAGAAGCCAGGATGATCTTAATGGGAAGGATTCAAAAGCATGAAGAAGGAGAGCCATTTGCATTTGTTGCTCAAGACAAGAAAAATAAAGGAAAGTGAGGTTCATCAAGCTCAATGAAACATGCTCCCTGGGCCTCTAATAGAAGGAATGGAAGGGAAAAGGAATCATTGCACATTGAATGCTACAATTGTCACAAGAAAGGTCACTATGCTCAAGATTGCCCGAAGAAGAACAATGCTCTAAGATACAACACTTGAAGCAACAATAGCAGGTTCAATAATCAAAGAGGAAGAGATGATCGAAGGAATGATTGAAATGGAAGAAATGAAAGAAGAAGAAGAGATGATCGTGAAGAAGACCACTGTCCTCAAAAGAAGTCAAGAAATTCCAGGTATGAAAATAATGTTGCTACAAGTCAATTTGAGTATATTCTTTCTTCTGCCCTCTCTAGTTCTTCTCATCCAGATTCATATGATAGTTGGCTAGTAGATAGTGGGGCCTCTCATCATTTCTCTGGGTATAAGGAGGTTCTCTCAAACCTGGTTTAGAGGGAGACAAGTTTAAAGATTATTCTTGGAGACAATACTGAATATCTTATAAAGTGCTTTGGATCTGTCAAAATTGATTTGAACTTTGGTAAATCCGTTATTCTTCATGAAGTGATGTATGTTCTAGAACTAAAGAAGAACCTGGTATCTATTTCTGCCTTGGAAGACAAAGGAATGAGAGTAGCCTTCATCAATGGAAAAGTCCTCTCCTGGTCAAAGGAATCATGAATGAAAGATTCCTTTACATTGTGATCTAGAGTTGAAGGACTATAGAGTCACTGGAAGACCTCTTCTAGTAATGGTCCATGCCATTAATCATCAAAGTGAGCTGTGGCACCGATGTTAAAATTGGACAACTAGGTCCAAACTCCATGTTGTGATGCTCAGATGAAGACACCAATATTTTTATTGGGTTCCTCTTTCGAAGAGATGCAAGATCGATCTAAAGATCATCTTGATCCGATGAGCAGAACATTTATTTTGAATTTGTTTTTAATACTTTCAAAATATGTGCAGGTCGGCCTTAAGGTGTTACACCCCCAGCAAATGTGTCACACACCCTCAGTGATTGATATAAATAGAGTCAACATTGGAGGACATTTCAATCATCTCATCACACACATCCTCATGATTTGGAAATGGACGCTGTAAATCTGGATGTCGTAAATATGGATGATGCCGGAAGATGCCATAAATATGGATGATGCCATAAATCTGGATGATGCTGGAAGATGCCGTAAATATGGATGATGCCGTAAATCTGGATGATGCTGGAAATGGATGCCGTAAATCTAGATGATGCCGAAAATGGATGCCGTAAATCTGGATGTCGTAAATCTGGATGATGCCGGAAGATGCCGTAAATATGGATGATGCCTAAAATCTGGATGTGGGATTCTTTTGTTGAATTACGTTGACTTTGATGAGCTGTCTTTAAGGGCTGTGTGTGTGACACTTCTGGTTCGCTGACCGTATTGAGACTAAACTGGTTGAAGCATCCCGTTGACCGCCGTAACGCACTAACAAACTTATATTTTTCTGGCTTGTCTTTTGTCGATCTAGTGGTATGTTCTATCAGCACTTTACTTTCTTGTTTGTGTGATTGCTGACTGACATTGGGGATAAAACTAAAGTTGCATCAAGCACAGAACATCTTCAAAAATTTACATGGTATCAGAGCTGAGGTGAAGACAAAGCCCTAGTTTGTAGCAATCACTGAAGAAGAGGATGGGTTCCTCAAACTACAGTGGCTTTAAGGCTGGTGAAAAATTGACTGGGAAGGATGACTTCCATGCTTGGAAGATGACATTGGATCTTAATCTGGAAGACCAAGATGTCATGGACTATGTGCAGGGTAAAATCCAAGAGCCTCCATCCACTGCAACTGCTGCTGCTGCCAAATCAAAGTACAAGAAGGGGGAAATCAAAGCAAAGTTGATGATCAGGGACTCAATTCATAAGAGTCAGGTTGCCTACATCTCTGAGCTAGGTCACTATGCTAGAGAATGCCCTTTCAAGAAGGTCAAGAAAAGGAAGGCTCCCTCCGGCGAAAATGGGCAACCTTTCAAAAGGGCAAGAAATTCCAGGTACGAGGAATCAAATGTTTTTGATGATAAAAGAAATGAATTCATTCTTGTATCTGCCCTCTCTGCTGTATCTCCACGCGACACTATGGATGTCTAGTTGATAGATAGTGGTGCCTCAAGGTACATCATTGGGTTCAAGGAAGCACTTACTGATATGGTTGAGAAGGATACTAATCTACAAATTATCCTTGGAGATAATGCCACATATCCTGTGAAAGGGACAGGGACTGTGACCCTCCACTTGTCTCAAGGTCAAGTCCTTCGCCTGCAAGATGTACTATATGTACCTAATTTGAAGAAGAACCTTGTGTCTATTTCGGCCATGGAAGACAAAGGTTTCAATGTGGCATTCATTGATGGAAGGTGCACATGTGGAAGAAGAGTTTCAAGGAAGCTATCACGATTGGGTTTAGAGTTGGTACACTCTACCAGGTTGGAGGAAGTCCACTGGGAGCGATGACATGTGATACTATCCGACAGACTGGACTATGGCACTGGAGGTTTGAACAACTTCACTACAAGGCCCTTCTCAAAGCAAGGAAGGTGGTGACGGGGATGCCTGAGTTCTCAAATAATCATGAAGGTGTATGTCAGGGTTGTGCCGAAGGAAAGCATACAAGGGGACCTTTCCCCTCAAGTGTCACAAAGACATCTAATGTCTTGCAATTAGTACATTCTAATCTGTCTGGTATGCTGCCCGTGACATCCTTGGGAGGATGTTCTTATTATATGAGACGAACGAGTTCAAGAACTTTTGTAGAGGAGCTAGCATCAAGAGGGAGACCACAATGTCTGTGGGCTACAACGAAACTTCGAAGGCCTATAAAGTATATGTGCCTGGTCAAAGGGAAGTGGAGATATGCCATGATGTTACCTTTGACAAAGATGCTTCCCTGAGGAAAGTAGTCAATCTTCCGAGATCTGAGGAAGATCATGAAGCAAGGCCTGGAAATCAAGAAGAACCGAAGGATGAGACGATGCCCGATGCTGAAGGACCAATGGACTTGATTGATCCACCTCCTTCAATAGGGAAGAGACCATCATGGCTCAGGGACACTCTCGAGGATGCCGAGGGACATATGGCCCCAAAGGGGGACATTCGTGAAAGCAAGAAGCTAAGTAGATACCAAGGGTATCTAGCAGCCATGAGTACTATTGTACAATCTGAGCCTGGATCTTTTGAGGAAGTCGTAAAGCATCAAGTCTGGAAGGATACTATGCCTGAAGAGTATGAGTCCATAATGAAGAATGATGTCTGGGATGTGGTTCCAAGACCGGAGGACAAAGCAGTTGTCACCTCGAAATGGCTCTACAAGATCAAGCATGGATCTGATGGAAGTGCTGAAAAGTTCAAGGCAAGATTCGTTGCCCGTGGCTTCTCTCAAAAGGAAGGCATAGATATGATGATATATTTGCACCTGTGGCCCGATATACCACCATCTGATCTATCATAGCCCTTGCTGCTACGCAAGGATGGAGTCTTCATTAGATGGATGTGAAGACTGCATTTCTGCATGGTGCGATAAAGGAAGAGGTGTATGTGGAGCAACCTCTGGGGTTCGAAGTCCAGGATTGGGACACCCATGTTTGCAGGTTGAAGAAAGCCCTCTATGGGTTGAAGCAAGCACCCAGAGCTTAGTACGAGAGGATAGATAGCTACTTGATGAAGCTAGGCTTCACTCGTAGTAATGCTGATCCGAACCTTTACTTCAAGGTTGATAGAGAGAAGCCTCTCATTCTGGTGCTGTATGTGGATGACCTTTTCCTGACAGGTGTTGCCCCTCTCATTCATCAGTGCAAGAGGGAGCTCACCATTGTGTTCGAGATGAAGGACCTAGGACTGATGCACTACTTCCTAGGCCTGGAGGTCTGGCAGAGACTTGGCGAGATTTTCCTTTCTCAAGGAAAATACATTGTGAAGCTTCTGGAAAGATTTAGTATGATGGACTGTAAGTCCGTGTCGACACCAATGGAGCTCAACTTTAAGAAGTTGAGTGTCAACGCTGCTGGGCCTGTGCTAGCAAACCCTACTGAGTATCTTCAACTCGTAGGGGCCCTGATGTTCTTAGTGAACACCCGTCCGGACGTATGTTGTGCAGTGAACACTTTGAGTCAACACATGGTTGATCATAACATTCATTGGGTTGGTGCCAAGAGACTCTTGAGATATCTCTGAGGCACGATAGACCATTGGCTAATATACACTGTCGGGAGTATGACACTCCATGGATATACTGATGCCGATTGGGTTGGCAGTGTGGTGGATCGCAAGAGCACATCTGGATGCTACTTCACACGTAGATTTGCTTCGGGCAGGAAATTGAAGTTGGTACCCTTGAGCACCGCTAAGGCTGAATACATTGTAACATGTATGGCTTGTTGTGAAGTCGCTTGGTTGCGAAAGCTCTTCAGTGAGTTGTTCGAGCATGTGTTAGATGCCACCGTTATCCTTTGTGATAACTAGAGGGGGATTCGTTTGTCATAGAATCCTGTGTTCCACGAACGATCCAAGCATGTGGATGACTGGTACCACTTTATCTCGGATATGGTACAGCGAGGCGCCGTAAGGCTCGATCATATAGGAACTGATTAGTAGGTCGTGGATATTCTCACAATGCCCTTAGGGAAGGTCATGTTTCTAACCTTCTGTGAGAATCTTGGTATCGTGGAACGACCCTATTCTGAGGGTCCTGTTGGACGGTGAGCTCTAGGAGCCATGGGGGGCTTTGGAGATAGCTTCTCGGAGCTATAAGCAACCACGGGGCTAGGCTTGCCGAACCTTGTTGGTGTGCTTGGGCCCCACCGTTATGATGATTGAGTTGGTTCGCCTCTCATGATCTGTGCCCCGTATGCATCCTACCCATTTGAGTTTCGGACTCATGGGAAGTACCTCTCATTTGGCCAATGAGGTGGGAAAAGCTAGAGACTAGTAGCAAAGACTGATGGACGCATCAGAGATTGCCGTACTCTCTATCTAGGATGACACGTGTCCAACCACTTGATCTGGCATCAAGTCTAGTGAGGTTTCGGACCTCCTACTGACTTCGGGTCAGATAAACCAACTTCGAGTTGGTATGTGACTCTTTGAGTCCATATGAGGTTTCAGACCTCCAACTGACTTCAAGTCAGTGAAACTAACTTCGGGTTAGTATATATGACTCTCTTGAGTCCAAGCGAGGTTTCGGACCTCCTACTAACTTCGGGTCAGGTAAACCAACTTCGGGTTGGTATGAGACTCTTTGTGAGTCCGATAGAGGTTTCGGACCTCTAGGCTAAATCTATCAGCCAGGGAATGATGTCTTTGTGACTGACCCACTTCTGTTATGAAATAAAGAGGCCAGCAAAGCAAGTTACGACGGGATGACGCACGATGTTTGATTGCACAGGTGGATGGAGTTCTCCCTAGTTGAGAGGGAGTGTTAAAATTGGACAACTAGGTCCAAACTCCATGTTGTGATGCTCATATGAAGACACCAATATTTTTATTGGGTTCCTCTTTCGGAGAGGTGCAAGATTGATATAAAGATCATCTTGATCCGATGAGCAGAACATTTATTTTGAATTTATTTTTAATACTTTCAAAATATGTGTAGGTCGGCCTTAAGGTTTTACACCCCCAGCAAATGTGTCACACACCTTCAGTGATTGATATAAATAGAGTCAACGTCGGAGGACATTTCAATCATCTCATCACACACATCCTCATGATCTGGAAATGGATGCCGTAAATATGGATGATGCCGTAAATCTGGATGCTGTAAATATGGATGATGCCGGAAGATGCCGTAAATTTGGATGATGCCGTAAATTTGGATGATGCCGGAAATCTGGATGATGCCGGAAATGGATGCTGTAAATCTGGATGTCGTAAATATGGATGATGCCGTAAATCTGGATGATGCCGAAAGATGCCATAAATATGGATGATGCCGAAAATCTGGATGTGGGATTCTTTTGTTGAATTACGTTGACTTTGATGAGCTGTCTTTAAGGGCTGTGTGTGTGTGTGACACTTCTGGTTGGCTGACCATATTGAGACTTTGCTAGTTGAAGCACCCTGTTGACCGCCGTAACGCACTAACAAACTTATATTTTTCTGGCTTGTCTTCTGTCGTTCTACTGGTATGTTCTATCAACACTTTACTTTCTTGTTTGTGTGATTGTTGACTGACATTGGGGTTAAAAGTAAAGTTGCATCAAGCATAGAACATCTTCAAAAATTTACAATCGAAGATTGACACGTCTAGATTATGAAGCTCTTCCGAAATTGAAGAAATTGGTCTATGGGATCCTTGATGTTCAAGCCGTCATAATGGAGTATGTCTAGGATGTGCCAGTGGGAAGAAGACAAGGAGACCATTTTGTTGAAAAATATAACTAGTGTCGGTCTTCATAATATTAATTGAGTCAAGATGTAATATATTTGTCAATAGAAATTTTTATTATTATTAAATTAACTTATTAAAGCATGAATTTCATGGTTGGGTCAATGCTCATAGGTCAAGCCTCCATTGTAGGCTTATAGGATTCTTTTGTTGAGTCAAAGTCAAAGTTTGATGTAAGAAACCCTTCTTGGGAACATGATAGAAAAATATTTGAGTGTCAAATTAAAGTCCTACCTCCTCCTCCATCAAGTCAACCTTAGTCTCCTTGCTTGTCAGCCTCAAAATTAATTCTTTACAATTCGGCTTATCAAATTACTTATGCCGGCTCCATACTTTTTTTCCCGAGAAAAAATCGAACTTTTTATTAAGAAACAAACAAAAAGTTACATCGCACATGTCTAGCATTCCATAAGGTCTTGATGCCTCCTCAAGGGTCGAGTGCATATCGCCACCCCACACCAAGTGTAGAGAAAAAGTGACTTGTTTGCGCACTAAGACCAGAAGAAACAGAGGAAACTCTGTATTCAAGTCAAAGGCACCACTCATGGACTGTAATCATCAACAACAAAAAACAGGCCTCCCAAAACGGAGAAACACTCGACAATAAAACCGATGGTATAAACCATCTGAAACCTGGATATGAGATCCAGAATTATAAATATGTCCCCATTGAGTCTGTTATAATAACATCATAAAAAACAGTATATAAAGTGACATTCCAACAACAGAGTAAAAAGTAACTAAGAGTCTGAGTACCAAGTATATACAACCCCTCCAGGAGATATAACCGTGCTGGAGAAAAAGAAAAACAACAACATAGGCAGATGTAAGAATGAGAGTCCGATGGGGCTCCCCATCAATATGGCCTGGTGTCCGACACACGAACCTCCATGCCATTCTTTTCTTCGATCATCCACGAGTCCTGAACTTGTCCAAGACCAACCTTAGACAGGCCGTCAGCTTGCCCGTTCCGTTCCCTGTAAATATGGCAAACAAAAATGCATGTAAATCTAGCTTTTAATGAAAGAATCTCTTCAAGAATGGGAAGTAGAAAATAATTTTGGCATGTTTGCAAGTTGTTAAACCAATTAATGACATTCAAAGAATCCCCAAATATCTGAACCGTAGTGATGTCTTTGTGTAGCAACCAACACAGTAGTAGTTTTAAAGTTTGTAATTCCGCAAAATTGTTGGTACCCGGGCCAAGGCCCATAGAGGCTGCAAAAGTAATTTCTGAGCTTATATGGATGATCATTCCAGCCCCACAAAGTCCCCTAGCTTCCGCACCATCAAGATAGACCCATGGAACTCTCGGGGCAATGTTCTCGCACACCATTTGTCTGGGTCGATTTGCCAAAGCAGGAGAGGAAAAGTGTCGCCTGCTCCATACTACAGACATGAACAACTATATATACCCATATGAAATCGATCCAAATGAAGAAGTACAAAAGTTCAAACATATTGAAAAGAGAAAAGTTAGATAATTCAGGATCAAGGGCCAAGATACTAAGTTATTGCAGGTCGAAATGTGACAAGGTTACAAGACTGAAATATGGTATGAAGTATAGGACTAAAGGATAACAAGACTGCAAAGATTTTATCTATTACAGGAATGAGACTCCTTGAAGAAATACAGGACCAAAATTTGGACTCATATGTGACAAGACTCTTGTGTGTCTACGGTGCAGAGGTTCCATGTGATGACAGGGCTAAGAATTCATATAACTACCAGGTTAAGATGACTACTACTACAGGACCGAAGTATAAGAAAGCCTAGAACTATTTGACATTAGCATATGAAGAAATGGACCAACATGTGTGCTGGGTTGACTTGATGGACGAAAGGTTTTCTTGGTCTAGGTGTCAAGAGTCTTGGTTGTCTCATTGTGATTTGAATCTACTGAAGAAAGAGTTCTTAACTGGGTTTTCCCCTACCTAGGGGTTTTTTTCCTGGCAGTGTGCCTATATCTTGTGTCCTCTTTTGTTTATTGATTGGCATCTAAGAAACCAGATTCACTCAAAACCCTGACCGTGTCTCGAATCCCACGAATCAGACACGATTCGATGGGACATGTGTCTTCCGATCGTGTCCCATCGTGTCCATCTTGTGGGATTCGATGGGACACATGTCCCTCGGTTGTGTCTCGATCGTGTCCTGATTTGCCTCTTCATTCATCATGTTGAAGAGGTTGAGGGAGGTCAATACCGCTCTTGGGGCCATGGTTATTTCAGAGTTTTGGTATTTTTGGAGAAATACAAATCAAGCAGCCTCAAAAAGAGTGAAGGACACAATGTTAGATGATGCTTGGTGGGAGAGGGTAGATGTACTTATTACGATCATGGATCCTATCATTGCTTTGCTACGATTTGCAGATACAAACCAACCCATCGTAGGAGAGGTTTATGAGGGATGGGATTCCATGATTGAGTCTGTGAGGACCATTATTTTACAGAGTGCCCCGAGTATGAGACATCATCAGAGGCCTTCTTCACCACCATACAGGATATTCTTGTTCGCAGATGGGACAAAAATTGCACACTTTTGCATTGTTTGGTTCACTCATTGAACACAAAATACTACAACCATGAGTGGTTGAATGGTGGGCCTTCCTGTAGATTCCCTCCTCACATGGATGGTGCAATTTCACAGGGGAGGAGGGATGCATTGAGGCATATTTTTCAGGGTAGAGCATCCCTTGATGAGGTGGAGGATGCCTTTGCAGTGTTTTCCACTGGCACTTGTCAATTTGTAGGATATGATGTGATTAGAGACAAGGGGGCTAAGAAACCCTATCCTTAGTGGGAAACTCATGGGGAAACAATCCCTCCTCTACAGTGGTTAGCCATGAGGCTCTTCTTGACACTATACAAATTCCCATATGTGCTCCAATTCCTTTTGCAACAAGAGGATAAAGTCACCTGAGAGAGGAGTAGGCTTGAGTAGTCTAGGGCAGAGATGATGGTGTATGTGCACACCAACCTTCGTCTTATTTACAGGCAGAGGGATGAGTTGTTGAAGGGAAAGACAAAGATGTGGGTTGTCTTTCCTGATGATATGGGTTTGGACAACAGTGTTGAGTTGGCATTGGCCAACTTGGATCTTAATGAGCAGTGCAAGAGCCTGCCACTTTTGATGATGGTGATACTGTTGAGGGGTCATCCTCCATACCAGCAGATGCAAAGATGACATTGGATACAAAGGAGAAGGATGATGCAATAGAGGAGAGCAGTGGTGACCATGATGATGACAGTGATGTTGATTTTGATGATGATGATTGATGACTCATGAGCTACCTTAGCCTTGAGGCTTGTAGTTGTTTTGTATTTGCTATTTCTATTTGCCATTGGAATTGCTGCTACCTATGTAACACATTTTGATTTTGATGACTTGATGAGAAAACTGCAGTTTGAAGTTTCTTGTCTTTCTCCTATTGGATCATTGATGAATCTGTCACAATTGTATTTGTATGCATAATGTTACTTTGTAAAACTTACAAATTTTAGATTTACAATGTAGTATCTAGATCTATGTCTGAATTTGTATCATGAATGAGAATTTGTGTAAGAAATATCTAATTTTTAATATATATATATATAACATGTCCTGTTCCTGGGGGTCAACGTCCCTTGTCGGACACTTAAATTTTCGTGTCCTGTGCGTCCCGTGTACCTGTGTACCATTAGTCTTGATGATAAGAAGAAGATAATTTGGAAGAAAAACTAATAATTAAATGTCACAAGATAATCTCATAATAAGAGAAATCAATGAAAGTAAAACCCTCTAATTTGGAAGAAGAACTAATAATTAAATGTCACAAGATAATCTCATAATAAGAGAAATCAATGAAATTAAAACCCTCAGTTGCTGCCCTAATGGATTTCTCAACATGGAATCAAAGCTAAGGTCAATGAATTAAGGCAACTAAAGATCACTTCCATGTCGAGAAAATGGTTTCACATCTACAATTGAAGATTGAAGCATATAGAAGGAATACCAAACTCACTTCTGGGCTTGACTATAAGACATTTCCTCTGCAAATTTGACCATAGACCTAGAATTTGCAATATCACAAAGAAGAACCTAGAAGCTCTATCTCTTAGGATCGTAAGGCTAGGCATACAATCTAGTCAAGGCCGAGCCCATTGCAAAAGAAAACGAGGATCTGAGCATAAAATGAAAGGTCTGAAATCACCTTTGATGTGATACAATTCTCTATGTTTTTCTTTGAAAACCGAACCTTAGAATTCTGTATCGGTGACCGAAAATCAAAGTGTCTTATCTTGAGGAATTTCAAGTATTTGATAGGTCCAAATAAGTGAGAAAATAACCTTCCCAATAAGGTTGAAATCATTGAAAAGAAAATAGTCCCGGTTACATTTATCTAGATCTGAATTTATGATCTGAATTCTGCAATTTCTCTGTAATCCAAAAACTGTGGTCTTATAAGAAATAAAAAGGAAAGCAAAGGTACCTGTTACAAAGTTTTGGGCACAAACATCCATTGAAAGATCCAGCATGAAGCCAACAATTCTGTAAATCAAATGCTGAACTCTCACCGAAAGGAAAGCCGATTTTTGAAGAATATTATATCAACTCTTTCACATCGAAAGAAGTGTCTCCAAGAACCAAAGCATCATATATATTAAGAAGCTACAGGCAGTCAAGGAATGCAACAATGATAAGTGTCTTTACTTGTCAAATTGTATCTTGGAAATCTATATCAGAACTGAGAGACTATTGAAGACATTTTGAAAGATATCAGTAACAGAAAGAAGATCTTTTGAGAAAGAATAATCTCTCCGGAAGCAGTCATAAAATCAAGGACAACAACACTGTTATTTGGAAGAAGAAAACCTGAAACAAGTCAAGGTCGCAAAAGAAACATTTGTCCATCATTGCACCCAAAAGGAGGTCTTATAGCAACTTCTATAATCATGAAGGATAAAGCTACGCAATCATGAGGTATGTATAATATATTCATCTAACATAAAATGTTTTTGGATTTGCTGCTTATATAAGGTTTGTTGCCTTCATTATAAAAAGTCGTTGATATTAGTATTGATGTCTAAGATTGTAAACCCTAGGAGGCACATGAAAACTCTAGTTATAATAACCCTAACCATAATCATTTAGTACTCTTGACTTCTAGGGTTTGTAAATAATGTAGGATGTCGAATGAACTCTAGTGTTGATTTCGAGAAGAAGATAATTTGATCATACTTGGATATCCTAGGATTACATCCTCTGTTTATCTATGAAAACCCTAGATTGTCAAATTGACATCATGCTTTTGGTATCGAACATTTTGCTTGGTTATATTTGTCAATTAGTACTACATGTATAAAGATTATAGCTAAATTCAGTGGGAGCACTTCAAGAAAACCCTACAAGGTTTGTAAAGAAGTAATGCAAGGTATGTAAAAAGTCTTCTTCATTGAATGTATGATCATTTTGAATTTCTATACGTGATATTACTAACTATTTCATGTCTAACCTCTAGGTTTTCGAATCATAAGGATTCTTGTTAGGGTAGTTAATCTCTTGATTAAATCTACCCTCATCATATTTTGTTTATGAAACCCTAATCTAGGGGTTTGTTACCCACCACCTGTGGGTAGTGTATATAAGAGAAAATTTTCCTCCTAGATGGCCCTCAGCCGACAGTTAACAACCACTTGAAGCTGCTAGATAGCTCAATGTGCCATTGTCTCCGCCACCTGAGCTAACCATGTGGTCCCCCGACCACTTGTGATGAATGCATCTTTGAAGGTGGGCCTCCTGGCCCCAAAGGTATGGCTTTTCGTTGGTAAGGTTGAGTAATTTTCCTTACTTGTCATGGGCACTTTTGGGCATGGATTGGTGGGGGGATTCGATGGAAAGAGTGGGTTAGACTTGTATTCTTATCTCCATTGCCCGATTTCGTGGTTAACCTTGTATCCTAGTCTTGTGGGATCCCCTTTATTTGTGAAAATTTATGAATATTACTTTATGCAGAAACCCTACTGTTAGATCTGGTTATACTTCTCCTACTTAATCAAGTTATTAATGCTGAAAATTCAAATTAACATCAAAGTAAACACATAACAATTATTCATCGATTCAGATCTAAGCAAAAGATACATGCACACAAACAATGTGACACGCAAGATTTTCTGGACAAATATCCCTTGGAAAAACCCAATGTGGGAGAACCGGTCTTCTGGCTGCTGGTGGGTTTATCTTATTAAGTAGTTTCTGAATACAACAAATTTGGGCACCTTACTGGTTAACCCGATAGAGAAAAATAGATCTGCAGCAATACCTGCTGTTCTGTGAACTGAAAACTTGATTGATCCACATCCTCAAACAGGATTTACAGAACTCAGTCACTTTTTGCCTCTAAAAAACCCAATGCTGCCCCTGAAGCTGCCTGCGTCAACCCTGCTAGCCTCTGCGCTGGCCTGGAGAGGGCTGCGTAACCCCAGACTGAGTGATGCAACCTCTATGCTGCTTTGGATGGCCTCTGCGTAACCCTAGGGGCCTCCCGCTGGCTCAGCGCTGCTCTTTCTAGGCCTGCGTAGCGGTTGAAGCCCTATGTGCTGTGTAGCTGCCCCTGCCCCTGCTTCTTTGCGCTGCTCCTGTTTGCTGCCTCTCTGCCTCTTGCTGATTCTTGGCTTTGGGATCAGACCATCCCCTTAGCCAATACTACCCCTCGCTGCAGCTGAATCACTTCTGAAAATTCTTAGCAAACCCACCCTAGAATTTCAGCTTAGTCTCAATGCTCTGCCTTCGTGTGTGTGTTCTCCAACTGACCTCAAGCCTTTCTTATACTTTCTCGTTGTGAACCCAATGACCATGATCTAATCTTGAATCGATGGCTAATATTAAAATAAAGCTTGATCCATGTGACTTGAGTCATTTCCATCACATGTTTAAATTAATTACCGTTAATATTTTATTTTTCCTAAGTTAGACTTAGAGTCCTTAATTAAAAATATTAATTAATTAATTATCTCCCAAATTGGATGGAATTTCCCAAATCCCTTTCTGGGACTTGGAGATCCCATGTACTCTAGTCCCTCCACAAAGTTTGGGAGCTAGAGCACATCAGATGCTACCCCAACACTCAAAAAACTCAACACTCCCTCTTAGCGAGGAATGTGCTCTAGTACAACATTGCTTCACCCCGAAGCTTTGCACTGATCTCTGGTGTGGGTCTCTGTGCTGATGCTTGGCTTGCAGCCCTTCATCAATGCTTTGCTGTTGCTATCCCGTACTGTTGCCCATGACACTGCCACCGCCACTGCCACATTTGTACTGTAACTCCCTCTCAATCTGCTGCATCGTGCTGCCGACTGCTGCACTGCAACTCAGTTGCTGAGAGAAACAATTGAAGAGTCCTGCCCATTCTTTGACAGACAAGTCAGTTAGGCTACTTCCTCATCAATAAAGCTCTATAGACTGCTGCTCTGCGTTGTTGTCTTGAAACCACTGCGCTGCTGCAGCTCTGCTCTGCGTAAGCTAGCCTGCACTGCGCTGCTGAAGTCACATCAGCCTCCTCTGCGCCGCGATGCCATGCTACTGCTGCATTTGCACTTCGCTGCTCCCTCTCAGCATCCAGCTCTGCCTCTGCTCCATCTGTGATTTTCTGCACCTAGTGCTCCACTTGTCCCGCTACTGTCTTAAGGCTCCTGTAGCACAGATGTGATCCAAGAGCTGAGCTACTCAAGGATCCCGCCACTGCTCTGTAGCTGCTCAACAGATCCGTGTCGCCCCACTTTCGTGGTTCATGAGCGCTCATGGCTACGTCATCTTTAGAACCATTGTCTGCCACAATAGCCTTGGAAGTAGAAGCTTCCTTGTGTTTCTTCTGAGGACAATTGCTGGCGAAATGTCCTAGTTCGCCGCACTGGAGACAATTGATCTTGTATATATCACGCTTCTTCTTCCCTTGCTGCCTCTTTGATGCCAAGGCTTCATCTTCTTCCTCTTCCTTCTTCACCTTACTTGATCTCGTGATGTACTGTCTCTTGGTGAATCGACGAAATTCTTCTTGATGGAGGATCACCCACTTACTGTCCCAGTTGGGAAGGTCTGCTCTGCCTAAGATACTTTGGACAAAAGTTTCCTAGTCCTCTGTGACTGCATTGAGTGCAGTCCTCACCATCACATCGTCCTCCACCTTTGCTCCCATGGCAAACAACTAATCTCTGATCGCCTGTAATCTGAAAAGGAAGGGCTCGATTTCTTCTCCCTTGGCCATCATGAATAACCGCATTTGGTTCTCCAGAAGCATTCTCCTTTGGACGGATATTCCCTCATATAGGGCAGTTAAGGATTTCCACATCTCATGAGCCGTTTTCTTGTCGGCTATGTGTGGAACTATATGATCCTTAACCCCATCCATTATCAAGCGTTTGGCATGTGCCGCAGCTTCCTCATGTTTCACTAGGAGAACAACATCGGTTGGCGTGGCTTAGACTTTTTCTGCATGGTCCCTCAGACTGTATGCCTCCATGACTACCAGGATTTTGGCTTTCCAGACTGCAAAGTTGGACAAACCATACAAATTATCCTGATCACGTAGTCCATGAGGTGCCATCTGCTCAACAAATCTATTAGAACTCTGCCTCTTTATGCTAGAGACTTGGATCTAGGGTCCTTGGCGAAATAGGCACCCTCTGCGCCCTCTGACAACCAACTTCCTCTCTTGGAAATCCGCCAAATAAAAAATGAATCAGCTCTCTTCGATCCTCTGATCGATCTGCATATTTCTTTGGCTGAAAACCCTCCGAGAAGATGATTTTCCTCCCGCTCTTTGTCAACTAGTGCTTAGGTCAATTTTTGCAACTTCAGAAATTTAACCCCATCGACAACTACTAAAGCTCTGCAACACTGCTTTCGACACTCTGAATCAACAACGACTTCAGATTTGCGTCACCCTTGCTGGGTTTGCGTGAGTAGACAGTCCCAATGTTGTCTCTACGCAGTAAGTACGTGGTCCTGCGTGGAGACTGCGTCACTCTGGCCTCTTCGTGGCTCTACTCCCTCTGTCGCTGCGCTATCTCTTCCGGTCCAACTTTCAGCGGCTGCTATTGCTTTCTTTGTTGCTTTCTGCAGCAAGGATTCTTTAGTCTTCTGCTGGTGATCCTACTAGATCTGCAACCGCTCTGATACCATGTGAAATTTTTTGATTATTACTTTATGCAGAAACCCTACTGTTAGATCTGGTTATACTTCTCCTACTTAATCAAGTTATTAATTCTAAAAATTCAGATTAACATCAAAGTAAACACATAACAGTTCTTCACCGATTTAGATCTAAGCAAAAGATACATGCACACAGACAAAGTGACACACAAGATTTTCTGGACAACTGTCCCCGGAAAAACCTAATGTGGGAAAGACGATCTTCTGGCTACTGGAGGGTTTATATTATTAACTAGTTTCTGAATACAAGAAATCTGGGCACCTTATTGGTTAACCTGACAGAGAAAAATAGATCTGCAGCAATTGCAGCTGTTTTGGAGACTGAAAACTTGACTGATCCACACCTTCAAACGGGATTTACAAAAATCAGTCACTTTCTGCCTCTAGAAACCCCAGCGTTGCCCCTGAAGTTGCCTGCATCAACCTTGCTAGCCTATGCGTGCCTCTGTGTTGGCCTGGAGAGGGCTGCATAACCCCAGACTGGGTGACACAATCCCTATGCTGCTCTGGATGGCCTTTGTGTAACCTTGGGGGCCTCCTGCTGGCTCAACGCTGCCCTTTCTGTGCTTGCGTAGCACCTGAAGCCCTCTGTGCTACTACTGTTGCCCCTGCTTCTCTATGCTGCTCTTGGTTGCTGCCTCTCT
Source organism: Pinus albicaulis (assembly GCA_034641835.2). Classification (NCBI taxonomy): domain Eukaryota; kingdom Viridiplantae; phylum Streptophyta; class Pinopsida; order Pinales; family Pinaceae; genus Pinus; species Pinus albicaulis. Next base: position 750,424,876 of record CM076581.1, on the reverse strand, counting down.
GCCTCGTGCTGATTCTTGGCTCTGGGATCAGACCATCCCCTTAGCCAATACTACCCCTCGCTGCAGTTGAAACACTTCTGAAGTTTCTTAGCAAACCTGCTCTAGAATTTCAGCTTAGTCTTAGTGCTCTACCTCCGTGTGTGTGTTCTCCAACTGACCCCAAGCCTTTCCTTTATACTTTCTCGTTGGGAAACCAATGACCATGATCTAATCTTGAATCGATGGCTAATATTAAAAGAAAGCTTGATCCGTGTGACTTGAGTCATTTCCATCACAAGTTTAAATTAATTACCTTCAATATTTTAATTTTCCTATGTTAGATTTAGGGTCCTTAATTAAAAAGATTAATTAATTAATTATCTCCCAAACTGGATGGAATTTCCCAAATCCCTTTTTGGGTCTTGGAGATCTCATGTACTCTAGTCCCTCCACAAAGTTTGGGAGCTAGAGCACATCCGATGCTACCCCAACACTAAAAAAACTCAACATTACTGACGATTTGGATTTTGGGTTGGCACTACATGGGAAATCCTGATTTTGGTTGTGTGGTCCTGCTTCTCGATACCACCTACATCACTCCCCTTCCACTCATTTTAGCCCCATTCATCCATTTTCCCATTCGAATCCACATGTGTCTGTTGGGTCCACATAGGGTTAGCCTCCCCCTCCCATTGTCCACACCTTGGGTCGGGCCTGGAATGATGCCCCCAAAGTTGATGCAGCTAAAAAGAAAAGAAAAAACATAATTTGACCTCTCTCATTAGGAAATGTACCACAAAATGCAAAACATGGTTGGGACATACAAATTTAGCACGTGGGAAAAAGCCAAGCATGAGCTCTACCCCTTATACATGGCCATCACCCTGTTTCCTATGGGCCCTAGATGGGCCCCCTTTATCATTGAGGAACCCATGATTGTCCTAACCCCTGGTGGGCAATGAACCACCTCACCTTAAGGGGGTATTTACTGCAACATATTACACATCATGCTCTCATCCCCTGGAGCCTCGAGTAGTTATAAAGAAAAATCAATAAAAGGAAAAAGGAATATGAAGAGGGGTGGAAAAACAAAGGTCGAGGTAACTCATGTACCACTATTTTCTCCCTCCTACACTCACATACAAAGGTGTGGGCTTCCCTTGTTATAGCTACCCATGAACCATGGCTTGTGGTCTGGATGATTTCCCTTGATCCCCGCTCTAGTCCATTATTATATCATTTGCCACCTACCATTTGAGGGATGTACCACGGACTTGTCACCCCCTCTAGAGGTTGAAACCACCTAATAGGGTCCTTGGCCCCCTATTGAGATTGGAGACACTTATACATACCAAAGCCTACTATGGAAGGGCATGCCCTCATGAAGTGCCCTATTGATTCCATGACTTGTAAGCTCTTTTACTTTATTATTCTAATGATTTGTTGTATTGGAAGGCAAGGGGACGCATTGGATCTTATGCAATATTGCAGGTGGATTCCCATTTGGGGCTTGGTCTCTCTATACGGGGTCCTATCCCTCCAAAGGGCCACATTAGCACTTGTAGGGTGAGTATTGAAAGCCATGGGCCTCCACCATCGCCGAGATTCCTTCATGGATCCCCAACAATGCTTGTTGATTGCTCCTATTCCACCTTTTGGATGAGGATGATGCACCTGGTTCACCATGCCCAACCGACTCCACAGATGTACCATACACTTGGCAAATGTTCCAAGATCCAAAGGATTGTCCCCCATTGCAGAGGGAGGTCTTATGTCATTATTCCAACCCTTACAGATGGTCTACAAGAACTTCCGATCCATTTGGAGACCCATGAGGATGACCTTGTGCCCCCACACCCACTTGGGAGCACCATAGGTTCTTGCTTGGAAAACAAGGGGCCAACCCCTTGTCCACTATGATGAGGATCCATTTCTACATCATGGCACCCTTTGGACTTCATTAGGCCTCCTCAAAGGCCCAATGACTCACTTTGTTGATCATTCGACCCCCTTGAGAGGCTTATTCATGTATTGTTGAGCTATTTGGTGGGCTTGTCACCAAAAGTTGTTGTTATGCACATTTTCTTAATCTAGGGGCTAAATTAGGCCAAATTAGCTAAATCGAACTCAGTAGACATTGTATAAATAGATGAAAGTTGATTCATTCTCTCATCATCACTTGGATTGGATCATTCTCTCTTGTGAGATTTTTGCTATCCTTCTTTGAGGATGAATTTGGATGAATGGATGAATTATTATGTTTGGATCTCTTTCATCTTGTCTTGGAGGTTCACTATTGGCATATAATGACGATTGAATATACTTTTTCTTACATGTAAGTACTCTTCTAATGCAATTCTTCTTATTTCTTATGTCACATGCATAATTGCTGGGGATTTTTGCTATACTAGGCTGAAATTTACTATTTTTCTTATGCGAAATTGTGGAAATTTGTTGTTTTATAGCATTGCATCATGTTATGGTCCATGTATGAATGAGTAAATATTCCTAGAGATGTTTCATTGAAATTCTATTTGAATAAGTCATCATGTATTGCAAATCGAAGTGTAAAGACCTTGAAGCAATTGTTCTCATACCCTAATCCCATGCGAAATTGTACTAGAGGCCTCCTTGACTAAGTGAATTCATTCCAAGCATTTGAATCTCCTTGACTCCATATTCCCCAAAGGATTAGGCGATTAGGCACTGATCCTCTATTGGTGATAACTCATAACCATACTTTCCTCACCTTTCTCTCTTTCTTTCTAGGCCTAGCCTCCATAGGTGACCTAGGACATTGATTTTCTCATGATTCACCCATCCAAAGAATCCAATCTCATGCCCTCTACTGCGCTGGTGTGTCTCCTAGGTGCCCTCCAAATTTGAAGCAATTCCGATGGTGGGATATTGAGATATTTCAAGCCCTAGCTCTGAGATCAATTCTTGCCTTTGGTTTCCTTTGGCTAGTGACCTCATTGGGATCATTGCATCAAGTTCAAAGAAAATTTCTCCTTTGATCCCTTTGTCATCTTCAATTAGGTTATGCACACCCTTGATTGATCAATTCCATCCCCTTGACCTAATTTTGGTTCCACTTGGTCTCGTGTGGTCCAACTTCTTATCAAAGCTAATCCTTCAAAGACCACTTAAAAACCAAGTTTCCACAAGGATTCTGAGGTCTAGGAATCTATTTTGTTAGTCATATATTCAAACCCTTGCCCTTGAAATCCTCTTAGCCCTTCCTAGAGAGCTTTTCACCTTGCTTTCTAAGTAAGCAAGCCATATATTTGAGCCTCTCTTGTGAATAAGCCTTTAGGATCACCTTTCATCCTATCGTTGATACACTCAATATTGTGATCTTTATTATACTGGGTCTCCTCCCATCGGTGAAAGTTTGTAAAGAGCAGGGAGCCTTAACTGAGGTGACAGTGGGCTATTGCTCCATTGTTGTCGTTGACCTAGTAGTCGCCCTTTAAGGATCCCCTCCTAGGACCCTTGCTAGTTTGAGCGATAACAGGGTTCACTGTAAAACCCCTAACCTAAGGGTATCGATGAAACCCTAGTTTACTTAGGGTTTGTATAATGAAATTTTATCCTTGCTTAAGATATGTAAACAATGATGTTGAATCCCTAGTCCTCTAGTGCTATTAGTAAAAGGTCCAATAAAGGAAAGTCCATTCATATAATATTTACGGTTTTGGTATTGTTATGACAAAATCCTAGTATTTGTTATAAACAGAAACCTTAGATCATTAAGACTGTGATAAGTTAGGGTTTGCTATTGATAAGTTAAAATCCTAGATTCTTAGGGTTTGGTAAATTAGGATTTATAAGCAAAACCCTTGTAAAAGAAGATCCTAGGAATGAAACCCTAGGAATGTATGTTTCCGCTCAATCAAAATGCTAACTTGATTGAGATTGTTGTGTATCTAACTTTGATATAGTAATATCTGTTTCTAGGGTTTACCTAAGTATTGATATATGTTTCAATGATGAAACCCTAGATATGCATATGCTAGTAACTTGATTATCAATGTATCTAGGGTTTATAACAAAAGCCCTAGCAAAGTCTATCTTGAAAGTATATTATCTAAGACTTTGTAATTGAAGTCTAGGGTTTATGACAAAAACCCTAGCAAGTTATTAAAGTCTAAAGTATAAAAAGATATAACCTTTGCCTAACTAGGTTTGGGTATCTAATGTCTAAAGTTTGAATGTGTTGATGACTTAATTTTGATATAGTTAATGTCATGCTTTGTATATTTGTTTTTGGTTGTACTTGCTATTAAAGTTTTGCAGGTACATGATCTTCAAGATGTTGAGGATGTTCATAATGAAAAGCATGATGATGATCAAGACAACCTTATTGACATAAGAAAGAAATAAAGCCTTGAAAGTCTGTAAGTCTCTCCTATAAGAGAAGGAAGCCATTGTGTAGAAAAATAGTATGTCTCCCTAGTTGAGAGGGAGGGAACATTATGTCAGCCATAGTACTTTCAACAAAAGAATGAAAGAACTACAAATATATGCTCATGTTTCATGGTTAGTGAGTAAGCTTGATGGTACCTATACTAGCTGAAAGCTTGAGTCCATCTTAGTCCAACCCAAATAGATTACCCTGGTCAGGTATCTAGTCCGCAACACTGAGTGTGCTAGAACTCTTCGTAGTTCATTTCGAGATCTTCCATGTACCTCTATATATATATATGTAATTATGAATACCTCCCTAGTTAAGAGGGAGTGTTGAAAAATATAACTAGTGTCGGTCTTCATAATTGTATTTGAGTCAAGATGTAATATATTTGCCAATAGAATTTTTTATTATTATTAAATCCACTTATTAAAGCATGAATTTCATGCTTGGGTCTGTTGAGAATTTAGAGGGCTTGTGTTTAGTTCAAATTCTCTTCTTGATAATTATTTGTGAGGTTACTTGAGTTACTTATGTCTTAACTTCTTTAGCTTACTTAGTCTTTCATTAAGTCAATTATCAAAAATACACAAGACACAAAAATTAGGCTCTTAGAGCCAGGGCAAAACCTCTCCCTCGTGGAGAGGAAAACCCGTAAGGAATTCTTCTTATAGATCTTCAAATGACAAGTACCATGACCAAGACTCAGACCCTTGCCCTAGGAATGCTTCCAAGACCTTGTTACTTCTTATTTGTTGATCTCCAATGCTGACCTTTTCTTTTTTGCACTGCCTTGCACTGCCCTGCACCAATAGTAGAGAACCCGATCTCTAAGACTATCTTCGTTGACTCGATTGCTCAAACACTCCTTCCTAATGTTAGCTTTCAGCGTTGTTTGAGGGCTGACATAAGCCATTCTTTCACGGTTTCTTTGGCAAGGTCTTGGAGCATTTTCTCTAGACTAAATACTTCATAGATATGACACTTAATTATATTTATACCTAGAAGACAAAACCCTAATAGACATCAATAAGAAGTCTATTAACCTATAATAAAGTCTTGCTCATGAAACCCATGAAACAAGTACAACAATATACATTTTATTATCTTTGTCTTCTTCTTTACATAAATCCATAATTACATAGTCAATATGAAGATCGATCTAGTCACACTTTTCAACACTCCCTCTTAACTAGGGAGGTATTCATACAGGTACATGGTCACTTTCAAACTGAAGAATCTCATAAGAAGAATCGGATTGGTAATCGCATAAGTGTAGCATCATATCAACCAGCATTGTCCTAGTGCAAGGCCTTGACTAACAACCCCATCTCTCAACGAGACAATGGGCTAAAATGCTGGCGAGACACACGACTTATAGACACCATCGTCATTGTCTCTCCAAAGTACATACTCCACCTGGGTGTTCCAAAGTATGACCTTCTTGGACTATTCTTCTCTTGGGTAGCTAGCCCTCAAAGAATATCGGTCCACGACTACTCTTATCTTGAATGCCCTCAAAGAATATCGATCCATGACTACTCTCATCTTGAATGAACTTTTAAAACAAAAGTTACCTCTGTGATGATCCTTCACCATGGCATCTTCCTATAGGCATCGACATCCTTTATTCAGATTGACTCATCTCCTAATGATATGTTTTGTCAAGGGTCTTCTTCTTTACCAGACTTCTATCAGAGTCTACATATCCTTCCAGAAGATATTCTAGTCACATCTTCTTGGCTTCCGGATGATAACTGCCTCTTGACATGGTTTCACTTCATGATCTCTTCCTTTCTGCACATCTTCATTCCCAGGAACTTCCAATTTATAGTTCCTTGTTCATATACAACCACCTCATATTCCATATGAGGATATATTATGTTGATTTCATTTGTCAGTGCACCGAGGGAGATCCTCCTCCATAAATCATACTTCTGAATATAGAAGTCCATTACCTGCAACCATATGACATGACTTCACAACGTCCAGTGTCAGCATACAAAAATATATATATATATATATATATATATATATATATATATACCTCATACCTTTTTTTCTTTGAGTCATCTTGTAGAAATTTCACTAGAATGAAGATCGCCATTCCCTTGACCTGCTCCATCAATATGTCATCACATCCCATAATTCTGTAGCATAGAATTCTTGATGAAATCATTCTGCTTTCGTTCTAATCAGTGAATTCATAGAGACTTCCATTAGAAAATGTCAGCACCAGTTTCCATGATGATCCTTGATCTTGATGACTGCCTTCCATCAGTGATGTTATCAGTGAGGTTTTCCAGGAGCTGTTTTACCAAGAGCTCCTGCCATGCTTTTATCATGATGCTATTAATATACATTGCTTCCTATCATACTATTTTACAACCAACACAACCAACATAAATCACTTAAAGGAGAAGATGATCTCAATCATAATAGAGATCCCAAGCTTCTTCTTTCTTAGATTTCTTTGCATCAGGTTCTTCCCTCTAACTGAGACATGGGCTTCTTCCCTTTTTCTCTTATCCTTTTCAGATTTAGGACAATCTCTTTTATAATGCCCAACTTCATTACATCCAAAGCATCATATTTTGTCCATATTTCTTCTTTTATTCTGAGGACCAAATTTACCGAATCTTCCTTTCTTCCTGGATCTGGCTGCAAAGGCTTGATTCCCTTCACTTGATCCTGTATCAGCTTTGGCTTTCAATCTTGTTTCCTCTATTTTACATAGAGACCATAAATTATGGAATGGTGTGGCTTCTTTCTTCCCGTATAAACTTGAAGTGAAGTTTCCCCATTCTTCTGGTAGAGCATTCAATACCACTGTAGTCATCTCAGTGTCAAACATTACTTCTCCCAATTCCTGTAGTTGATATCTTATTTCAGAAATCCTCATGAAGTATGAAGTGATTCCTTCTTCTCTTGACAATTTCATTTTGTATAGTTCTTGTCTTAGAGAGATTGCTTCTCTTGCAGTATTCACAAAGAATAGCTCCACCAGTTTTTCATATATTTCTTTAGCAGACTTTAGTTTTGATACATAGGGAATGAGTGAGTCCTTAATGGATTCTATGAGAATCCTCTGGGCTCTGATTTCTCCCTTCATGTACTTGGCATAAGTTGGAGCATCTTCTTTTGGTGGTTGAATTGTCAATCCTTCGATGTAGTCCATAACTTCATCTTCAATTAAATTCAAATCTGTCCTCTTCTTCCTTGCACTAAAGTTTGATGACCCAACCAGCTTGTTGCTCTCTTTACAATAAGTCATCTTGACAGATACTTGAGTAGAGTGGCTTACAGCTTCCTTGATGATGATGAAGTCAGGAGCTTCTTCTAAGATTGAAATCTCCAATGTAGGTGTTCTTGGATCCTTGATGATAAAGGATATCTTCAAAAGATGATATCCTCTTCTAACAATGTCTTGAATGAGTTGATCCTTTGAATGGGATAGAAGATCTTTGAAATAGCTTGAGAGTCTTCCTTGCAAATCGATTTGTCTTTTCAACCCAAACTTTGATCTTCGCTTCTTGGAGTGTCCTCTTTGTCAAGTAGCCCTTGTGTTCAACACCTTAGCTCTGATACCATGTTGAGAATTTAGAGGGTTTGTGATTAATTCAAATTCTCTTCTTGATAATTACTTGTGAGGTTACTTGAGTTACTTATGTTTTCCCTTCTTTAGCTTACTTAGTCTTTCATCAAGTCAATTATCAAAAATACATGAAACACAAAAATTAGGCTCCTAGAGCCAGGGCAAAACCTCTCCCTCTTGGAGAAGAAAACCTGTAAGGAATTCTTCTTATAAATCTTCAAATGACAAGTACCATGACCAAGACTCAGACCCTTGACCTAGGAATGCTTCCAAGACCTTGATACTTCTTCTTTGTCGATCTCCAATGCTGTCCTTTTCTTTTCTGCACTGCCCTGCACCAATACTAGAGAACCTTATCCCTAAGACTATCTTCGTTGACTCGATTTCTCAAACACTCCTTCCTTCCTTGATCTTCAAGTATCTTTCTTATTGCTCTATATTAGTGTCTTTTCACAAACTTCTTGAGATATTAGGCCAGGTCACTCGGGACCTTTTACTTCTTATTACCTTGAAGTTACTTCACTTTGGCATATGCTGTCTTTCCATTTTATTAAGAACTTAACATCCTTTCACTATACAAGACCTGAAAACAGATCCACACCTCACTGTATATACATCAAACTGCTGTAGAATATCAGCACTTCCTTAACCCTGATCCGAATGCTCGATTTTATCTTTAACTTTGACTCTGAACTGATCCAAAGTTTTACTTGCTGATTTATGCTGTTAAGTCCGCAAACTTTTGTCCTTTATCCGCATTTGAAACCTTGATCACAACCTCAGAAATCCACACTTTATACTTCTGGAAATCCGCACTGTTTAACCTCTGAAATCCGAACTTTTTACTCAGAACAGTCCACAGTTTTTTGTGTCAAATAGGTTGTAGGTTTAGGGTATATATAGGGCACAAAGCCTGACTTTTAGGTCGACCATACAACCGAATTCTTCACTGTGCATTAGGCTGAATTTAACACAACATTTGAGCTTATCTTTCAGCGTTGTTTGAGGGCTGACATAAGCCATTTTTTCACGGTTTCTTTGGCAAGGTCTTGGAGCATTTTCTCTAGACTAGATACTTCATATATATGACACTTATTTATATTTATACCTAGAATACAAAACCCTAATAGACATCAAGAAGAAGTCTATTAACCTATAATAAAATCTTGCTCATGAAACCCATGAAGCAAGTACAGCAAAATATATTTTTTTATCTTTGTCTTCTTCTTTACATATACACATAATTACATAGTCAACATGAAGACTGATCCTAGTTACACTTTTCAACAAGGTCAATGGTCATAGGTCAAGCCTCCATTGTAGGCTTCTAGGATTTTTCTGTTGAGTCAATGTCAAAGTTTGATGTAAGAAACCCTTCTTGGGAACATGATAGAAAAATATTTGAGTGCTAAATTAAAGTCCTACCTCTCCTCCATCAAGTCAGCTTTAGTCTCCTTGCTAGTCACACTGCAAGTCGGCTTATCAAATTACTTATGCCGGCTCCATACTACTTATGGAAACAACTATATATACCCATATGAACTCGACCCAAATGAAGAAGTACATAAGTTCAGACGTATTATAGAGAAGAACGAAGTTAGATAATTCAGGATCAAGGGCCAGGATACTAAGTTATTGCATGTCAAAGTGTGAGAAGGTTATAGGATCGAAATATGGTATTGTTGACCATTGGAGTGGCACCTGATGATTATATGAAGACTCCATGCCCAAGGACACTTATACCATAAGATATCATTAGATTACTAGAGTTTTTAAACTCTAACTATCATTTTCTGTTGTACCCAGATTCCATACCCCTGCGGGGAATTGTAATAAGTGATGCTAGTGTGATGAGTTTTGTGTCATGTAACAGGCCTAGGTAGCTTGGGATCTTGCCATCAAGTGAGTATTACTTTGGGAGGTTTTTTTCACTTGGTTAATTATCATCTCCCTACCAGGACTTAATACTTAATTGAGTTTTTTCCTCCAAATATACCTCAAAGCCGGAGTACGGCTTGATGGTGAGGCCATGGGTGAGTCCTAGTGTCTAGGGTTAATGTATATTACCATACTAGATCACAATAATTTTTTCGTGGAATTTAGTTAGGTATAGGTAGTCATTTTTTAATTTTTTAGATTTCACGCTTTGGCGTAAATTGCAATAAAAAATGTATTTGTAATGTAATAAGTGAAGTCTAGAGAAGTTGTATGGGGTATGAGTAATAAAATTTGCACCTCTCATCCTTAACTTTCTACTATGACACTTTGAGGGGTCAAAAATGTGTTTAGGACCCCCAAAACCCACTTTTCCTAAGTTTAGTTGAAAAAGTAGCGATAAATTAAGCTAGAATTAACTTAAATAGAGAGAATTTATTCTATGTGACAGAGTGACATGGAAATGACTTGGAAATTATCCCAAGTCAAAGAGTTGGGTCAAGAGACATGTGGAGGATGACTGAGCACCTTACATCATAAATGCACCAATATCTCATGAAAATCGAATTTTCTGGAGTTGATGTAGTAGTTGCTTATGTGGAACATCGAATTCTTTGGAGGAGTTAATTCACTAAAGGAATATTCGAGGAATATATGATGGAAGATTTCATGGGAGCTTGTCTCACTTTAAGCTCCACTTCTTCTACACTTATCACTCCACTTGGGAAATATGAGTTTCTCTTGAAGGGACCACACAGTTCCTTGGGATCTACACTAAGATTCATTGGGATCATCATTTGAGGTGGCATCACATGGTTTGAGTTTGGAGTTTGACTGGAGTTATCTCCTTGTTTTGTTTCACACATGGATTTGCTTATTGTACCACATAGAGAATTCAATTTTCATTGGGTGCCACATATGAAATTTGATTTTCCTTGGTGTCCCTCTCATCTCCACTTGGAACTTGACTTGCTCTTCCTTGGGATTTTCTCCATATCCATTTGCCATGTGCACTCTTCAATGGGATTTGCTCCTAACTCTCTATATAATAGAGCCTTGGGCCCTCATTTGTAATTTGGAATACGAGCTATTGGGCTTAAGGATACGTAGCTGGATTGTACACTCATTTGCAATATAATACAAAAGACTTTAGGGTTACTTGTGAGGTGTTCTTCTCCCTGTGTATGGTAAATTCTTGATGTACTTGTTCTTATATTTCTATTTACTTCCTCATGCTATTATTTTCCGTCATGCTTTCAAGTTATGTTGATTGTAACTATCTCATATTAGCATAATAATTGTTTAATTGCTCTAGGTAGAGAAATGTTTTAATTGATGTCAAATATATCTCTAGAATTTTCTCTCCATTGCATTTGATTAATTCTATGTGGATCTAATTGGTTTTGGTGAAGCTGTGTAAAAAATCTTTCTTTGATCAAACTTCAAGCGTGAGGGGAAGTTCTTGGAGGAACCAACCTACTCTTGAAATATTCAAGGAAAACCTGCATGTGTTAATTTTCAAATTTTCATCATTCAGGATTGTATTGCAGGCGTTCCTTTGAGTTTTAGGCTCTTATCTCTTGCATTAAATCAATTCAATATTTATTTTTCAAGTATTGTTCTTCATTTGCTAATATCTTGCTATTTCAAAGAGCTAAATCATGGCTAGTCAAAGATGAGAGTTTACTCATACTCTTTGGCTTAACCTTTTGTAGATTACATTGTACACATATTTTGTAATTTATTGAACCAATACTTGGTGTGTTTTTTGTAGCCCATCTCTAACTCGTTTTCTTGTAGCAACTTGCGGGATTCATCTTCAAAATTACTAACAAGTTTGCTTGCAAGACCTTTGGGCTCTAATTTTAAGTTCATTTCCCTCTCTTGGCCATGGGCATTAGAGGGCCTCCTTTGGCAAGGCCGAGTTCTACTTGGGCTGCCTTCTCTTTCTGTTGGCCGTGGGCATTGAAGAGGCTTAGCCTCTCCTTTCCTCTTGTAAAAATCCGAAGTTTATTGAGATTTTATTTGGCCTCAATTGCAGAAATATTTCAGCAAGGAAAAGTCTATGGTCTAAAGCTTCATTGTGAAGACTTTCCTTGGGTTTAAAGGCTTCATAGTATTTTGCCACTTGTAAATTAATAAAATTTCTGATTTTGGGAGCGTGGGTTTTACCTATTGGCATCTCTATCTCTCCACCTTTGGGAGTGGACTTGTGGTTTGGTTTGTTGATCTCTTTTCACTTCCATGCATCTCATTTAATTGGCTAATTAACACAATCATGCATCGCACTCATTTTGCTTGCTATTTACTTTGATTTGCTACAAGTTTTATGTTCATTTAGTTTCATAGAAAATCCATATTTTTTTATGCAAACACCTTTAACTTGATTTTATTTAGCTTGGATATTGTTCAAATTTTACTTATGCTTCACCATTGAGCACACTTTACAATTTTACGTTTGAATGCATCAAGTATTTGGGCAAATTCTACTTTACAAAGCAACATTTATTTCATGTCAAACAAAAATCTCAAGTTGAAGTTCCTTTCTTTCTTTTGTTAATCTACTTTTGGAGATCTTACATGCCCCCAAGCATCACTAAAACTTACCTCCAACTTAAGTTGGTTGAATAGACTTTCAGGGACCTTCTACCTCTATTGATTTTCACACATTTTTTAAATTTATCTTCAATTTTTATCAATGCGAGTCTTCTCAAAAGTGTGCATAATGGGTACTCGTTGGTTGCGTAATTTAATTACGCATCCATCGAGTGTCTACACTTGAAATTTGGGTAAACCTATAAGGAGATCAGTCAAAAGTGCAATTTAAAAAAATAGTTTTTAAAATTTTTCCTCCAAAATATTTACATGTACCTCTTTTTAAATTTAAAGGATTTTGATTGGTTTACATATTATGTACATGAAAATTTCGTGGGCCCTTTTAGGCTAAAATTTCCTTTAATGTAAAGGCATCGTTGTATCTTCCAGTGATTATATCTTGTGCTAACAGTGTCTTGTCTCACTTTTTAGGATTTTACTTTTTCTTTCCATTTGAAAGCATTTCATCTAATTTGAGAAAATATGATTTCATTTTAGATGTTGATATGCTTATGCTTATCTTATGTATTGATGATTGTTGATGGTTATTGCTCATATCACATTTGCTTATAAGTCTTAAAAAAATCCATTTCACTTTAACATTCTCCTAGAAAACTCACATATTTAACTTAGTTTTCTTTTAGGGACCAACCCCCATATTTAACCTAGGAGATAGCTTAAACGGAGACAGTTGGGAATAGGTGACAACCCTTTCTCTAGGTTCCTTGCCACCAGCCACACCTTGTGGGGTTAAAGGATTTTCTCACTAATTGTAGGCAGATGTAGGCGACAAGGTCAAAAGGTACGAAGTACAAGACTAAAGGATAACAAGACTGCAAAGATTCTATCTATGATAGGGACGAGACTCCTTGAAGAAACTACAGGACCAAATTTTGGACTCATATGTGACAAGATTCCTGTGTGTCTACAGTACAGAGGTTCCATATGATGACAGGGCTAAGACTTCATATAACTACTAGGTTAAGATGACTACTACTACAAGAACGAAGTATAAGAAAGCCTAGAAGAACTACTTGACATTAACATATGAAGAAATGGACCAACAAATGTGTGTCGGGTTGACTTGATGGACGAAAGGCTTTCTTGGTCTAGGTGTTAAGAGTCTTGGTTGTCTCACTGTGATTGAAATCTACTGAAGGAAGAGTTCTTGACTGGGTTTTCCCCTACCTAGGGGTTTTGCCCTGACAGTGTGCCTATATCTTTTGTCCTCTTTTGTTTATTGGTTGGCATTAGTCTTGATGATAAGAACAAGATAATTTGGAAGAAGAACTAATATTTAAATGTCACAAGATAATGTCATAATAAGAGAAATCAATGAAAGTAAAACCCTCAGTTGCTACCCTGATGGTTTTCTCAAAACATTGCCCTCTAGCAAGAATAAGACTAATGACATCCTCCAACTCATTCATTATGATCTATGTGGTCAAATGCCCGTGCATTCTCTTGGTGGCCATCTCTACTACATAACTTTCATCGATGATTTCTCAAGGAAGACATGGATATATTACTTGAAGCATAAGGATGAGGCCTTTGATATGTTCAAGGACTTCAAGGATTTGATCGAAAATCAAACAAGGAAGAAAATTTAGGTCTTGAGGTCTGACAATGGTGGAGAGTACATTTCGAATGAGTTCATATACTTTTGCAAGAAGGAAGGTATCAAGAAGGAGAATATTGTGCCCTATAATCCCAAACAAAATGGAGTGGCTAAGAGAAAGAACAGGTCTATTGTGAAAGTTGCCGAAGTTCCTTTGGGGTGAAGCAACAAATATATTGGTATATGTTCAAACGTTCCTCATCAAGCATTGGACACTAAAACTCTCGAAGAAGTATTCACAGATTCACACCCGACATTAGTCATCTCAGGATATTTGGCTGCCCCGTATATTTCCATGCATCGAATGACAATAGGAAAAAGTTGGAAGCCACTGGAAGAAAAGGTACGTTTGTTGGGTATTGTGAAAATTCTAAATCATTTAGAATATATATTCCTGATCAAAGGAAGGTTGAGATTAGCAAGGATGTAACATTCGATGAAGATATTGCCCTTGGAAAAGCAAGGGACCTTCCTCTGCCTCCTCCTCCTGAGAAGAAAAATGATGATGTGGATATTCTAGAAGGTCCTTTCGTACCTAAATCTGAGAGAGACATTGTCGATGATCCCATGGAGCCCATGGACCTCTTGGATCCTCCTCCATTTGATCCCCCTACCAGGAAGATGCCACTTTGGCTTCATCACACGTTACAAGATGTTGAAAGACATGCTGTTGCCTGTGGAACCTTTGGAGAAAGCAAGAAACCATGTATGTACTAGGGATACGTTGTAGAAATGAGTAATATGATTCAAGCTGAGCCTCCCACCTTTGAAGAAGCCGTGAAAGAACAAGTTTGGAAGGATGCTATGGCCGAAGAATACGAATCAATTATGAAAAATGATGTATGGGATGTCAATCGAAGGGGAAATCAGTGGTGACTTCAAAATGGCTATTCAAGAGCAAGCATGGAGCTAATGGAAGCATTGAGAAATATAAGGCAAGGTTCGTGGCAAGAGGATTCTCTAGAAAGAGGGAGAATATTATGATGATATCTTTGCTCTTGTGGCCCAATATACTACCATTCATTCAATGGTTGCCCTTGCTGCAAGTCAAGGATGGACCCTACACTAGATGGATGTGAAGATGACATTCCTTCATGGCATGTTACGAGAAGAAATATATGTTGAACAACCACAGAGATTTGAAGTAAAGACGAAAGACACATGTTTGCAGGTTGAAGAAGACATTATATGGCTTGAAGCAAGCTCCCAGAGCATGTATGCCTATACAGATAATTACCTGGTGAAGTTTGGATTCATAAGAAGTAGCACTGATCCCAACCTATATTTCAAGGTGGTCCAAGGTATATGCCTTTGATTTTGGTTCTATATGTTGATGGCCTATTCTTGACAGGTAGTGAGCCCCTGATGATCGAGTGTAAGAGGGAGATGACCTCTGAATTCGAGATGAAGGACCTTGGACTCATGCACTACTTTCTAGGACTCGAGGTCTCGCAAAGTCCCAGTGAGATTTTCCTTTCATAGGGAAAATATGTTGTGAAGATGTTCGAGAGATTTGGAATGACAGATTGCAAGTCCTTGGCACACCGATGGAAATGAATTTCAAGAAGCTATGTGGAGAAGCTACAGGACCCGATTTGGCAAACCCATCCGAATATCGACGATTGATTAGGGCTCTAGTGTTCTTAGTGAACACCTATATGGATATATGCTTTGCAGTAAACACCCTGAGTCAATTCATGATTGAACCCCTTCATGCACATTGGGTTGCTACCAAACATATTATGAGATATTTGCATGGGACAATTATGCTTTGTTTGAGAAATGCTGCCGGAAATGTGAGACTTCATGGATACACCGATGCTGACTAGGCAGGAAACATTGTTGATAGGAAGAACACTTTAGGATGTTGTTTTAGCCTTGGATACGCCACGATATCTTGGATGAGCATGAAACAAAAGTCCATAGCTTTGAGTACCGCCGAGGCAGAGGATATTGCCGCTAGCATGGCTAGCTGTGGGGAAGTTTGGATGAGGAAGCTCTTTGGAGAGCTGTTTGAGCAGGTCATGGACATTACAATGATATATTGCGACAACAAAAGTGGGATCCGATTGGCAGAAAATCCCATATTTCATACAAGTCCAAGCATATAGAGATCAAGTATCATTACATTTGAGACATGGTGCAGAGAGGAGCCGTGAGACTCCATCACATATTGACGGACGAGCAAATAACGAATATTCTCACCAAGGATTTGTCGAAAGGGAAGTTCTTGGTCTTCAAAGAGCAGCTTGGACTGATGGATGTGACCCCTTTGGATAAGGGTCTTTGCTGATTGAGAACACTGAGCATAGCTCTTCCCCCTTGGTAAAGCTCCCAAGGTGGGAATGGAGCATTGAGAACTCCCGAGTTTGAGGGATCTCTTGACAATAGGTGTGTGTGATTCCTACTATTGTAGTAGGTCGGGTATCTCCCCTATTGTCACCCATAGGGTGTGCGTGGTCCTTATCCTTTATGACAAGTCGGGTATCAACCCCTATCTTGGTCTAGTATAGTATACCCCAGTTGGCATCATACCCACAAGCGGGTCTTGTTGGGATTATCTCTCCCCATCTGGCCAATGGGTTGAGGAGGCTTGGGGCGTGTGATCCTTACCTTTGGTAAGTCGGGTATCTCACCTAAGCTTGGATTATGATGCAGGTGTTCTACCACATGACTCTTAAGGGTCATTGCTGGGAATATTGGTAGGCAATAGGATGGATGTGATCCTTACCTCTTCTAGAAAGTGGTATCTCGCCCATTGATTGCACAATGGGATGGTTGTGATCCTTGCTCGGTAAGTTGTATCTCGCTTATTGCTCGATAGAGGGTGGTAGCTTTAGCTCCCCTATGATTCTTCTTCTTTAGATTCGAGAATGTTTCAATAGATAGAGTTGAGTTGAGATGATCAGAGATGGAACATGATTTGATGACGAGATATTTGTGATGATCACATGATGCAGTTGGAATTTCTCACTAGTTGAGAGGGAGTGTTAATTTGGCAGCTCAGTGACAAATTCCAATCATTGGACTAGATTCCTCTTTCCGAGGGACCAAAATTGACCTTTGAAGCACTGATTTTGGATAAAGAAAAGTGTATTTTTGAAGTCAAGCCCACAATGGCACATTTGTTCAAGTCGGCCTAGAAGCTAAATGACCCCTCCTCCAACGCATATAAATACAAGTGACCTCAAGCTCATTTGGACATCACAACATCATCTCATCATTTCTCTCTCAATTTGATTGGTTCATACATTCTGAGGAAACTATTTTATTCACATGTGCAAGTAGGAAGGACAATTTCAGGAGGCCAAAAATATGAAATTCATCTACAGTTTGACCAGTGTTGACCAAGGGTCATTTGGCATCATTCTGGTTCGATTTTTCTAGGGTATCTCTCTCACTAGGATGCATTATTTGGCATAGAAATCGAGGTGATTGGAGAATTTGACCTGTGTTGACCGCAAATTTGACCACATGATTTCTCTCTGTTGACTATTTGACCACATGTTTTTGGACTGTTTTTGCTTCTATTTGACCAACACTTAAGGCTGCACTGTTTGAGCTTTGATTGAGTCTGATTGGAGCACTTTGACCACAAAATTATGGACTGGTTAGGGCACGTTGACCACTGTTGACTTTTCAAATTAGCAAACTTTATGATAGTTGTCCAGATTTGACTTTTTCATCATTGGCATATTGGACCTTGGATGGTTGATTTGTTGGATAAGTCAAAGCCTTGACTTTGACTCTTGTTTTTGGATTTGACTCATTATACTCTCTGTTGAACATTTGAAGACAATATAATAGAAGAAGAATTTTCAAAGGGTTTTCTGTCTTGTGGGATTTTTCCATTGTCTTTGATCAATTTGGTGTCTCTTGTTGATTCTCTTGATTGTCTCTTATTGTCATTGCGTTTATTTTTCTATCTTCAATTACTGTTGATTATTGGAAGAAGTAATTGTTATTGAAAATATTGCTTATTGAAGAATTGAATTGGGCTAAAGCAATTGATATAACATAGAATAGTGGAAAAATTAACAGTGAGGACTATGGAACGACATCTTAATGAAGAAATAATGATGGAAAAACTACAAATCATAAGTTCAAATTGAATCTTTCTTTCCTGTCCTATGCTTCAAAAAATTAACAAGTGAGATCACTAGTGAAGAGGATCTCAAAAATATGGGTTTTGCATTTATCAAGAATTATTTATTCATGCATGCAATCAAATGTAGAGGAACATACATCAACATAAAAATGTCCAATGGAAAGTACCAAATAAAGAGAGTTGTATTACCCAATTTAGCATCCATAGAAATCATCAAGATAACCTCCTCAGCTCAAGAGAGTATAAAGATATGGAAGAAGTCCATCCAGGAGTGCACTACAATTGAACATCCACAAAGCACCAGTAGCAATAAAACAAATATACCAAGAGATTACTATTTATTCCTTCAACAACAATTACAGGTGGAGGAACCTTGCTTTTATAATGTTCTTTGGCTCAAAACTCCAATAAGAAATAATAGTATCTTAGGAAAAACCCTAGATCTAATCTAGGAATGCATAAACAAACAATAGAATTGAGTAGATGTGGTTAATAATGCATAAAATAGCAATAAAGTGGTCACATGTATACATCTCAATGAATATGAGCCCACACAAGTGGTGCATCCTCTTTAGCATGATAAGAAGAAATGTTGCACGACTCGCACTCGCATAAAACTCGTCTAGCTATTGACTCGACGTCTCATATAAGAATCAGGAATACCCTGTATAAGACTCATATAAGACTCAACAAAATACAAAAAAGAAAATCGAAAAAAAAGAAAAATAAAAACATAAAATTCGAAATTTGTTGCCAAGGATGGGTCTTATATGAGTTTGATACAAGTCATATGCAAGTCAACGAGTCAACGTGAGTCTTATGTGAGTTAGCTTGGGTAAGGGTCCTATGCGCAGGTTCTATGAGAGTGACTCGTTTCGGCATATGACTTGTTAAGGCCCGCGAGTCTTGAATGATCTTATAAGGGTTGTGCTTCATTGATAAGAAGTGTACCCAAAACTCAAATGCCCTCCTCAACTCAAGCAAAGGGAATGAGTCAACAAGTCAAATTAACCATAAATTAATCCTTCCCATGGATTCTGCTCGAAAATCTGGTGAGAAATTAGGGCTTTTATTAAAATTTCTCTTCTTTATAATTACTTGTGATTTCATTATGCTTCTTTCACTTAAATATTATCTTCGTTAGATTATTATGTTCTTCATCAAGTCAATTATCAAACGCACAAGAGACACAATGTTTAGGCTTTCAAGCTAGGGCCAAAACCTCTCCCTCTTGGAAAGGAAAATCCAACAGTAATTCTTCTTATAGATATTCAATTGACGAGAACCAAGACCATGACATAGACCCTTGACATCAGTATACCTCCAAAGACCCTTGACACTATTACTTACTGCTCTTCTTAGCTTCTTAAACTAATCCTTCCTTCCTGCACTGTACTGCACCAACACTAGAGAAGCTCGGTCCCTAGCCCTAATCGATGTGCTTATTTCTTGTCGTTCTTTGCTCTGTCGTCAGCCTTCGAGAGACTTCTCCTTGGCTTATTTACAACACCCCTTAAATATCACTAAGGCCCATGACCGAGCTCTAGTATTGACCTTCCTTCTTACTGCAGTCTCCTTCAGCTTCTTTGAAATGTGCGAGGTGTAATGATAACTCAAAACAGAGATATGATGAGTCTTATCTCCTTCGAAGATACACCTCTCTCCTCGTTGTATAGGCTTCTTCTTTACGCACTAGATACACTCAGTGCTTTCTGAGTTATGCGAGATAGGGACAGTCCAAAGAGAGAGCACTTTACTTCGCTGAGGTATCCTTTTGCAAATCTTTTCTTTGCATCGATTACAGATCCGAGTTTCGTCGTCTTATCACGGACTTCCTCTTTGCACTTTTACTTCGCTTCTCTTATTGCAGACCCAACCGAGATTGATGCTCTCCAATAAGGCCGAGTCACTCTATATATAGTGACCATCTCTAGTTATTAGGCCAACATCAAGATAGGAAGGTAGGCCGACATCATCAAGGTGATATTTCCAACATGTTTTAAGCCGACTTCAAGAGGCTAGGTGACAAGGTCTTTGGAGTACACTTTTACATCAATAACATGTCTTTTCACAAGTGTAACACGCTTCGTATGCATGACTCTAATTATATTTATGACAAGATGACAAATCCCTAAAGGCATAAAGAAGTCTTTGATATATAATAAAAACTCCTTGCTCATGAAACCCATGCGGCAAGCATTAGAAAATACCTTTTATTATGTTTGTCACTTCATTACATAAATTCATAATTACATGTCATTATGAAAACCGAACCTAGTTACACTTTTCAACACTTCCTCTTAATTAGGGAGGTATTCATAATGGTACATGGTCACTCTCAATCTGAAGAATCTCATAAGAAGAATTGGGTTAGTAATCCCATCTGTATAGCATCATATCAACCAACATTGTCATAGTGCAAGGCCTTGACTAGCAAATCCATCTCTCCACGAGACCATGAGCTCCAATGCTGGCGAGACCAATGCTTTATAGACACCTTCATGATTGTCTCTCTGGGATCATACCCCACCCGGGTTCACTCAGGGTATGTCCACTAGGACTATTCCTATCTTGGATTCCCAGTTCTCAAAGAATATCGGTCCTCTACGACTACTTTTATCTTGGATGCCCTAATACATCCTCATAGAGTATCGGATGGCAGATGATTACCCAATCCTCCATTCAGTCTTTCCAGATGAAGACAAGAGTGACATGTCTATCTCTCCCTCTCAATTAGGGAGGACATATTCCATAAGGGAATGTACTCATTCCTATACAAGGAATGTACCTAAGCTCCCTATAGGCTTATGAATTACCAAGTTTCTTCCAAGTAAGAAACTTATTACTAGGCTCCCTCTTAATCAGGGATCTGCAACAACAATGATGAAACACTCAGTTGTTCATGAAGAACTCCTTTCTTGATGTCATGAATTTCTTCGTTGTTGAGGAGCCTTCATCTTTGGGGTCTCTTCATAGGGCACATATCATCCATCACTCTTCTCATCTGGTCTAGCTTCATGTCATGCTGCTTTCCTTCGAACCATATTTTCCAAGGATCTTTCATCTTGCCATATGGTTATCAACTTGTGGAAGACATATGCTTCCCTTTGGCAGCCCTGCATAAGCTCATCCATATATTATTCAATTATAAATATGAATACTTAAATCAAAAGTTACCTTAGTGATCATCTTTCATCATGACATCTTCTTGTAGGCATCGACATTCTTCATACAGATTGACACATCTCCTAAAGATATGTACTGTCAAGGGTCTCTATCTTTTCCAGACTTCCATCAAAGTCTACATATCTTCCCAGGAGATTTCCTAGTCAAGTCTTCTTGGATTCCTTGGATGTTGACTGCCTCTTATCATGGTTACACTTCTCACGATCTCTTCTTTTCTTTCTCCACACAATTTGATTTGATTCCCAGGAGCCACTTATTTCAAATCATTGTTGTCACATTAATTTGTTACAGACATCCTCTTATGACGAGTGCTCCTCCTCCATTGCTTCCATCATGATGCTAATTCTAAAGTGATGCATATATCTAATATACAATGCTTCCTAACATACTATTTTACAACTGAAAGATACCTCTTAAAGAGGAAGAAGATCTCAATCATACTAGAGATCTTTCACTTCTTCTTTCTTAGGTTTCTTTGAAACGAGTTCTTCCAATTCTCCGGCAACATGGGCTTCTTCCTTTTTCCTCTTGTCCTTTTTAGATTTGGGACAATCCTTTTTATAGTGCCTAAGTTCATTAAATCCATAGCATCTTATTTTTTCCATATTTCTCTTGCTATTCTGAGGACCAAATTTACCAAATCTTCCCTTCCTCCTTGACATGATAGCATTGGCTTGATTTTCTTCATTTGATCCTGTATCAATTTTAGCTTTTAATCTAGTTTCCACTATCTTACATAGAAATGATAGATCTTGGAATGGCGTGGCTTCTTTCTTCCCATAGATACTTGAAGTGAAGTTTTCCCATCCCTCCGGTAGTGCATTCAGTACCACTGTAGTAATTTATCTATTAGACATTACTTCTCCCAGTTCCTACAGTTGATCTCATATTTCAGAAATCTTCATAAAATATGAAGTGATTCCTTCCTCTCTTGACATATTCAACTTGTATAGTTCTCGTCTCAGAGTTATTACTTCACCTGCAATACTCACCGAGAATAGCTCCACCAATTTGTCATATATTTCTTTTGAATTTCTAGTTTTGATACATACGGGATGAGAGATTCCTATATGGATTCTATAAGAATCCTTTGGGATCTAATATCTCCCTTCATGTATTTGGCATGTGCTTGAGTATCTTCTTTTGAAGGTCGATTTGCAGATCCTTTGATATAGTCCATGACTTCATTTTCAATAAGATTCAGATCTGTCCTTTTCTTCCATGCAAGAAAGTTCGAAGACCCAGACAATTTGTTGATTTCTTTGCAAAAACTCATTTTTACAGATTCAGATGAAGTCCTAAAGCTACTTACTTGAGTAGATGCTTTTCTTCTTCTACCAACTTCCTTGTTGTTGATGATGTAGATAGTAGCAGGAGCTCCCTCTTAGATAGACTTCTTCAAGAGTGGTGTAAAGGGGTAGATCACCTTGGATCCTTGATGATGATGATGATCAAGGATGGCTTGATGATGGCTCCAACAATGTTGACTTGGCTTCAATCACGAGATAACTTTAGATTCTTTGAAAGATAAAGATCACCTCCTTGATCTTGCTTTTCCTCTTGAAAGGACCTTGATGTATAAGTCCTTTAAGTAAGGTCTTTGGTCTTCTTGGGATGACTTGAGGGTTTCACCATCTCCTTGTAAACCGCTCCTTGAATGAGGGTTTTCTTCTTTGGATGACTTTTCAACATAGATCCCTTCTCTTAATGCTTTCTTGAAAACTGACCTTTGACCTTCTTTCTGTAGCTTGATCCTATTCTCTTCTTGCTAAACTGCCCTTTCTTGTCTTCAATACCTTAGCTCTGAAACCATGTTGAGAAATTATGGCTTTTATTAAAATTTCTCTTCTTGATAATTACTTGTGATTTCGTTATGCTTCTTTCACTGAAATCTTATCTTCATTAGATTATTATGTTCTTCATCAAGTGAATTATCAAACGCATAAGAGACACAATGTTTATGCTTTCAAGCCAGGGCCAAAACCTCTCCCTCCTGCAGAGGAAAACTCGATAGCAATTCTTCTTATAGTTCTTCAATTGATGAGTACCAAGACCATGACATAGACCCTTGACATCAATATACCTCCAAAGACCCTTGTCACTATTACTTGCTGCTCTTCTCGACTTCTTAAACTAATCCTTCCTTCCTGCACTGTACTGCACCAACACTAGGGAATCTCGGTCCCTAGCCCTAAACAATGTGCTTCTTTCTTGTCCTTCTTTTCTCTGACCTTGGTTTTCAAGAGACTCCTCCTTGCCCTTTTTACAACACCCCTTAAATATCACTAAGGCCCATGACCGAGCCCTAGTATTGACCTTCCTTCTTACTGCAGTCTCCTTCAGCTTCTCTAAAATGTGCGAGGTGTAATGACAACCTAAAACAGAGATATGATGTGTCTTATCTCCTTCGAAGATACACCTCTCTCCTCACTGTATAGCCTTCTTCTTTACGCACTAGATACACTCGGTGCTTTCTGAGTTATGCGAGATAGGAGCAGTCCAAAGAGAGATCACTTTACTCCGTTGAGGTTCCCTGTTGCAGATCTTTTCTTCGCATCGATTACAGATCCCAGTTTCGTCCTCTTATCATAGACATCCTCTTCGCACTTTTACTTCACTTCTCTTATTGCAGACTCAATCGAGATTGATGCTCTCCAATAAGGCCGAGTCACTCTATATATATAGTGACTATCTCTAGTTATTAGGTTGACATCAAGATAAGAAGGTAGGCCGACATCATCAAGGTGATATTTCCAACATGTTTTAAGTCGACTTCAAGG
The DNA here is from genome assembly GCA_034641835.2 of Pinus albicaulis. NCBI lineage: Eukaryota > Viridiplantae > Streptophyta > Pinopsida > Pinales > Pinaceae > Pinus > Pinus albicaulis. The sequence continues at coordinate 750,400,669 of CM076581.1, read as the reverse complement.
GGCTAGGTGACAAGGTCTTTGGAGTATACTTTTACATCAATAACATGTCTTTTCACAAGTGTAACACGACTTCATATACATGACTCTAATTATATTTATGACAAGATGACAAATACCTAAAGACATCAAGAGGAATTCTTTGACCTATAATAAAAACTCCTTGCTCATGAAACCCATGAGGCAAGCATTACAGAATGCATTTTATTATCTTTGTCACTTCATTACATAAATTCATAATTACATGCCATTATGAAGGCGGAACCTAGTTACACTTTTCAACAAAATCCCCCAAAAAATGAATAAAATAAGTATATATTATAGAAGTGTGCATTCTTAGGTTGCATCCACACATGTAACAGAAAGCAAAGGGTCAAAGTGAGTGCTTCTCCACTTAAGTGCATCTAATCTCCTCTATAAAGATGTGTGGGATATCCAATGTGATGACAAAGCAATCCTTCAATAAAATAATGTAAGTCATGACGCTAAGTCAAACAAGACTTGACAAACTCTTAAAGGGAGGGGACAACCCTATCTAAATGATAAAATATCTGTGAAATGATATGATGCCATGACATATGTGCCAACCATAAGAGCACACTAATGAAACCCCCTCCAATAATGATCAAACAAACTAAATGTGAATGTTAAACAACACCCAAAGACCAAAGCTCTCTAGGAGAGAGCCTACACATGGTCTATTGAAAAACGAGCAAATAGTTAAATCATCCTTGAAGTGAGCATCAAGGGTAGCACTCCATGAAAAGGGATTCTCAACATCACAATAAAGTGTCGGAGATGTCATGAAACCCCAAAGTATATATTATGCTTATACTAGATCTCCAAAAGATACACAACCATGATAGAAACCTAGGAACCCTGTTCTAGAATCATACCATAACAATCATCTATGATCAACACTCCATCCCTAAAATATGGCAAACCATATAAATGCATGGTCCTTATGTCCAATAAAACAATGACACTAAAACAATGAGTCATAGTCTTAGAATCAATGTTTTACGATCCTTCCCCCCCTCTCCTCTAAGGATCCAAGGCCAGAACCACATCTCGTACAGATCCTTGGGCGATCCTCTAGTGGAATCGCGGATCCAAAAATTGAATTTGTTGTTTTTCCGTTTTGAGGCTATTTCTAGAAATTTGGAACTGCGGGGGCCCGATTTCTAAATATTTTTTTTCTTCTTTGACTTAAGTTGGGTTGGGGCTTCCCGGACACTCCCAATGTGCTCCATTGATTCTCCTTAGATGCTTCCTGAATGCTCCCTCATGGTAATGTTAAATTCTTAAAATAAAGGATGGAAATGAAAGATAAAAGAGAATGTCACTTTTACTTATTCTTGACATTACCATGAAATGACTCGAGATGTTTGAGAGTGGTTCCAGCCTCATCGGACTTCATATGGAAAAAATAGAATTTCATATCCTATTCAAAATTCAACAGACTTAACAGTTTTCAGGAATTCAGGATCAATGGGATTGTAGCATTTCATTAGATTATATCATGTATGAGCGTATGTGGTCTGCATTTAATCAAGACCACCAAGCCCTATATGTACCCTAATGTTGGTGGTGTTAATTGTTGAACTCCTTTGTCATGGTCTTAGCAAAAAATTACCTTTCAATCAAGTCCAAATCATAGATCAAACATGTTAAACTTTTTCTACCATATTTTAAGGCTGGGATAGTTTGATCAAAATTGGGCAATGTTGACTTATATCCCTAGACAATCGAGGGAGAGGCAAAGGCTAGACAAGAGGAGAAGAATCTAGATTCTATATGGTTTATGCTCAAATAATTAATCATTGATGTACAATGGATGCCATATCTATCTTGCTTTATGTACAAATATGCATGTTTTCATATCTTATACAACTAATTTGGTATTTTGGATGTTTTTTAAATATAAATGCAAAAACATATGTATTGATTGTTGGGTGCCGGAGTTGCAATTTAATTGAACTCCTTCAAACACTTAATTTGTCAAACCAGGGCTACGTAAGCTTCGAGGCGTAGCACACGAAATGCCAAAGACTTTTGGGTTTAACTTCTATAAATCCTACTTTTGATTCACAAACTAAATTATACAGAATCAACAAAAACTAAATCACAAAGAAAACCTTTCAGCAAAATGACACCAAGCCACTCTGGGTACTGGATTTACTCAAGAAGAAAAATAAAGCACGCCTTGCAATCAAACTCAAAAGGATATTAAAGAATAAAGTATGTTCCTGTAGTCAAATTCCAATGATTAGAAAACATAAAATAATGATATTCTACTTTGTCTTTAAGTATGTTTCCAATATCATAAAGATCTCATTCCTATACTAGAACAATTGCATTCCTGTACTGAAATGAGTTCATTCTTGCACCAGAGTACTCTGTTCCTGTACTGGAACACTCTGTTCCTGTTCTGGAACGTTGTGTTCCTGTACTGGAACGCTCTGTTCCTACACTAGAATATGCTTACATTCAACAACCCTTCACTCGTACATTAATGTGCTATAACTGGTAAATTGGAAATTAACAAAACAAGGAAGACAAATTCAGCTTGAACTTTAATGAAAAAGAATTCCAATCCAATGCAAACTTTCAATGAAAAGATAAACTGCAAATATTTGAGGAAATTCTCACAATGGCAGAAAGGACAAACTATTGCATTGTAAATAGAAATGTGCTATTAAAAGATTAAACTTAAACCCCTTTCGAAATCTATTTCACAATGTGATCAATATAATTAGCATAAATGATGAATTTCATTTCATGAAGTCTTTAAATGTAGAAATTTTGAGCCCAACCTCGGTTATCAGTTTCTCCTTATTACTCCCATGTAGTTAAATGCCCATTCCCATAACCATACATTCAACAAGTCGGAAATAATAAATATTTCTGAAAACACAAATTATGGAAATTTCAAAGTGCTAGAAAATGCAGAAATAAAACTCAGAAAGTATTTCAGCAACACACACAGAAAGTGACACGTTGATTTTTGGTCAACATGACCCTGGAAAAACCCCCAACAACTCTTGGGGAAAACCAGTTTGAAAGCTCCTCTTTATTTTTGAATATTTTGCTTTTACAGTGAGAAAAATACAGTAAAAATTTCAGCAACCAAAATTACAGACTTATCTTGATTTTTGTGCTTGCACACCGCCTCGGAAATTGTGCCAAATCAACAACTTGCAAAACAGAAAATATTACAGCATTAATGACAACAATAAATGCTGTACGACCTGTTTAATCAATTTTAGTGTTTCTAAATTGATGTCATAAATTGTCAACCAGGGCTAGTAAACTGTTGAAGTGAAGTGCACTATATGTGCCTAGGTATCTTCTTCCTACTTCGTTGTGTTTAGTGTTTTTCTAGTGTTTTGGTTTTGTGTTTTTATGCTAGGAGGAAAAGAACTAAATTGTTGGCAAAGAGAAGTTACTGATCACACTAAAACAGAACAAAATCTACTCTAAACTATGAATGGAACCTAAGAACAGAAAATGCTAATCCACAGATTGTAAAACTGATAAGAAAAGTAACTCATAACATTAAACTCAGTCCAATTCATTTTATTAGAGCTATGTTAGAACAACTTGAGAAAATGATAAGTTTGACGTAATGAAGTTCTCTTTAGTAAACAACAACTTAAAATATCACAGAGAAAATCTCATCCATTGTTAGAAATTTGTTGGAACATTTTGAGAAAAGATTATCTGCAACATAGTAAGGAACCCTATGCTAAAATAACTTATGACACTAGAATTAACCCATTATGCAACTCAAAATATTACTATTAAGCCTTATTCAATGGTTAGAGATCTCTTGGAATAACTTTGAAAAAAGGGTGTTTGTAAAATTATGAGAAATTGCAGAATAGTCAAGAACTCAAAATGATATAACTAATTCTTGTCCATATGATAATGATGTGTTAGAAGAATTTGAGAACAAGAGAAGCTTATAAAATAATGAGGGTATTTGAAATCTAATTAATAGGACTGAAATGCAATTAACTAATAGAACTGAAATGCAATGAGCAGAACTGAACTAAAATGCAATTAACTCAAGAGTACTACAGCTATATCTCATTCACGTATTAGTGATATATTGGAACAACTCATGAGAACAAGATTGACTGTAATATTCGATGTAAGTAAATGACATAAAGCATGATGCAAGATAATAAACTCAGAAAAATGCCTAAGTTAAGAACAAAACAGAGTTAAAGGTCACTTATCTAGAAAATATGCACAAAGCCTTTCAGATAGTAGGGGCCCTCTACCATAAGATTGGCACACGAATCCTTAACTCCCTAAAGTTTCTTTAGATCATGCATCAAAGTTATACTTCTTTTATTAGAAGAAAAAAACGCTTAGAAACAGAGTATCACAGTCTTTGAGAACTAACAACAAAACATCAACTAACTATTTCTTGGTTCACCGAGTTATTTTTATAAGAAAATACATAACTGTCATTGAGTAGAAATAGGAATAGGTGTCTTTTATAATCAAAATCAAACTAGAACTCTTGTTGAGGACTCGTATTTTGCTGAAGACACCTGCAGAGTCCTTATCCTTGTAGAAGTCTGCTTCTTGGTTTTGGCTTTGTCCACGTGCATAACCATTTTCAGATTTTTTCTCAGCCTTCGTGGAGGACAAGGAATGATGCAGGAGAGTTCTAGAGTCTAACCATATGCATATTTCCCTCAAATGACACATGTAACCTGTGTAAACATAAATATGGCTATGGAATATGCGACTAGCTACAGAATGACTGCATTCTGTAGCTAAGTCTGCTCAAAAATCACTATGACAACAAAACCACAAAAGTATAATAAGTCAATCATTGCATGTATTCTTAAAGTGATTTTAATCATTCCTATTGATCTTTTAGGCCTATAAATGATAAAGGACAAATGGAATGAAGTGAAATTTGGTGAAAGAAAGGACATTTTTAAAGCTCAACATACCCCCACTGCAAAACTTTTGCATGTCCTCATGCAATCAATCCATGTATTCTGAAACTTTAGCCAGGACATCTAGCTTCCTTTTTCTGCTTTGCTTGGTGTTCAATGGCATCCTAGGCTTCCTTATGACCAATTTGAACCTCGGATTTATAAGTGCCCTGCTCAATTTCTTGTTTTTCTTCTTCAACTTCTCACTAGCCTTGTACAATTTTTCCATTTGCAGAGAGAGAGTTGTGTTCATGTCACTTTTCAGTTTGACTTGTTCCCTTAAAATTTCATTTTCATTTTTTATATGCCTATTGAGTACTTCCAATTCATATTTTTCTCTTTTTAGCACTTCAATTGGAGATTCTTGTGGGCTAGAAGTTCTTTCTCTGTTTTCTGAGGCTCTTTTTTCTAATGATTCAACATAATTATAGATCTATTGTTGGGCTGGATCTACCTCCGGAGTTCCTCTATCAGGATCTTCTTCGTAGTGGTACTCAGGAGATCTATCAATTGGTGTCTCTTCATCTTCAATATCTATGATTCCTGTTTGCTTAACTCCTATCTTCTTCAATATGCCTTTAAGCCTATGACTTCTTCTCAGTTTAGATGGTCCCTCATCTCTCTCTTTAGCATCCTTCCTTATTACCTTCTCCTTTTTGAGCCGTTTCTTGATATTGGCCAATTTTTCAGAGATAATCTCCTCACTGTCTTCTTATATTGATTCATCAGTTTTAATTTCAACAGATTTGGAAAATTTTCCCCTCCTACTTCTTCTTACAAGTTTTCCCTCACACAAAGTGTCTTTAGGTTCTTCAAAATGATTTCTCAAGAGGAACTCATCCCAGCTGTCTCCTATCTTCTTCAAATGATGCTCAATTATAATTTTAACTAGGCCATGATGATATAAGGTGGTTTCTAAGAACTGAATCCTTTTTTTGACATTAGAAGCCATCCTCTTTAGGCTATTTAGCAAGAAAAAGGGTAAATTTATCTCTTCATCTAGGAAATTCATTATGAGTTGAATGTGATAAACATATAGGGTGCCAATTCTCCCCTCACAGGTAATAAACTTTTGCAGAATTAGCAACATATTTCGCCATTTATTCTTCAATGCTGAACTAGGAATGCCTTTCTTAAAAACTGAAATATCCATATCTGGTGTTTTTAGTATCTGCCTCCATGCTTCATTGTGAAATTCTTTGTTTTTGAACCATCGTTCACCTTGCCTTGGTAACTCTGTTGCTTCTGCTATAAAGGATTTTGTGATAATGAACTTGACATCACCTATTTCAAATTTTGACCTGTTGAATGACCAGGCAAATGACTTGGTGACCTCCTTATGAAATCCATTGAACTTCTCCAAAAACTGTAGCCATCCAACCTACTGTAACATCTCTCTAATATGTGGGTAACCTTCTAGATATTTGGTTCCGACTAGTTCGGACCTTACAATAAGTCCCATGGCTTCTTTTCCTAAATTTCAATTTACTGCTCTCCTATTCGAGGTAAAATTGGTTGTAGAGGGTTGTTTTCACCCTAAATATTAATTCTCTTTTTCTGCAGACAGGAATTGGCTACGGAAAAATGACATGAAGTGGATATGGGATGAATGAAATACAGTGAGGGTAAATCGTACAAATAAATGAGCTTGAGAGTTGTTATGGAGTAAATTACTGCGGAGAAATTCCATGAGGATTTCAAAATCATCAATTAATATTTCGGGTTAGTGACGTGACCTAATAGGTCACTTCAAGTACTGACCGTTAACTTTTAATAAATGATGATTTGATATGGGTGGAATGGAAGGGATTTTTTCAAGGATTTTATGATAGGCTTGATCAATATGAATAATCAAAATAACTTTATGAATCATACATATGACTTAACCATACTATATCTTTCATAATCTGTTATCATAATAATTTCACACAATTTTACCTTAGCCCTTCTTTTGATTTTTGTTGTTTTAATATGATTTGTCTTTCCTTTGAAAATCATTGATATTTCAGTCTTAATAATCCTTTTGATTTTTCTTGTTGAAATAGGTGTGCAGGAGCAATTTGCTGCTGAACAAGTGGTTGCTGAATAGTTGGCTGTAGAATATCTGGCTGCAGAATGTTCCTGTAAAAGCTTTGATACATGGAATGAAATGATTTGAAATATGGATGGAATGAAGTATGAAATGAAATAAAATGGATCATGAAATATAGTGGAATGAAGCATGAATGAAGTGAAATATGATGGAATGAAATGGATCATAAATGTGGAGTGGAATCAAATATGAAAAGTGACCTGCAACTTATGATTTATAATACTCAATTGCAGAAAAAGATCAATTTTGAAAATATGTAATGAAAGTGAGATGGATCATGAAATGGAGTCAATGAAGTATGGATGAATGGAGTGAATGAAATATGGATGAAGTGAGATATGATGGAATGAAATGGATCATAAGTGGAATGTGATATGTAAAGTGAATCTACAGTTATGATTTTATGATAGTTGTTTGCAGGAAAAGAACAATTTTGAAAAGCTAAAGTGTCAGAAGGATTTTGATTTTCACCTTATCTTTTCTTTATAAGCATGCTAATCAATGATTAGTTTTCATGTTTATACTTTATTATTATTATTATTATTATTATTTACATCTGATTTCAGAAAATACAATTAAGTTGATGAAGAAGAAGGATTCTTCTTCATTAACTTCACATCACTCTTCTCTTGGAATCTCTTGACAAATTCTTCTCTTGAAAGTGGCTTATGATACAGTTTCAATCTATGACCATTTATAATAAAAGTGACCTCATCTTTATCTATTGTCCTAATTTTTATTGCTCCATTGTCAAAAATTTTCACAATTTCATATGGCCCAAGCCAATGTGTTTGGAATTTACCTTGAAAATCTTTGAACTTTGAATCAAACAAGAGGGCCCAGTCACCTTCTTTTAATTTCTTTTCCTTAATTTACTTATCATGCCATCTAGTCCTTTGTTGTTGGACTATATTTGTTCTCTGGACTGCATCTTGTTTGATCTCATCCAATTCATTAATCTGCTCCAATCTATGCTTTTGTGCTTCTGTTAGATCAATTCCTAGCTGGACTGCCATTTTAAAATTTTGAATCTGAAACTCTATGGGAAACAAGACTTGTTTTCCATAAACAAGTTCATAAGGAGTATGACCCGTTGTGCTTCTCCATGTAGTTCTATAGGCCCACAAGGCTTCAGCAAGCCTGTATGCCCAATCTCTTCTATGTAAATGAATAGTCTTTGTTAGGATCCCTTCAATGACCTTATTAGTAGATTCCACTTGACCATTTGCTTGTGGATGATAGGGAGTAGATTTTCTGTGTCTTATTTTGTACCTCTCCACCATTTGTTCCACTAGCTTTGATGTGAATTGAGCTCCTTGATCTATAACAATTTCTCTTGGGACACAAAAACGAGTAAAAATATCCTCAAAAATAAAATTAACTATAGTTGCTTCAGTAGCAGAAAGTAATGGCTTGGCCTCTACCCATTTGGTAACATAATCAGTGAAAACTAATATATATTTCTTTTGTCTTGATGGAGGACTAATAGGTCCTACAAAATCTAAAGCCCATTTCTCAAAAGGTTCAATATGTACCGCTGGGCCGCAATGGCATCTCACCTCGAAGGGAGAAGGTTTCCTACCCTCGTTGTACCGTCACACCTTTTTTGACACTCTTTAGTATCTTTAAAAGGATGGCCAATAGTATCCTAAATGAAGGATCTTATGTTTCATTCTTTACTTCTGCCAGTATGTCCACCACAAGGTTCATCATGACATGCCTTGAGGATCTCGGGCATCTCATCTTCTCGAACACATCTCCTAATGATAAAGTCTGGACCTGTTTTGTATAGCTCATTAGCAACCCATGAAAATATTTACTGTCATAAATGATCTTTCTTTTGTCTCTTGCATTCATTGTTGAAGGAAATTTCCCTGAAACTAGATAATTAGCAATGTCAGCAAACCAAGGAGTTTGAGTAGAAATTGCAAAAAGATATTCATCCGGGAATTGATCTTCAATTGGAGTATTGTCTTTAATGTTTTGGAGTCTAGATAGGAAATCAGCTACTGTATTTTGTTTCCCAGGACTATCTAGAATGGTGATGTTGAATTCCTGTAAAAGCAATAACCATCTTATGACTTTGTCATTAGTAATTGATTTGTTCATTAAATATTTAATTGCAGAGTGATCTGTGTGAACAAAAGTTTCATAGCTTGTTATATAGTGTCCGAATTTATTTATGGCATGCACAATAGCTAAGAACTCTTTTTCAGTTACATTATAATTTAACTCCGAAGGGGTCAAATTTTTACTTGTATAGTAGATGGCATAAGGGATCAGGTCTTTTTGTCGCAATACAACTCCTAAAGTTGTATCTGAGGAATCTGTTGAAATATGAAAAGGTAATTTCTAGTTAGGTCCCCTTAAAATAGGTGCTTCAAAGATTTTTGTTTTCAGGGTCTCAAAGGCTAACTAGAAATCAAGATTCCACTTGAATTCACAGTCCTGGGTGAGTAATTTGAAAAGTGGAGATGCTATCTTGGTGAAGTTTTCTATAAATCTTCTATAATACCTTGTAAATCCTAGAAAACTCCTAAATTATTTTTGACAACTTGGAACAGATAAGTTAGAGATGACTTCAACTTTTGATTCATCAACTCTAATCCCATCCCCTGAAATGTGATGCCCCAAAACAATCCCTTTAGTAAACACCATAAAACACTTCTCATGGCTTAGTGAAAGATTTGCTTCTTTACATCTCTTTAAAAAAATTTCCAAGTTTGCTAAGGCTTCTAGAAACTTGTTTCATAGACCGTGAAATCATCCATATATACCTCTACACAATCATGTATTAGATCTCGAAAGATTCCTAGTACTACCTTTTTGAAATGTTGCATTGCATAGTCCAAATGGCAATACCTTGCATATAGGTACCCCAAGGACAGTAAATGGTTTTGTCTTGACTCTCATGCTACTTCGAATTTGATTATGTTCACCAAACCCATCTAGGAATGAAAAGTACTTTCTACCAGCTAATGTATCTAACACCTGATCTATGAAAGGTAGGGAAAAATGATCTTTAAGAGTAGCTTTGTTTAATTCCCGGTAGTCAATACATACCCTCCATTTACCATTTTTCTTTGGCACAATTACCAAAGGAGAAACCCACTGACTATCTGAAATGGGATAGATAAAGTTGACATTTAACAATTTCTGCAATTCTTGTAAATTTTTGTAAATGTTCTATGCTTGATGCAACTTTACTTTTATAACAACAATCACATAAACAATTAAGTAAAAATGCTGATAGAACATACCAGTGGATCTATAGAAGACAAACCAGAAACAGGAGAATGTGTTGGTGCGTTACGGCGGTCAGCAGGATGCTTCAACCAGCAAAGTCTTCTTGATCGGCCAACCCAAAATGTGTCACAACAGTCCTCAAATCAATCATCCAATCAACTCAAAGTCGACCCCAAAAAAGTCAACGCAGTCTAGAAAAAGTCAACGTAGGGCAGCAACAATAAAGTCAACGCAGCTCCAACTTCGGTCAACCTTTTGACCTCGATTTTTGTGCCAATGAGTACAGCCTTCAAAAATCGAACTCTCCACAAAATTTCAGCTCAAACGGACCATGCGTTGACCAAAGTCAACGCTGGTCAAACTTCCCCAGAAACCCTAACTACAGAAAATTTGCTGCAGTAAATTTCGTCCTTTTGCTGCAGTAGATTTCGTCCTTCTTCTCACGTGGGAGATGAAACTGCTTCTCAGATGCTCGTAGATAATCAGAGGAGAAGATGTGTGATGTTGAGTGAGTGAAATGCTCTCCAACATTGACTGTATTTATATCCATCATTGAGGTGTGTGACACATCTGTTGGGGGTGTAAAACCTTAAGGCCGACCTGCACTTAAATTTATTATAAATAATAAATTCAAAATAAATGTTCTGTTCATCAGATTAAAATCAATTTTATATCGATTTTACACCTCTCCGAAAGAGGAATCCAATACAAATATTGGAATCTTCATCTGAGCATCACAAGATGGAGTTTGGACCTAGTTGTCCAAATTTAACACTCCCTCTCAACCAGGGAGAACTCCATCCACCAGTGCAATCAAACATCGTGCGTCATCCCGCCGTAACTTGCTTTGCTGGCCTCTTTATTTCAGAACAGAAGTGGGTCAGTCACAAAGACATCATCCCCCAGCTGACAAATTCAGCCCAGAGGTCCGAAACCTCTATCGGACTCACAAAGAGTCTCCAACCAACCCGAAGTTGGTTCATCTGACCCGAGGTCAGGCGGAGGTCCGAGACCTCACTAGACTTGATCCCAGATCAAGTGGTTGGACCGTGCCATCCTAGATAGAGAGTACGGCAATCTCTGATGCGTCTATCAGTCTTTGCTACTGGTCTCTAGCTTTTCCCATCTCATTGGCCAAATGAGAGGTACTTCCCATGAGCCCTGAACTCAATGGGTAGGATGCATACAGGGCACAGATAATGAGAGGTGAACCAACTCAATAATCACAACAGTGGGGTCCAAGCACACCAACAAGGTTTGGCAAGCCTAGCCTTGTGGCTGCTCATAGCTCCGAGAAGCTGTCCCCAAAGCCCCCCAGAGCTCCTCGAGCTCATCGTCCAACAGGACCCACATCATAGGGTCGTTCCACGATACCAAGTCTCTCACAGAAGGTTAGGAACTTGACCTTCCCCAGGGGCTTAGTGAGAATATCTGCGACCTGCTCATCAGTTCCTATATGATCGAGCCTTACGGCGCCTCGCTGTACCATATCCTGGATGAAATGGTACCTGATATCAATATGCTTGGATCGGTCGTGGAACATAGGATTCTCGGTCAAGCGAATCCCACTCTGGTTATCACAGAGTATCATGGTGGTATCTAGCACATGCCAAACAGCTCACTAAAGAGCTTTCGCAACCAAACTGCTTCACAACAGGCCATACTTGCTGCAATGTATTCGGCCTCTGCGGTGCTCAAAGCCACCGACTTTTGCTTCCTGCTCATCCATGAAATCGAAGCAAAACCAAGATTGAAGCAGCATCCCGATGTGCTCTTACGATCCACCACACTGCTAGCCCAATCGGCATCAGTATATCCACGAAGTGTCACGCTCCTGATAGTGTATCTCAACCCATGGTTTATCGTGCCCCGAAGGTATCTCAAAAGATTCCTGGCACCAACCCAGTGAAAGTGATGAGGTTCAACCATCTGTTGACTCAAAGTGTTCACTACAAAACATATATTTGGATGGGTGTTCACTAAGAACATCAGGGCCCCTACGAGTTGACGATACTCAGTAGGATTTGCCAATACGGGCCCAGCAGCGCTGCCACTCAACTTCTTGAAGTTGAGTTCCATTGTGATGAGGTTCAACCATCTGTTGACTCAAAGTGTTCACTACAAAACATATATTTGGATGGGTGTTCACTAAGAACATCAGGGCCCCTACGAGTTGACGATACTCAGTAGGATTTGCCAATACGGGCCCAGCAGCACTGCCACTCAACTTCTTGAAGTTGAGTTCCATTGGTGTTGACACGAACTTGCAGTCCACCATACCAAATCTTTCCAGAAGTTTCACAATGTATTTTCCTTGAGAAAGGAAAATCTCTCCAGGTTTCTGCCAGACCTCCAGGCCTATTTTGTAGTGCATCAGTCCTAGGTCCTTCATCTCGAACTCAGCAGCGAGCTCGCTCTTGCATTGATGAATGAGAGGGTTAGCACCTGTCAGGAAGAGGTCGTCCACATAGAGCACCAGAATGAGAGGCTTCCCTTGGACAACCTTGAAGTAAAGGTTCGGATCAACATTACTTTGAGTGAAGCCCAGCTTCATCAAGTAGCTATCTATCCTCTCATACCAAGCTCTGGGTGCTTGCTTCAACCCATAGAGGACTTTCTTCAACCTGCAGACATGTGTGTCCCGATCCTGGACTTCAAACCCCAAAGGTTGTTCTACATACACCTCTTCTTTTATTGCACCATGCAGAAAAACGGTCTTGACATCCATCTGATGAAGACTCCATCCTTGCGTAGCAGCAAGGGCTATGATTGATCGAATGGTGGTATATCGTGCCACAGGTGCAAATATGTCATCATAGTCAATTCCTTCCTTTTGAGAGAAGCCATGGGCAACAAACCTTGCCTTGAACTTTTCAGCACTCCCATCAGATCCATGTTTGATCTTGTAGAGCCATTTTGCGGTGACAACAGATTTGTCCTTCGGTCTCGGGACCACATCCCATACATCATTCTTCATTATGGACTCATATTCTTCGTGCATAGCATCCTTCCAGACTTGATGCTTTACGGCTTCCTCAAAAGATCCAGGTTCAGATTGTACAATAGTACTCATGGCATCCAGATACCCTTGGTATCTACACGGCTTCTTGCTTTCCCGGAATGTCCCCCTCGGGGCAGCATGTCCCTCAGCATCTTCGAGAGTGTCCCTGAGCCATGATGGTCTCTTTCTCAGTGAAGGAGATGGATCGATTGGGTCCATTGGTCCTTCAACATCAGGCATTGTCTCATCCTGCGGTTCTTCTTGATTTCTAGGCCTTGCTTCATGATTTTCCTCAGATCTCGGAAGATCTACTACTTTCTTTAGGGAAGCATCTTCATCAAAAGTGGCATCATGGCATATCTCTACTTCCCTTTGACCAGGTACATAGACTCTATAGGCCTTAGAGGTTTCGCTGTTGCCCACAAACATTCCTTTCTTCCCAGAAGCATCCAGCTTACTTCTCTTTTCTTTTGGCACATGAAAATAAACAGGACATCCAAAAATTCTAAAATGTGAGACGTCAGGTTTCTTACCAGTGAAAACCTCTTCGGGAGTTTTGGAGTCCAAGGCAAAATGAGGGCATCGGTTTTGAATGTATACAACAATATTCGCAGCTTCTCCCCACAGAAACTTCGGTATACCCTAGTCACATAGCATGGCACGGGCAGCTTCCACAATGGTCCTGTTCTTTCGTTCAGCAACGCCATTCTGCTCAGGAGTATAGGCAGTAGTAGTCTCCCTCTTAATGCCAGCTTCTCTGCAAAAGTCCTTGAACTCATTTGACTCATATTCAGTGCCATTGTCGGTCCTCAAAATCTTGATCTTCTTCCCCGTCATATTTTCCACCAAGGCTTTGAAGGTACGGAACCACATGAAAGCCTCATCCTTCTTCTTCAAGAAGTATATCCAGGTTTTGCGGGAGAAGTCATCAGTGAATGTCATATAGTAAGAAAATCCTCCCAGGGATGTCACGGGTAGCATACCAGATAGATCAGAATGGACCAGTTGCAAAATATCAGATGTCTTTGTGACACTTGAGGGGAAAGGTCCCCTTGTATGCTTTCCTTTGGCACAACCCTTACATACACCTTCATGATTATTTCCAAAATCAGGCATCCCTGTCACCACCTTCCTTGCTTCGGAAAGGGCCTTGTAATGAAGGTGTCCAAACCTCTGGTGCCATAGTTCAGTTTGTCGGATAGTATCACATGTCATAGCTCGCAGTGGACTTCCTTCAACCTGGTAGAGTGTTCCAACTCTAAAACCAATCACGATAGCTTCCTTGAGATTCTTTTTCCACATGCGCACCTTTCCATCAATGAATGCCACATTGAAACCTTTGTCTTCCATCGCTGATATAGACACAAGGTTCTTCTTCAATTTTGGTACATAGAGTACATCCTGCAAATGTAGAACTTGTCCTTGAGACAAGTGGAGAGTCACAGTCCCTGTCCCTTTCACGGGATATGTGGCATTATCTCCAAGGATAATTTCTAGATTAGTATCCTTCTCAACCATGTCAGAGAGTGCTTCCTTGAACCCAGTGATGTGTCTTGAGGCACCACTATCTATCATCCAGACATCCATAGTGTCGGGCAGGGATGCAGCAGAGAGGGCAGATACAAGAATGTATTCATTTCTTTTATCAACAACATTTGACTCCTCATACCTGGAGTTTTTAGACCTTTTGAAAGGTTGATTGTTTTCGCCAGAGGGAGCCTTCCTCTTTCCTTTGGACCTGTTGTTTCTTTGATTTCCATTCCTCTGGTTGTTGTTATTGTCATCACTATCGGGAGAATCCTTCTTGAAAGGACATTCTCTAGCATGGTGACCAGGCCTATGACAAGTGAAACACTTGCCCTTCTTTCCTTGGGCCCCTGCTCTTCCTTTGTTCTTTGGACCTCCAGAGTTCTTCTTTCTAGAATGAGCAGCGTGGGCAACATTTCTATCATTTTCATATTCCTTCATTCTTGTCTCTTCTTGCATGCATCTTGACAGTAGCTCGTCAAAGTTAGGAATTGTATTATTATTGAGAATGGTAGTGTTGAATACTTTCCATTCATATGGGAGCCCTCCAAGTGCGGTGAGTACCATCTCATGATCAGCTATTGTCTCCCCAATAGCCAGCAAATTGTTCCTGATCTCGGTCAGTTTCAGAAAGTATGTTTGGACAGATTCATCCCTACCTTTTTTCAGATTCTTCAATTGATTCTTGAAGAATAGCACCTGGTTTGCATTGTTTACTTTGAACATTTGTATCAGCTTATCATACATCTCTTTGGATGTGCCTAGCTCAGATATGTAGGCAACCAGACTTTTATGTATGGATTCCCCGATCATTAGCTTTGCTTTGATCTCCCCCTTCTTATACTTGGTTTTAGCAGCAGCAGTAGCAGTGGATGGAGGTTCTTGTATCTTACCCAGTACATAGTCCATGAGATCATGGTCTTCTAATTTGAGATCTAATATCATCTTCCAAGCATGGAAGTCATCCCTTCCAGTTAGCTTGTCATCCTCCTTGAAGCCATAACTTGTGGAACTCGTTTTTCTCTTTTGGTGATTGCTATAAGTTAGGGCTTGTCTTCACCTCAGCTCTGATACCATGTAAATTTTTGTAGATGTTCTATGCTTGATGCAACTTTATTTTTATAACAGCAATCACATAAACAGTTAAGTAAAAATGCTGATAGAACATACCAGTGGATCTATAGAAGACAAACCAGAAACAGGATAATGTGTTGGTGCATTACAACGGTCAGCAGGATGCTTCAACCAGCAAAGTCTTCTTGATCAGCCAACCCAAAATGTGTCACAACAGTCCTCAAATCAATCATCTAGTCAACTCAAAGTCGACCCCAGAAAAGTCAACGCAGTCCAGAAAAAGTCAACGCAGGGCAACAACAATAAAGTCAACGCAGCTCCAACTTCGGTCAACCTTTTGACCTCGATTTTTGTGCCAATGAGTACGGCCTTCAAAAATCAATCTCTCCACAAAATTTCAGCTCAAACGGACCATGCGTTGACCAAAGTCAACGCTGGTCAAACTTCCCCAGAAACCCTAACTGCAGAAAATTTGCTGCGGTAAATTTTGTCCTTTTGCTGCAGTAGATTTCGTCCTTCTTCTTACGTGGGAGATGAAACTGCTTCTCAGATGCTCGTAGATAATCAGAGGAGAAGATGTGTGATGTTGAGTGAGTGAAATGCTCTCCAACGTTGACTGTATTTATATCCATCATTGAGGTGTGTGACACATCTGTTGGGGGTTTAAAACCTTAAGGCCGACCTGCACTTAAATTTATTATAAATAATAAATTCAAAATAAATGTTCTGCTCATCAGATTAAAATCAATTTTATATCGATTTTACACCTCTCCGAAAGAAGAATCCAATACAAATATTGGAATCTTCATTTGAGCATCACAAGATGGAGTTTGGACCTAGTTGTCCAAATTTAACAATTCTTCTTTAACAATCTCCCTAAGGTTTGGATTCATCTGTCTCTGAGGTTGTTTGATTGATTTACAATTTTCCTCTATGTAGATGTGATGAGTGCAAGTCTTAGGGCTTATCCCTTTCATATCAGTGTACTCCCATGCATATGCAGAAGAATGTCTCTGTAATATCTTGACTAGCTTTTCTTGTTGAGATTTCTCTAGGTTCTTGTTTATGTTTAAAGTTTTACCTGGAAATATCTCAATTGTAGAGCTGCCAAATTTATCCATGGAGTAAAGAGACATCCGTCTTGATGATAAAAACTCAATGTTGGATTCTTCTTGAAATTGTTCATGCTTGTATTCCGAAGAGGATTCAAAATTTTCTAAGGTATTTAGAATCTGGCTATCTTCACTAATTTCTGAAATTGTGAAGAGAGGTTGTATGTCTTCTTCATCCTCAATCCATTGAGTATCATTTAATTCTGTAATTGTTTTTGCTGTAGGATACAAGGTAAATTTCTTGGTTGAACTACCATCAGAGATGTACATATCACCGGATCTACAGCTAATGAAAGCATCAACTGTAGCTAACCAAGGTCTTCCTCATATAATAGGATGCCCTCCTAGATTATTTTTAGGAGTTAGGATCATAAAATCCACAGGATACTCCCAAGAATCTAGGGACACTGGAATGTCTTCTATTACCCCATCAGGTTTGATCACAGATCTGTCTGCTAATTGTAATAATGTGGGTGTAAAAAGAAGATTAGGAAGTTTTAGTTTATCCATGATTTGTCTACTCATGATATTGATTGTTGCTCCTAAATCAATAAGTGTGTTTTGGATCTCAGTTCCATTGATGTGTATTTTAACAACTGGATTTCTTGGGTCTAGATACTTTGGAATAACAATCTTACCCATCATGATGTCTGCTATTTTTCTTGCCAGTTGAATTTTCTTTGTCTCTTTTATTCTTTTCCTGTTTTTTTCATGCTCAACTCCTTTATTGTCTTTGCTAAGATTGGAATTTCCTTGATAGCTTGTAATAATGGGATCTTAATAGAAACATTCCTTAGCTCATCTAGAAAATCATAATTAGGCACCATAATTTGTTTTTCTACACCCCTATCAATTTGTAATCTTTCTGGAAAGGTAGGTGTAAAGGTGGATGTTGATGGCTGCTCTAATATAGGAGTTGAAATTATTGGTTCTTTTTGTTTTGATTTTTCAATGTTTGGGTTTTGAAAAGATGTGTTCTCTTCAAGACTTTTATTTACCCGTAGAGAATCTTCCTCAGAGTTGTTTTTCTCTTGTATGATTACAGAAGGTTTCTTCTTTTCAAGTATTCTTCCATACCTAAGTTGAACATCATTAAGGTCTAAAGGAGTAATCAAATAGGTTGGGAACTGTTGGCCTTCTATCATGTATGTGTTCTGAGGATTTTTGTTGTTGGGGTTTGGTATGGGTTGGGCAGGTAACTGATTTGCTTTCTGAGGAAATGGTAATGGAAATGGTGGATTTTGATGTTGTGGATTTTGAGGAAGATTTTGTTGAGGGGGGAAATTTGGATATGGTGGATAAGATGGTGGATATTGATAGTACTGAGAGTATCTTCCATAGGGATTTTGTGCTCCTTGTGTCCAAGTTTGAGATTGATTTTGGAATTGGGGCTAAGGTTGCTGCAAAGAATTCCAATTTGGTGGGGGTTGATTATACAGCTGATCATGGAATCCTTGTGTTTGAGGTCCTTGCCAAGGCCTCCTAGAGACAAAATTGAGAGATTCTGTGGAATTTGTAGGGGTTTCTTCTTGAAAGACAACTTTAAGACCAGGAAGTGAAGGACAACTCTTGGTATCACGTTTTTCTGAACAAATTACACAAGTCTCTACTATTTTTGCATCCAAAGGGTACTCTCTCAAGGCATGCTTATTTCTACATTTGGAACAAAAGATTGCTAAGGCATCAAATTCAACTTTCTGCTTGTTTTGTAACTTAAGGGTGTCTATTTGTTCACTAAGACTCCCTAAAATATCAGATTTGAATTCATCAAGCATATGTTCTATTTCTGCCCTACTTACTGTCCCAGAAGCAGACTTACTTGCCCTTGCAAGAGCAGGGTCTCTTGGTCCTTTTATAGTTTTAGATTTCCCTCTTGAAAGGTTGATACACAATTCAGCGATTTCAGGTAATGTGAGCTGAGATATATCCCCTTTTCCTATCATATTAAGGATATCTAGCCATTCATCCCTAATTGTCTTCAACAAGAGAGCTTTCAAAGTATATTGGTCTAAGTTTTCCATTTTTTCTCTCTTGATGTTATAGTTAAACCTTTCCAACAAATCTTCCAGATTTTCATCCTCTTTTTGTAGCATTTTAAACACTTCCTCCTTATGGTTGACTGGCATACAGTAATCCAAATACCTCTCTAGAAATGCATGTTTCATGTCTTCTTATGTCCTAATAAAACTGTTGATCAAACTCATAAACCATTTTAACGCTGCTCCTTTCAATGTTGAAGGGAATAGTTTAAGTTTTTGGGCATCTTGTAAGTAATCATAGGTTCTACATAGGACTTCAAATTCAAATAGGAAGGTTTCAGGATCTTCACTTTTGAGTCCATAAAAGTTTGGAAGGACAAAGGGTGAAATATTTTTCATAGTTGCATTGGTTTCTTCATCTACTATAGGAAACCCAAAAGAGCTTCCCATTTCCCTTCTACCTCTTCCTCTGCCTCCTTCTTCACCTCTACCTCCTTCTCCTCTACCTCTACCTCTACCCCCTCCAAATAGTGTATGTTCTCCATTAAATGCTCCTCCTCCTCCTTCTTCTGCCATGGTTGATTCTCCTGTGGAAGTGGAAAAGTTTATGTCTCTAGCAGGGGTCCTTGAATCTTCTTCTAAGACAGGTTCAGTGGATGAAGTGGAAGGTCTTTCTGATGGAATATCTGATCTTAAGTCTTTTGAAAGTCTATGATCAGTAAAATATGGGATGTGGGTTTGAGATTGAGGTGTGCTGCCTCTTGGTCTTGGTGGAACAAGTGGTGTTCTAGGAATCGAGCTTCTACTTCTTATAAATCTACCCCTTGAGTCTCTTTCTCTACGCATATCATTGTTTTTTGGAGGTAAGAAACAAGGCTACCTAGTTACACTTCCCCGACAACGACGCCAAAATGTTTAATCAATTTTAGTGTTTCTAAATTGATGTCATAAATTGTCAACCAGGGTTAGTAAACTGTTGAAGTGAAGTGCACTATATGTGCCTAGGTATCTTCTTCCTACTTCGTTGTGTTTAGTGTTTTTCCAGTGTTTTTGGTTTTGTGTTTTTATGCTAGGAGGAAAATAACTAAATTGTTGGCAAAGAGAAGTTACTGATCACACTAAAACAGAACAAAATCTACTCTAAACTATGAATGGCACCTAAGAACAGAAAATGCTAATCCACAGATTGTAAAACTGATAAGAAAAGTAACTCATAACAATAAAATCATTCCAATTCATTTCATTAGAGGTATGTTGGAACAACTTGATAAAAGGATAAGTTTGATGTAATGAGGTTCTCTTTAGTAAACAATAACTTAAAATATCACAGAGAAAATATCATCCATTGTTAGAAATTTGTTGGAACATTTTGAGAAAAAATTATCTGCAACATAGTAAGGAACCCTATGCTAAAATAACTTATGACACTAGAATTAACTCATTCTGCAACTCAAAATGTTACTATTAAGCCTCATTCAAGGGTTAGAAATTTCTTGGAATAACTTTGGAAAAAGGTTGTTTGTAAAATTATGAGAAATTTCAGAACAATCAAGAGCTCAAAATGATATAACTAATTCTTGTTAATATGATAATGATGTGTTAGAAGAAGTTAAGAACAAGAACAACTTATAAAATAATGAGGGTTTTTTAAGTCTAATTAACATGACTAGAATGCAATTAACTAATAAAACTGAAATGCAATGAACAGAACAGAACTAAAGTGCAATCAACTCAAGAGTACTACAGCTATATCTCATTCACGCATTAGGGATATATTGGAACAGCTCATGAGAACAAGATTGACTGTAATATTCAATATAAGTAAATGACATAAGCATGATGAAAGAGGATAAACTCAGAAAACTGCCTACGTTAAGAACAAAACAGAGCTAAAGATCACTTATCTAGAAAATATGCACAAAGCCTTTCGGACAGTAGGGGCCCTCTACCATCAGATTGGCACATGAATCCTTAACTCCTCAAAGTTGTTTCAGATCATGCATCAAAGTTGTACTTCTTTCATTAAAGGAAAACGCTTAGAAACAGAGTATCGCAGTCTTTGAGAACTAACAACAAAACATCAACTAACTAACTGTTTCTCGGTTCACCGAGTTATTATTATAAGCAAATACATAACTGTCATTGAGTAGAAATAGGCATAGGTATCTTTTACAATCAAAATCGAACCAGAACTCCTATTGAGGGCTCGTATTTTTCTGAAGACACCTGCAGAGTCCTTATCCTTGTAGAAGTCTACTTCTTAGTTTTGGTTTTCTCCACGGGCATAACCACTTGCAGATTTTTGCTCAACCTTCGTAGAAGACAAGGAATGATGTAGGAGAGTTATAGAATTTAACCATATGCGTTTTTCCCTCAAGTGACACATGTAACCTGTGTGAACATAAAGATGGCTACGAAATATGCGACTAGCTATAGAATGGCTGCATTCTGTAGCTAAGTCTGATAAAAAATCACTATGACAACAAAACCACAAAAGTATAATAAGTCAGTCATTGCATGCATTCTTAAAGTGATTTTAATCATTCCTATTGATCTTTTAAGCCTATAGCTGATAAAGGACAATTGGAATGAAGTGAAATTTGGTGGAAGGAAAGGACATCTTTAGGGCTCAACACGACCACCTCGGGAAATGTGCTAGAATCAGCGGTACGACACTGTACGGACTATACAGATTTGTACAGCAGCCCTCCTCGAAATTCGTGCCCACTGATCCCTGACACCGTAATCGATGTACCTCATGATCCCTGCCCACTGGATCCTCGTGACCGACTCACCGCTCTTGAGGGTCCGTGAATCCGTATACTCTAACTCCCGTGACGTCCTGAAAGCCCCGTCCTCCTCGAACTTCACATCCTGCTTGACAACAACTCTTCTCTTTGTGGGAATATAAATTCGAAAGGCTTTCGAGGTCTCACTGTAGCCCACAAAGATACCCTTCTCTACAGTGGGCTCTAGCTTGGTCCTCTTTTCCTTGGGTACATAGGAGTATGTAATAGACCCAAAGATACAGAAGTGACCAACATCAGGCTTCTTCCTAGAAAAAGCCTCCTCCGGAGTCACATGCCCCAAGGCATGATGTGGACTCCTGTTCTGCAAATACACAACAGTGTTGCAGGCCTTTGCCCATAAAAACAATGGTAACCCCTGATCATGTAGCCTGGCTTTGGCAGCCCCAACGATGGATCTGTTCTTCCTCTCCGCAACCTCGTTCTGCTGGGGGTTGTAACGAACTGTGAACTTCCTCCTGATGCCTGTCTTCGCACAATAATCAACAAACTCTCCAAGGGTGTACTCCCCTCCATTGTCCGACCTGAGGGACTTGATCTTTCGACCTGTCTAAGTCTCCACAAGAGCTCTGAACTCCTGAAACCGTTTGAAGACCTCACTCTTGATCTTCAAGAAATAAATCCAAGTCTTCTTGGAGTGATCATCAATGAATAAAACATAGTACTCATATCCACTCAAGGAAACATGAGACATTCTACTGCTCACATCGGTATGAATCAAATCAAGAATCCCAGTCAATCTGTTGTCACTGCTGGGAAAAGGGAATTTGGCAAACTTCCCCATAGCACATCCTCTGCATGTATCTAGGTGATTAGAACTGAAATCTGGCACACCTTTAGTGATCTCCCGAAATGCCCTCAAGACCCCATGATACATCTGCCCCATCCTGCGGTGCCAAATCTCGCACAGCTCTGAACTGCTTGCTCTGCTTCCGGTAATACTGCTCAATGCCATAAGGGGCTGAAACGCAAACTTGTACACCTTGGCATGACATACATCAATCACTCTAGCTGAATCAGCTGGAGTGCCCCTGGGATATATAAGCACCTATCCTCTCCTGAACAATACCTCATACCCTCTATCCTCCAATGCTGAGACAGATATGAGGTTCTCCCTCATCCCTGGCACGTATAGAACATTCGACACTTTCAATGGAGGTTTGGGTTCTCTATCAAATGTCAATGTCCCCACACCGACTGCTCTAACAATGTTGTCGTCTCCGAGTACTACCTCTATATCAGTGCTACTCTCTGAAAGCTCTGAGAAGTACTCACGGACTCTTGTCATATGACGTGAAGCCCCACTGTCAACATAGCAAATACTTGAAGATGCTCTGCAAGTGGAGGAAAATGCACACTCCCTCTCAACCTTCGTGGCAGGTGATCCTGCACTAGTGGACTCACAAGAAATGAACCCGAACTCCCAGTCAAAGCTTCCCGAGAAGTCCTCTATCTCTGCTGATGCTGCCATGGTCTTGTTCTTTTCCTTCTTCTTCTTCTCCGGACTCACAACTGCATAGTGTCCCAACTTCTGACAATTCCAACTTGGATTAGTCCTTCTACGTGTTCACCTACTTACCTTTACCTTTGCATTTGCCCCCACCACCACTTGTGGAAGCTTGCTTCTTTCCCTTGCCTTTCTTGCCCCCTGCTAACAATGCTACATTGTCATCCTCCTAAGCTAGTTTGGCTGCCCCAAGCTGGTTCTTTCTGATTTCATTATGAATGCAATCATCCCACAACCTCTCCCAAGTGGGAAGGGTCTCTCGTGCAACAATCCCATCAGCGAAATTCAACCATGTACTGGGAAGGCCATTCACTATAATCCACACCAACTTAGTGGGTGGAATGACCTCTCCAACAGCTGCCAACTCATCTCTCACATTAGTGATCTTTGTGAGGTATGCAGTAACACTATCAGTCTTTGCCATCTTAATGGCCTTCAGCTTCTCCCTTAGGACCATTTTCTTGTTTTCATTGGTACTCTGGTAGAGATTGGTCAAGGTTGTCCACATCTCGTGTGCAAATCTCTTTCCTCTCACACGAGGAACGACATGGTCTTTAATACCATCCATAATTAGTCTCTTTCCCCTGACATTCTTCTTATTAAACTCAACCAACTGAACAACGTCAGTAGGCACTGCTACTGGGTGCTGTTGGGTATGAACCATGATGCCCCAGACTTCTGCCTCCTCAAAGATGCTCTGGATTCTCTCATTCCATGTACTGTAGTTTCTATGCCCTTCCAACCTATCCTCCACCCTCAAGCCCAAAGACATGCTTGCTGTCCCAACAAACTGAAATTTTTACTGCTATGGTAAAGGTTCAGTTTTCTGTGTGAAACACATGCTTGTTGTAATTTTTTACTTGCTGTCCCAAACTGCACTTTTCAGCCACCCAACCTCTGATATCATATAAAAATTTTGAGCCCAGTTTCTCCTTATTACTCCCATGTAGTTAAATGCCCATTCCCATAACCATACATTCAACAAGCTCGAAATAATAAATATTTTTGAAAACACAAATTCTGGAAATTTCAAAGTGCTGGAAAATGCAAAAATAAAACTCAGAAAATATTTCAGCAACACACACAGAAAATGACACGTTGATTTTTGGTCAACATGACCCTGGAAAAACCCCCTACAACTCTTGGGGAAAACTAGTTTGAAAGCTCCTCTTTATTTTTGAATATTTTGCTTTTACAGTGAGACAGAAAAATACAGTAAAAATTCCAGCAACCAAAATTATAGACTTATCTCGATTTTCGTGCTTGCACACTGCCTCGGAAATTGTGCCAAATCAACAACTTGCAAAATAGAAAGTATTACAGCATTAATGACAACAATAAATGTTGTACGACCACCTCGGGAAACGTGTAAGAATCAACTGTACGGACTGTATAGATTTGTACAAAAGCACTCTTCGAAACTCGTGCCCAGAAATTGCCTTGAAATTTGTGCTTAATGTTGCTGCCCTTTTTCTCAATTTTTGTGCCAAAAATACTAGTTGCACTTCTCCTCGATTTCCGTGCCCAAATTTCTGCCTCGAACTGAAAAGGATCCGTGCCCTTTTGATGCTTTCTAGGAAAATGAAAGCATCAAAGTCAAGGTCAAGGTTTGCATTGGAAAGTCAAATTAGTTTGCAAAATAATTCTCAAGCCACCTCAATAGGACCTTCAAAGGATCCTCTCATCAAGGAGATAATCTTTGCCATCAAAGATTCTTGACATTGAAGACTTTGTTGGAAGACACATCATCAAGCTCCATCCAACACTACCCAACATCTTTGAAGACATCATTATTCTCAAGTAATCATCTAAGACATCCTTGATCCAATATCACCTACTTTGAAGAATTCAATCTAAGAGGGAGTTCCTACCATCATCTTCATCATCATCATCATCAAGGAAGCTGATAGAAGGAGGTAGTCACTATACTCAAGTAAGTATCTCTATGACCTCACCTAAATCTGTCAAAATGACTTTTTGCAAAGAGAGCAACAAATTGGTTGGGTCATCAAACTTTAGTGCATGGAAGAAGAGGACAGATTTGAATCTAATCGAAGATGAAGTTATGGGCTACATCAAAGGATCTACAACTCAACCCTCAAAAGAAGATGCTCCAACTCATGCCAAGTACATGAAAGGAGAAATAATAGCCCAGGGGATTCTCATAGAATCCATTAAGAACTCACTCATACCCTATGTATCAAAACTAGAAACTGCAAAAGAAATATATGAGAAATTGGTGGAGCTATTCTCCATGAGTACTGCAGGAGAAGTAATCTCTCTGAGACAAGAACTATACAAGATGAAATTGTCAAGAGAGGAAGGAATCACTTCATATTTCATGAGGATTTTTGAAATACGAGAGCAACTGCAGGAATTGGGAGAAGTAATGTCTGATAGTGAGATGACTACAGTGGTGCTGAATACTCTACCGGAAGAATGGGGAAACTTCACTTCAAGCTTATACAGGAAGAAAGAAGCAACACCATTCCAAGATCTATGGTCTCTATGTAAAATAGAGGAAAGATGATTGAAAGCCAAAGCTGATACAGGATCAAGTGAAGGGAATCAAGCCTTTGCAGCCATGTCAAGGAAGAAAGGAAGATTCGGTAAATTTGGTTCTCAGAATAAAAGAAGAAATATGGACAAAGTACGATGCTTTGGATGTAATGAACTTGGGCATTATAAAAGGGATTGTCCTAAATCTGGAAAGGACAAAACGAAAAAGGAAGAAGCCCATGTCACAAATGAAAGGGAAGAACCTGATGCAAAGAAATCTAAGAAAGAAGAAGTGAAAGATCTCTATTATGATTGAGATCATCTTCCTCTTTAAGTGATTTCTGTAGGTTGTAAAATAGTATGATAGGAAGCAGTGTATATTAATAGCATCACGATAGAAGCATGGAAGGAGCACTTATCTTAGAAGAAGTGGCTCCTAAGAACCTCACTGATAACAACATCGATGGAAGATAGTCATCTGGATCAAGGGTCATATAAGAAACAGGTGCCGACACTTTCTAATGGAGTCCTCCTTGGATTCACTATTAGAAAGAAAGCAAAAGGATTCATTGGTAATTCTATCTTGCAAGAATTCTAGGATTAGGATATGATGACATATTGATGAAGTAGGTCAAGGGAATGAAGTTCTTCATTCTAAGGAAATTGCTGCAGGATGACTCGAATGGATAAGATAAGGTACATAACTGTGAAGTCATGTCATATGGTCGCAGGTGATGGAATTCTATCTTTAAAAGTATGATCAAGAGAAGGGAGGATCTCTTCAAGTACACAGGTTGTCATGAAATCAACATAATATGTCCTCATACGGAATATGAGGTGGTTGTATACAAACAAGGAACTGCATGCTGGAAGTTCCAGGGAATAAATGAAACTGTGTGGAGAAAGAAAGGAAGATATCATGAAGTGCAACCATGTCAAGAGGTGGTTATCATTCGAAAGCCAAGAAGATGTGACTAGGAGATCTCCTGGGAAAATATGTAGGCTCTGGTAGAAGTATGGTAAAGAAGAAGACCCTTGACAATACATATCTTTAGGAGTTGTCAATCTGAATAAAGGATGCCGATGCCTATAGGAAGATGTCATGGTGAAAGATCATCACTGAGGTAACTTTTGATTTAAAAGTTCTTATGTATATGTTTATCTGGATAAGTTTATGCAGGGCTACCAACCATGTGGAAGGATGTAAGATCTTTGGGAGATGGTTCGAAGGAAAGCAACATGGCATAAAGGTGGACCAGATGAGAAAGACTGATGAATCACTTTCTAGTAAAGGACATGATTCATGGATGAAAGTGATGGATGATCTGTGCCCTATGAAGCTAAAATTGAAGATTCCTCAAGATCAAAATCCATGACATCGAGGGGAAGAATTCTTCATGAGCAGCTAGGTTTCTCACCATTGCTGCTACAGGTCCCTGGTTAAGAGGGAGCTTGGTGGTAAGTTTCTTACTTGGAAGAAACTAGGTAATTCCTAAGAATGAGCTTAGGTACTTTCCTTGTACAGGAATGGGTACATTCCCTTATGGAATAGGTCCTCCTTGGTTGGGAGGGAGAGATAGACACATCATTCTTGTCTTCAACTAGAAAGACAGAATGGAGGATTGGGTAATCATCTGACATCTGATACTCTCTGAGAATGAGATAGGGCATTCAAGATAAGAGTAGTCGTTGACCGATATTCTTTGAGGGCTAGCTACCCAAGAGAAGAATAGTCCAAGAAGGTCATACTTTGGAACATCTGGGTGGAGTATGTACTTTGGAGAGACAATGACGATGGTGTTTATAAGTCATGTGTCTCGCCAGCATTTTAGCCCATTGTCTCGTTGAGAGATGGGGCTGTTAGTCAAGGCCTTGCACTAGGACAATGTTGGTTGATATGATGCTATACATATGCGATTACCAATCTGATTCTTCTTATGGGATTCTTCAGATTGGAAGTAACCATGTACCATTATGAATACCTCCCTAGTTAAGAGGGAGTGTTGAAAAGTGTAACTAGGGTCGGTCTTCATATTGACTATGTAATTATGTATTTATGTAATGAAGAAGACAAAGATAATAAAATGTATTTTTGAGCTTGCTTCATGGGTTTCATGAGCAAGAATTTTATTATAGGTCAAAAGAATTCTTCTTGATG
This sequence comes from Pinus albicaulis, assembly GCA_034641835.2. Taxonomy (NCBI): domain Eukaryota; kingdom Viridiplantae; phylum Streptophyta; class Pinopsida; order Pinales; family Pinaceae; genus Pinus; species Pinus albicaulis. Next base: position 750,372,709 of record CM076581.1, on the reverse strand, counting down.
TCTTTTAGGGATTTGTCATCTTGTCATAAATGTATTAATTAGAGCCATGTATATGAAGTAAAGTCAATGATGGTATGCCTCAAGACCTTGTCAATCAACTCGTTAAATATGGCTCAAGAATGGTGCTAATTCTCCTGATCAGATCAACATAACAAATGTTGGAAATACTCCTCACCAAGTCGGCCTACAAACAACAGACAAGTCAGCTCATGAATAGTCACAACTATTCATTGTCAGGTCGGCTAATTATAGGGGCTGACTACCATAAATAGCCCACTAGACTGCGCAAAAAACACAGAGAAACAAGTTCGGATATGTCTGAGATTTTCGGTGAGCTTCTGTGGAAAAACAACGAGATAAAGTCTTGAGATAAGTATGAAGGTAAGGTCTGTATTTCAGTGCGTAGAAGGAAGGAAGGTCAATAAGGGAGTAGGACTATTTGTTTGACTGTTTAGCAAGGGAGACTGACTCTTTGTTTTGGAACCAGTGATCACAGTCAAGGGCTGTAACATATATCCAAAGCACAACAAGTAAGAGAAGCTGCTATACAGTGTGAAGAAGGGAAGAAGCCTAGAAGGAACTAAGGTGGAGTTGAGGTAAAGTCAAGAAATAAAAAGAGAAACCAAGGACTAGAGACCGAGCTCTCTAAGGTTGGAGCAGAAAGGTGCAGAATGGTGCAGAAAATAAGGGTCAGGTTAAGGAGTCAAGGAAGAAGCAGTGACAAGGTCTTGGAGGCATACAAGGGTCAAGGGTCTGAGTCATGGTCATGATACTTGTCAACTGAAAGTCTATAAGAAGAATTTCATGTGGGTTTTCCTCTCCAAGAGGAGAGGCTTTGGTCATGGCTTGAAAAGCCTAAACATTGTGTCTCTTGTGCATTTGATAACTGACTTGATGAAGAACATAATAAGCTAACGAAGATAAGTTCTAAGATAAAGAAGCATAATAAGTATAACACAAGTAGTTATCAAGTAAGAGAATTGGATTAAACCTAGCCCTACCAAATTCTCAACAAAGGCGATACAACATTACAAAATTACAATAGCAGGGTACCAAAATCTCTTCACGTTATCGCTAACAAAACCTATCTTAGAATCCCTAATTTATACATAAGTATTCGACTCTTGGTTGCAATGAATGACTTAATAGGAAAATGCATCGAGCAATGACCGACCTCCATCTTTGGCATATCCATAATGCTCCAAGCTAGATACAGGAAATGGAACAAACCCTCAGTGGTAGGTGCGCACCATTCCTTAACAACTATGATATTTTTGGAGTCAATCTGTAGTGAATCGGCCAGCTGTCCATCTGGTACAGGAAAGATGGACAGTACAAGAACATAGGATCCTTCATCAACCAACTCTGACTTCGATTAATGACACTTACTCATCACGCCTTAAGGAAATATGAAAATAGATAAGTTACAAGGAAATATAAGCCTATTCAACCCTTTAATGATTAATAGGCCTATATGATCCATATCCAAGAAAATCACAAAAAGGAATCGAGAACTATGTGTAAAGGGTTTAATTTAATTGTAAAATAGGGGTTTGGGTAGCATGATTTAGGGTAAAGGTAGGATTAAAAGAAGACAATTGTGGAGACCAACATTGATTGATGGATTCTAAGCAATGTTGCATGAAGCAGGGATGAAGCAGGGATGTTTTTTGGAAGCGAAGCGTCGCTTCCAAAAAACATCCCTGCTTCATCCCTGCTTCATGCAACATTGCTTCGCTTCCAAAAAACATCCCTGCTTCATCCCTGCTTCATGCAACATTGCTTAGAATCAATATATCAGTAGTCGCTTCCAAAAAACATCCCTGCTTCATCCCCGCTTCATGCAACATTGCTTAGAATCCATATATCAGTACATTTATGATAGTCTCTAGGGGAAGAAACATACAGTTTTCACTAATCATTTTCCTTTAGACAACATGCCGACAGCTGAGGAAGTGGTTGGTAAATAAAATTACCATAAGGGTAATGCAAGGTAAAATTACCCCTAACTGAATCTAAACACCGAGTCACTTGTGCCACCATGATGTACCTGGTAACTGCAACTGGAAAATGCTGAAGCCTCTCATGTACTATGAGGGGTAACAAGGAGTACAGGAGTCCAACACCCCTCTTCTAGCTGCAATGGCCGCCTTCCTTGTTGATCTCTTTGATATTTATCAACATCTAATGCAAGCTTTTGAGTTTAACTATCATAATGATTTCCCCTGTTATGCAATGACCCTTATTAAGATCATTTTCTTGGCAAGAAGGCATTTGTTGGATTGTATTGGCCCTCCTAAAGTGTAGTGTTCCTCATTTCTAACTTAGTTCGTCTTCCTACTTGCCATCAGTGCTACGACATTACTAGATTAGGCGAGCAGCCAAATAGATCCTGATATACATGTCACGCTAGAGTAGGTTTGCAACAATGCTAATCCTACAATACCAAAGTTCAAACTGTTTGTCCTCGTGTTTTTCAGCCATAAAGTTGATGAAGGTGGGACAGTAATTCCTACTAGAGAGGTAAGACATGGAAATTTAGATTTATGAATGGGAAATTCCAAGAGCAAATGAATGCAAGTAGTGGAATGTACATGTTTTTGACAGGTTGGATATTAGAGAAAGTAGGCTTCACTTCAGTCAAGAATGACCAAATTTGAGCAAATACTCGGTAGTTTATTTTACAATCTGTAGTTAGTTCAAACCAAATTTGGGAAATTGACACGGGTGAATTTTTTTTATATTTAGGCTATCACCTTTTCAACGTTACTTCCTTGTTCATGATTTTTTTAAAACTGTGCATAATCTCTGAATGTTGTTCATGATTCTATTAGCGAATGAACTAAAAGTGTTGTTTTAATTTTTCAATATTTTCAGGGAAAAGGTTATTCAGTAATTTTATCAGATATGTGTCCTCCAGTTTCTGGAATACACACAAAGGATACAGCTTTATCCTGTGAACTGGGGACTCGTGCACTTACCTTGGCGTTGGGTGAAATCGATTTGGAAGATGCAAATATTGCATCCAGTACTTCAAAAGATGAAGCAGCACATGGTCATGTGCAATGTGATGCTTGTAAAGGCATGCTTCAGCCACGGGGAAATCTTGTCATTAAGTTTCTTGAATGCGAAGAAAGCCAAGGTATTTGCTCTCAAATTTCTAGAAATATTGTGCATTTTGATAAATTTTCATTTGCATTAGTGACTGTGCTTAATTCCTTGTAAATTTATGCAGGATTTCCAAAAATTTGCAAAAAACATTTTAGAAAAATATCTTGGTTGAGGCCTAAAGCAACACGTTCTTCCTCCCGAGAGATCTACTTGATTTGTCAAGATTTGAGATGACCTCTTCCATGCAACAGAACTTCTAGTGTTCCACAAGGAAATTGATGAATGATATCAATAGTAGTTTCTTAAAGTCAGTGACATCGAAAGAGGACCATGTATCATTGAAGGGTTATATTTCATTTATATGCTCCTTGCCTACCTGCTCATAGAAGTACAATACGACCAACAAGTTAAAGTGTCTTGAGTTGAATGGTTAGGCACTTGGGATTTTGCATGAAATATTTGCAGTATAATGCATATGGGAGTAAAGTTTTCTGGAGACAGGCATCAATTGTCTGCCACATTTTCGCCTATTTCACCTGTCTGTTTCTGTTAGCAATGCATTGCTATGAATTGTGCCTTGAAAACTATGCCAATTGCTTGCTTCACAGATGTAGCAATGGGATGACACAGATGGGTTCAAACTTTAAAGTTAAAAAATGGGTCTTTTGGAGCAGATCAATAGGAATAAACAGTGCGTGAGCATGGATCTATCCAGGGTTGAGGGGATTATGTACGGGTTGAAATTGACGCTTTTTCCATCGTTTGATATTTTATTTAATTTGTCTCGATATTTATTCCGACTTTTCAATCTGTTTAGAAATTGTGATTTCCTGATTCTATTATGTTTAAAATATGCAAGATGGGTAAGGTTGAATGCATTTCTCCCTCCTCACCATGTATATCGCGTATCCATATTGTATATGGATTCTGGATGAAGGTTTCTCTATTTGGAACAACACCACCTTGAGTCAGGATTCAGGATACAATAAAAGACAGTTACTGTGGGCACTAATACAATCAACCCTATAATTTTATCAAAGGAAAGACTAAGGTCTTGTGAAAAGAGTCATGCAAACAACATGGCAAGCTGTGTCGTAGTTTGTCAGTTTTGATAACATTGGTATCTGCAAAAAATCGGTGATGGTCCAGAAAACTTCTTGAAATCATGGACGAAAAAATATGCAAAAATCGGAAAGCCATGGAAAACATTAAAAAATACATTATATATTCATTTATTTCAAAATTTTAAACATATAAAGCAACAACAACATCAGAAAACACATTGGCACATAAATATGGAGAAAACACTGGAATATATGATGTAGTGTATGGCAAATAGTAGCAACAACCACCCTAACTAGTCAACAATCAATGATTAACAGTGCTCCAGAAGATTCGGTCAACCTGCCATAAGATGCACCTCCTTTCTTCAGTGAAGATCGGTCAAAACAGTCAAAATTATGCTCATACAAATTCATTCAAAGTTAACCTTTGATTTGCAGAAACCCTAGTTGTAGGTCTGAGGTCAACAATAGTCAAACAACCCAGAAAAGTTCAGCCAAACTATCCCTGAGCTCGACCTCCCAAAACAGATCCAAATCCAGTCAAACCAAGTCAAAACATGCCAAGTCAATGCTGGTCAAAGGTTCCAAAACATAAGTCAAACTTGGTCAACACAATTTCCTCTCTCCTTCACATGTGTGAAGATGAAAGTGCAATTTCAGAGCTGTACAAATCAATTCACGAGAAGAATGACTTGTGTGATGATGCTCCAAAGTGATATGACATGTGGCCTATTTATGTGTCTTAGGGGGTTGAATTAGCTTGCCTAGGCCGACTTGTAGTTTTGTGCACATGTGGGTTTCTCATAAAAAAAAGACGTTTTTCCTTTACCAAATTAAATTCTTCCAAGGGCTAGTAGGGGCTTCTCTAGATGAGGGAGGCTTCCCAATGGAGGGAATTTATCCCTGAGCTGTCAAATTAACACTTCCTCTAAGCTAGAGAGAATTTTTCGACTGCATCATAATTCCCATCTCAAATGTCTTATTATTGTCATCACGTCATATCTCGTCTCTGCTCAACTCTGCTCATTTGCTGAAATTCTTGAGTCTAACATCATCATAGGGGAGCTCTAGCTTGCACCCTATATCCGAGGACAATAGGCGAGATACCACTTCCCGTGAAAGGTAAGGATCACACTCTATCCTATTGACTTGTGACAATAGGCGAGATACAACTACCATGAGACGTAAGGATCACACTCTATCCTATTGTCCGATGATCTTCCCATAATGGCCCTCAAGAGTCAAGTGGTAGAACAACTACATCCATCGACTTGAGGGAGATACACACTTACTTTAAATGGTAAGGAACACACACACACCCAAGTCACCTCACCCATTTTCCATATGGGGAGGAACAATCCCAACAAGCCCAAATTGTGGGTAGGATTCCAATTCGGGTATACTTTGTCAAGTCCCAAACTTGATGGTAAGGGGAAATACCCACTTTTCATAAATGACAAGGATCACACACCCCCTACGATGACTTGATCACACCCTATCCTATTTTCCAGAGATCCCTCAACCCCAGGAGCTCTCCAACTCAATTCCTCTCTCAATGAGCTCAAATAGAGGGGAAGAACATAGCTCAATGTCCTCGATCAACCATGACCCTTACCCAGGAGGGTCACATCCATTAGTCCAAGTTACTCTCTAAAGACCAAGAACTTCCCTTCCCTTTTTGCTCATCAGTCAAAATGTGATGGAGACAACTCCTCTTTGCACCATGTCTTGAATATAGTGATACCTGATCTCAAGATGCTTGGACTTGTCGTGGAACACAAGATTATTTGTCAGACAAATCCCACTCTTGTGTCACAATATATCAATGTTGTGTCCAAAACCTACTCAAACAACTCTCCAAAGAGCTAACTCAACCATGCCACCTCACAGCTAGCCATGCTAGCAACAACGTATTATGCCTCGGTCTTGCTTAAAGAAATATACTTCTATTTCTTGCTCATCCAAGATATCATCGCAGAACCCAAACTAAAACAACACCCTAATGTGCTCTTCTTGTCAATAACATTTCCAACCCAGTGAGTATCGGAGTAACCATGAAGTCTCACATCTCCAACAATATATCTCAGACCAAGTATAATAGTCCCATGTAAATATCTCAACACATGCTTAATAACGACCGAGTGTGCATGTAGAGGCTCAGTCATAAATTGAGTCAGAGTGTTAATTGCAAAACATATGTTCGATCATGTTCACAAGGAACATCAGTGCCCCAATCAACTGTCAATACTGAGGGTTTTGCTAAGTTAGGTCCTCCAGCTTCTCCTCATAGCTTCTTCAAGTTCATCTCTATCGTTGTGGCCATGGAATTGCATTCTACCATTTCAAATCTTTCCAACAATTTCACCACATATTTTCCCTGTGAAAGAAAACTATCACCGAGTCTTTGCTACACCTCTAAGCTCAGGAAATAGTGCATCAATCTGAGGTTTTTCATTTCAAATTCAGAGGCCAAATCCCTCTTACACTCGAGCATTAAAAATTCGCCACCTATCTGTTGAGATTTTGTGTATTTGGGGTAGCATCAGTTGTGCTCTAGCTCCCAAATTTTGTGGAGGGACTAGAGTACACTTGATCTACAAGACCCAGAAATTGATTTGAGAAATTTCATCTGGTTTAGGAGATATTAAATTAATTAATTATTTTAATGTATTTCCTAAGTTGAAACTTAGGGAACTTAAGTAATTAAAGTGAATTTAATTAAGCGTGTGATGAAATTGTCTTAAGTCACACAGATCAAGCTTTCTTTTAATCTTAGCCAATGATTCAAGATATGATCATGCTGTTGGTTTCCTAGTGAGAAAAGCATAAAGGAAAGGCTCAGGGTCATTTGTAAAACACACAGAGGCAGAGCACTGAAGCCAAGCTGAGATTCCAGGGCAGGGTTTGCTAAGAATACTTAGAAGTGTTTCAGCTGTAGAGAGGGGAATTTAGGCCAAGGGGATGATCTGATCCTGGGGTCTAGAATACATAAGAGGCAGAGATCAACTCAAGGACAACGTAGAGAAGAAGGGAAGTTGCAGCAGCAAGGACATCACAGTCCCTCCAAGGACATCGTGGTTTTTAGCAGGAAACCCTTAGAGGGTTACACAGAAACCCTAAGGGGCAGCGTAGAGGCTGCGTCACCCAGTGTGGGGTAACACAATCCCTTCCGAAGCAACGCTGAGGGTTAGTGGGGCTTCAGAGGCTGGAACAGAGGCTTTCAGGTGCAGCGCTGGGGTTTCTAAGCCCTAATTTTGGTTGAGTTCTGTAAATCCTGTTTGAGGGTGTGGATCAATCATTTTTTGGCCCTAGATCAGCCAGTGAGCTTTAGATCTAGTATTTCTCTGTCGGGTTTACCAGATCTGGAACCCAGGCTTGTTGTATTCAGAAAATTCTTAATAATAAAATCTTCCAGCAGCCAAAGATTGGTTTTCCCGCATTGGATTTTTTCGGGGACTATTTGTTCAGAAATAATTGTGTCACTTTGTCAATGTGTGTATGAACTTGTTCTAGATCCGGATTGGTGAAGATCTGTTATGTGTTTTGCTTCGATTTTAACTTGAATTTATTCAGTTAATAACTTGTTTAAGTAGGAGGAGCATTAACAGATTAACAGTAATAATTTCTGCATAAAGTGTAAAGATTCATAAATTTCCACATGGTATTAGAGCAATTGCAGATCTAGGAGAGTCACCAGCAAGACACTGAAGGTTCTAGCTACAGAAAGTAGCTGGAAAAACAAAAAAAACATAGATTTGAGGGGACAACGCAGTTTTCAGAGGTAGATTGACGCAGAGGGAAGGGTGACGCAGTCTAACACTGTCTCTTAGCAAGCCCACACAATTGCTGCACGGAGGCAACTCAGAAACTACGCTGGATCAGTTTGAAGCCAACCAGTGTGATTCAAATTTGAATCTATCAGATCCATAAAAGAATGCAGAAACGCTGCAGAAATTCAGAAGTTGCTGGTGGGGTTAATATTTTGAAATTTTTAGATCTTTAGCCTTAGCACAAGTGACGAAGAGCGGGAGTAGATCAACTTCTTAGAGATTTCTAGCCAAAGGAAACTTGCAGTTTGATCAGAGGATCAAAGAAGAAGTTGAATCATAGTTGATTTGGTAGATTTCCAAGGAGGGAAATCAAGTGTCAGAGGGAGTAGAAGATCCCTGTTTCACCAAGGGCCTTCGATCCATTTCTCTAGCAAAGAGAAAAGGAAGTTCTGACACATTTTGAGCTGGATGGCCTCTCAAACTTTTTAGTTTGGAAGGCAAGGATTCTGATAGTCCTTGAGACATACAATCTTAGAGACCACGTAGAGCAAACTCTGGCCACACCGACAGATCCGGATCTCCTTTGGAAGCATAAAGGCATGCCGAGCGGCTGATTATGGATGGAATCAAGGACCATATTGTACCACATGTATCTTAGAAGAAGACAACTAACGAGATGTGGAAGGCCTTGACCTCCCTGTATGAGGGAAATTCCGTCTAAAGAAAAATGCTGTTGGAGACTCAGATGAGGTCATTCATGATGACCAAGGGAGAAGACATGGAGCATTTTCTCTTCATATTGCAGTCAATCAGAGATCAACTGACTGCCACGGGTGCAACAATGGATGATGCTGTGATAGTCGGGACTGCCCTCAATGTAGTCACAGATGAATGGGAAACCTTTGTCCAAGGTATTTTGGGCAGAGCAGACCTCTCAGATTGGGACAACTTGTGGTCAATTTTGCGTCAAGAAAAACTCCGCAGATTCACCAAGAGGTAGCACAACCCTGGATTGAAAAAAGTGAAGAAGGAAGATGAAGAAGATGCAACCTTGGCATCAAAGAAGCAATCAAAGAAGAAGAAGGATCTTTCAAAGATCAAGTGCTTCCAGTGTGGTGAAATGGGACATTTTGCCAGCAATTGTCCTGAGAAGAAAAGGGACAAGGAAACATCTTCTTCCAAAGCAGCTGTGGCAGATTATGGGTAAGGAGATGATGGAACCATGAGTGCTCATGAACTACAGAGGTGGGGTGACATGGATATGTAGAGGAAGCTACATAGAAGAAGGTGAGATCCTTGAGCAACTCATCTCTTGGATCACATGCAAGCTACGACAACCTTAAGACAATAGTGGGACAGGTGGAGCAGTGGGTACATAGATGACAGATGAAGCAGAGGTGGAGGAAGATATAAAGACTAGAAGGAGCAGCGCAGAGCAAGGTAGAAACAACGTAGAAGCAGCAGCGACGCAGACACTGATGTGACTTCAGCGGCGCAGAGCGGCGCTGCTTACATGGCGCAGAGCTTCAGCAGCGCAAAAGGCTTCAAAGGGACAATGCAGTGCAACAACAACGTGATAGATTTCAGCACAAGGGGCTGATGTGACTTCAGTAGTGCGGAGGGAGTCTGATTACGCAAGCAGACCTATAGCTGTGCATTGTTCTTTAGATGCCAGAACAATTCTATTGCCTATGGAGCTTCAGTGATATGGATGCATCCCATCATACTTGTTTGTCAAATATTGGGCAAGAGATTCAATTGTTTCTCTCAACAACTAAAGTTGCAGTGCAGCGGATCAACGGTGGCAGTGCTATGAGCAGCACAGATGTAACTTATTGAGAGGGCGCTGCAGTACGGAGGTTTCAGTGGCAGTGGCAGAGTCATGGGCAGTAGTACAGAATGGAAACAGCAATGTAGAGTTGAGTGGCAGCAGGCTAAGCATCAACAACACAAAACCAGTGCCCAAAATCATGTAATGCATAAGTGTGATGTATTGCTAGAGCACACCCTTGATGCTAAGAGGGAGTGTTGAGATTTTGTGTATTTGGGGTAGCATCACTTGTGCTCTAGCTCCCAAATTTTGTGGAGGGACTAGAGTACACTTGATCTACAAGACCCATAAATTGATTTGAGAAATTTCATCTGGTTTAGGAGATATTAAATTAATTAATTATTTTAATGTATTTCCTAAGTTAAAACTTAGGGAACTTAAATAATTAAAGTGAATTTAATTAAACACGTGATGAAATTGTCTTAAGTTATACGGATTTTATTTAATCTTAGCCATTGATTCAAGATCTGATCATGGCTGTTGGTTTCCCAATGAGAAAAGTATAAAGGAAAGACTTGGGGTCATTTGTAAAATACATAGAGGCAAAGCACTGAAGCTAAGCTGAGATTCTAGGGTAGGGTTTGCTAAGAATACTCAGAAGTGTTTCAGTTGCAGAGAGGGGAATTTAGGCCAAGGGGATGATCTGATCCCGGGGTCTAGAATACACAAGAGACAGAGATCAGCTCAAGGACAATGTAGAGAAGAAGAGAAACTGCAGCAACAAGGATAATGCAAAGAAGAAGGGAAGCTGCAGCAGCAAGGACAACGCAGTCCCTCCAAGGACAACGTGATTTTCAGCAGGAAACCCTTAAAGGGTTACGTAGACACCCTAAGGGGCAGTGTAGAGACTGCGTCACCCAGTCTGGGCTAACGCAGTCCCTTCCGAAGCAACGCTGAGTGTTAGAGGGGCTTCAGAGGCTGACATAGAGACTTTCAGGGGCAACGCTGAGTGTTAGAGGGGCTTCACAGGTTGACATAGAGACTTTCAGGGGCAGCGCTGGGGTTTCTAGGCCCTAATTTTGGCTGAGTTCTGTAAATCCCATTTGAGGGTGTGGATCAATCATTATTTTGGCCCTAGATCGGCCAATGAGTTGTAGATCTAGTATTTCTCTGTTGGGTTTTTCAGATCTGCAACCCAAGCTTGTTGTATTCAAAAAATTCTTAATAATAAAACCCTCCAGCAGCCAGAGACCGGTTTTCCCGCATTGGGTTTTTCCGGGGACTCTTTGTCCAGAAATAACTGTCACTTTTTCAATGTGTGTATGAACTTGTTCAAGATCTGGATTGTTGGAGATCTGTTATGTGTTTTGCTTCAATTTTAACTTGAATTTATTCAGTTAATAACTTGTTTAAGTAGGAGGAGCATTACCAGATTATCTATAATAATTTCTTCATAAAGTGTAAAGATTCAGAAATTTCCACACTATGAAGAATAAGTCATCAACATATAAAACCAAAATCAGGGGCATACCTTGTACAACTTTGAAGTAGTGGTTTGGGTCAAATTTCTTCTTGTGAATCCAAGCTTCATCAAGTAGCTATCAATACAGGCATACCAAGCCCTAGGGGCTTGCTCCAATCCATAAAGAGTTATCTTCAACTGACACATACGAGTCTTCTTATCTTGTACTTCAAATTCTTGTGGTTTCTCAACATATACTTCTCCCTAGAGTATGCCATGAAGAAATGTTTTATTCACATCCATTTGGCGAAGAGTCCATCCCTGGCTAGTTGCTAAAGCCACAATAGATATAATGGTAGTGTAGTGCGCAACCAGTGCAAATATGTCATCATAATCTTCTCCCTTTTTGAGGGAGAAACCTCTAACCACGAACCTCACCTTTTCGATGCTTTCATTTGCTCCATGCTTGATCTTATACAACCATTTAGAAGTCACAATAGACTTCCCTTTGGGTCTCAGAACCACTTCCCACACATCATTCTTCTTAATAGATTCATATTCTTTGACCATAACGTCTTTCCAAACCTGCTTTGTCATTGCTTCTTCAAAGGTGGAGGGCTAAGCTTGTTATGATGGTGCTCATAACTACAACATAACCCTGGTATCAACATGGCTTCTTACTTTATCTAAAGGTTCCTCTGGCAACGACATGTCTTTCAACATCTTGTAAAGTATCACGTAGCCACAATGGTCTCTTCTTGGTAGGAGAATCACATGGAGGATGATCCAAGGGGTTCATAGGCCCCATGGGATCATCATCAACACCCGTCACTTAGGTTCAGGCATAGAAGGACCATCTAGTAGGTCTATGTCATCATCCTTCTCAAATGTCCCTTGCTTTTCCAAGGGCAACATCTTCATTGAAAGTCAAATCCCTGCTAAACTCGATATTCCTTTGACCAGGCACATATATTCTAAAAGCTTTAGAATTTTCACAATATCCAACAAACATACCTTTCTTTACAGTGTCTTTCAACTTGTTCCTCTTATCATTCGGCTCATGAAAGTATACAAGCAAGCCAAAGATCCTCAAGTGTCAAACATCGGGCTTCACACTTGTGAACATTTATTCGTGAGTCTGGTCACCCAAGGCTTGATGAGGGGTCATGTTTTGAACATAGACCGCAACGTGTTGAGAAATCTAGGGGCAACAAATTAGGTGATTTATTTTACTTTGATAATTTCTTGTGATGTATTTTTACTTGATTAGTTTCTTCTTTCATTTGATTATAATTAGTATTCTTATCATCAAACAAATACCAAACAATAAAGAACAATGAGATAAGAGGACACAAGATATAGGCTACCATCTAGGGCCAAAACCTCTCTTCTTGAGAGGAAAACCCACAAGAACTGTTCTCTTCAACTTCAAATGACGAATTCCAAGACCTCTGACCCTTGGCCAAACCCCCTCCAAGACCACATCAAACCTTTCTTGTTGAGCTTCTCTTCCAGAAAGTCAAGTTCAGTCAAACTAGCCTTCAACAACTACTTGCTTCTTGTTCAACATCAATTTCAGATTTGTACTTTTAACTGTGATTCTCGACCCTCTTGCAGCAACCCTAACTAGCACGTGTGACAAGAATATGGTGAAGATGGTCCCTTTTCTTCTTTGCTTGGACAACAATTCCTTCTCCATCAATTCAACTTGTATTTTAGATAGATATTACTTCAAAACTTAACTTCTTGGAATGACTACAATTCGGTCTACCTGCAAAAAAATGAAGCACTAATCTTTCGCACATGTGGAAGGAATTGTAGCTCAGAGAATTTAGATTTCACTATTCTTTCTTATTTTTGTTTTTCGCTCCCTTCTTAGGTCTTGTCTTAGCTTGATCGAACTTGATTGATGTGTTCAAATGAGGTCGATTGCTACTTATTTATAGTCTTCTTTGGTGGTCGAATAACCCTGTCTTGAAGCCGACTTGTCCCTTCTAGTAGGCCGACATCTCTTTTGAAAGTTGACTTGTCTTGGAGGAGGTCTTGAGACACTTTGACTTTACGATACATTTCATTGACTTACATGATGCCCAAATGGGTATTCCATACATGGCAATGACTCAATTGACTTGTTGACTCAATGACAAGCCCTATAAGCACTCAATGGGTGCTTGACCTATAAATGGAACAACCTTGAGCATGAAACCCATCCCTCAGGAATGACAATAGTTTAATTTTCTCTTTAGATCAAATACATAAAATCATGATTACATATGTCATTATGAAGACAAAACCTAGTTACATATTTCAACACTCCCTCTTAACTAGGGAGGTATTCATAATTCATATATGGTACTTGGGCATTCTCAAACTGAAGAATTCTCATAAGAAGAGTCAGATTGGTAAGCCATCTTATAAGCTATCTTATCAACTTATACCAAAGCATATGATTATACCAACCAACATTGTCACATAAAAAGGCCTTGACTAACAACTCTATCTCTCCACAAGATCAGAGCACAATGTTGGCGAGAGCAATGCCTGATAGATAACATCATCATTGTCTCTCAAGGCACATACCCCACCTGGGGGTTCAAAGGGTGTGTTCTTTTAGGACAATTCCTATCTTGGAATAACACATCCTCAAGGAATTTCCTCTTCAACTACTCTTTCCTATTGGATGCCCTACCACATCCTCAAAGAGTATTATAATCAATGTCATATGCTTACACAATCCTCCATTCTTTCTTCATAACATGAAGACAAGAATGATGTGTCTGTCTCCCCCTCTCAACTAGGGAGGATATACTCATTACTATAAAGGAATATACTCAAGCTCCATCTTAACCAAGGACTTTCCCAAGCTCCCTCACAACTAGGGAATTGATTCGAAAAACAACTATCTGCTCTTTGGTGGAGATCATGGTACTATCAGTTGCTAGTAGGGATCCTTCTTTCGATGTCATGAACTTCAACTTCTTCATCATGGAGCCTTCATATTTTTAGATCTTCTTCTTAGGGCATTGTCCAATCATCACTTTCTTTTCAACATACCATATTGTTGAACCAATAGTCACGCCATCTTCATTGGAAAATGATCTTCTAGTCCACACTTGGATTTCCTTTATACAACTACCTCTTTCAAGTCATGTTTCTTTTGGGATCTTCCATCCATTCTCATGAGTACTAGTTGTAGGTGACACCTACAACTCTGTTTTGGTAGCCTTATATCAACCCAACCATATGTTGTTCAAAAGTCAAAATGAACATCAAATCAAAGTTACCATTTATGGTGGCCTTTCATCATGACTTATGCTTGCTTGCAACGTCAACATCCTGCACATTCATAAACACTTCTCCAAGGCTTTAAATGTCAAGGGTCTCCTTCCTTTACAAACTTTATCAAGGACTTCATATCTTCTCTATGGAGATAACATAACTAATTCTTCTAGTTATCAAATGTTGATCACTTATCTTATTTTACGTGACTATAGTTGCATCTTTCACGAACTCTTCTCATATTGTTTCCCTAGGAATTTCTATACATAATTCCTTCATCTTGTCAACCACCTCATATTCCACATGAGGTCATATTATGCTTATTTCATCTTGTCGATATGTGAACTAGTTCAAGAAATATGCCTTCATGCATCTTTCCAAAGGAAGAGATCCTTCTTCTCCAATCATGCTCATGAGATAGAGAATTCAACCATGCTATCAAAAACTATATGATGGCATGACCTCATCTATCAAATATATACATACCTCTTATCTCCTTGGCCATCTAGATTTCCTTCGTCAACTTAAGTTTGCTTGCTTGAAAGTACTTCAACCATCTTGACATGCTGCACTCCTTTGTGACCATACCATCATCCTTCTGAACAATGGATCCCACACAAGGTGGAATGTAGACTATCAACGAGACACTTGCTTCTTCCAAGTACAGGTCAATCTTCTTATAAAGATTCTAGTGAAGGATCTCGATGATCCTCATTCTACAAATGCTCCTTAACAAGGATGATGTATGATGACCTTTCTACCTTCTATCATGCTAGATGACTTTCTTCCAACCATATGTACTACTATTTTGGTTGACCTTTTCATGCTTTCAATGAGGTTACGATCAACTACTTCCTATCTATCATGATCACTGCTACAACCATGTAGACTTCTACTTCAGCTATCCTTTCAAGCTTCTATAATGATGTCATGAGCTCTTGTATGCTTCATTCATATGCTTCCAATATGATGTCATCTTCTAATATGATGCATCCTGTCATACTTACAATGCTTCTCATCATGACTGCAATCTTTCAACCATAGTAGAGATCTTGTCACCTCCTAATTCTCCTTGCCATGTACCCGAGAGACCTTAATAGTGAAGATCTATCCCTTCCTTTCTGAATTTCTTCTCATCAGGTTCTTCTACTTCTTCGGTGATATCGGCTTCATTCGTTTCTTTTTTGTTCTTGTTGTCCTTCTTGAGTTTAGGACAATCTCTCTTGAAATTCCCATATTCCTGCCATCCATAGCATTGGATCTTTGACATGTTGATCTTCTTCTTTTTTCTGAGGACCAAACTTCCCAAACTTTCCTTTTCTCCTAGCCATGGCAAGAAATGCTTGAACTTGTTCATTTGGTCCCACATCACTTTTTTCCTTTAACCTAGTTTCTTCAATCTCACATAATGATCAAAGTTCACTGAATGGGGTGGCTTCCTTCTTTCCATGGATGCTTGATATAAAGTTTCCCCATTCATCAGGTAGTGCATTAAGCACAACGATGGCCATTTCTTTGTCAGCCTATTTCCCCTAACTCTTGTAGTTGATCTCTTATTTGTGACACCCTCATAAGGTTTAGAGGCTATACATTCTTCCTTTGATACCTTCATCTTGTATAACTCAGTTCTCAAAGATATAACTTCTCCTGTATTGCTTATGGAGAACAATTCTACTAGCTTATCATTTTTTGTTTTGTTTTGTTTTTTAATATTTTTTCTCTCCAACTTTGCCACATAAGGGATGAGGGAATCCTTGATTGATTCTATAAGGATTATTTGAGCCCTTATTTACCCTTTCATATATTTCAATAGAGCTTGAGCTTCTTCTTGTGGCAGTTTGACGATTGAAACCTTAACATGTCCAATAACTTGATTCTCTATGAGGATCAAATCTGCCCTCTTCTTCCATGCACAAAAATTTGATGACCCAACTAATTTATTGTTTTCCTTGCAGAATCAAGTCATTTTGATAGTAGATTCAAACATAGATATATTTATTGTTTTCCTTGCAGAATCAAGTCATTTTGATAGTAGATTCAAACATAGATATAAAGGTACTTAATTTTCAAGTGAAGATGCTTCTTTAATGATGATACCTTCAACTTGATGCTTTTCTTTATTTTGATGATGATTGCTTCCTTGAAGATGATAATACTTCTTCTTCTAGAGATGCCTTTCTTCAAATTTGAGATGTGATCCTTTCTTCAAAGAGAGGGAGATTATGATTATGATGACAATGCTTCTTTTAGCTTCCTTGGGATGTAGAAGTGTAGAATATGGAGACTTCATTATGCTTCTAATGTGTAGTCCTTCTTTGGAGGTAGGGTCCTTCTTGAAAGTGGAGTCTTTGTGGTCTTCTTCTCGATGTTGCTTCTAGATGGTATGCTTTTCCTTGATGCTTATTAGGTCCTTCTTGATGGTTTGATTTCCTCTTTGATGTTCTGAATTTCTTCATATTCCTTGATCCAAGAGGATCCTCAAAATTCTCAAAGTTTAAAGGTATCAAATGTTCCCAGAAATAGCGCCAAGATGAAGAGTTCGTCGCGAATCCGACAATATCTTTGGATTCACAATTGACTTCTGGATGAAGGAGAAACCGCCTGTTGAAGTTTATGGCGAATAGGTGAAAATGGGGCTTGCTGGCCAAGTGGCATTCACACAGTTTGACACATGGCAGTGGTCAAGTCAACGTAGTCAAAGTTTAGTTTGGATTTTATTTGTCAAAAGGTGCATATATATATTTATTATATGATTCACAAGCTGGGCGCAAAGGTTATGATTTACAAATCATATATTAAACATGTTGTGGTGCAAATATATATGTCAAAGATTAAACCATATCATATAACAAATATATTACAAAGTTATGGCATCGACGCTCCAAAGGTGTTTAAGGGTGAATGTTGGATATAACGAAATATTAAACTATATGTTATAATATGGCGCAAAGTAAACATCGACATGCCATTTATCATAATACCAAACTCCAAACTCGGCAAAGGTTTGTTGTTAATATGACACATGTATGTGCCATGGGATATGCCATCGAATCGTCGAGGAGCAGGTAAGGAGCAGGTAACCGTGCCATGGTTCAACACGTCGGAGTAGGTCCAGTCACCGTTGGAGTAGGTCCAATCACATGTCAATAGCTATGCCACGCGTTGCCACGACATTTTACTGCCGGAGTCGAGTTATGATATGGTTATCCGCCGCGGTCCAATGTTAAACTTTGGATTATACAACCATATGTCATATTTAAAATTCCACATGGAGGTTTCATGTTCATTCGTCGAGTCTTATGTTAAAACCTTGGGTTAGAAATGTTAATAAATGCTGCCGGTCCTATCAATAAATACCATATGTATTATATGGTTAGACCACATTAAAACAAAATGCGGAAATACCTTATGGTGTGCTATGTGTATAGTTTTAATTGCACCATGTAATATGTTAAGTTCACCTAAACAAAACCATATGCCATGTATAGCCCGGGAGGTCCATGAGTTTGATCCTCGCACCTGCCTGCGGCTATATAAAAGATTTTCCACTGCGCCAAGGCAGAGATAGTTGTATAGTGAAGCATATAATTTGGAGATGTATGTGCCTCTCATAGGCCTTTTTGGGCATAACTTGGCCATCTTTGGGCCTTTTGAGAATGGAGAGTGGCGTTGGAGAGCAGAGACAGAGGCCTTCATTCTGATAGTAACTATCAGTGCTTGCGTGCACATTTCAGTTGGTGAAATTCTATGTAAAGATCCTTTTTGGAGCATTCCTAATATAACATACGCCCATTGGACGCAGACCCGGAGACGTAGTCCAGTTGGGACGAATTCAGTCATCAATGTTTGCTCTGTTTGTGTCTTTTGTTGCTGCTATTCATGCTTATGTTTCAGTTCTCAAGTTTATGTTTAAGGTATCTTAACATCTCAATTTCCTTCATTCATTCACATTAAAGCAACCTTAGTTAATATTCGGTGAAATTGTGCAACAGTCAATCCTGTGTTTTCATATCATTCCTTTTGAATTTATTTCTTGAAGCTACCTTTCCTTGTCTTGTCACCTTAGCTCTGATACCATGTTGAGAAATCTAGGGGAAACATATTAGGTGATATCTCTTGTTTGATAACTGATTGTGACATATTTTTACTTAACTTGATTAACTTATTCTTTCAGTTTATTATGATTAGTGTTCTTATCATAAAAAAACTACCAAAAAATAAAGAACAATGAGATAAGAGGACACAAGATATAGGCTATCAGCTAGGCTAAAACCTCTCATCTTGAGAGGAAAACCCACAAGAACTCTTCTCTTATAAAATTTAAAATGACGAATTCCAAGACCTATGACCCTTTACAAAGACCCCTCCAAGACCAAGTCAAACCTTTCCTTGATGAGCTTCTCTTCCACAAAGTCAAATTTAGTCAAACTGGCCTTCAACAACAGCTTGCTTCCTCTTCGACGTCAATTTTAGACTTGTACTTTTCACTGTGATTCTCGACCCTCCTGCAACAACCCTAACTTACACATGCGACAAGAATATGGTGAAGATGGTCTCTTTTCTTCATCGCTCAGACAACAATTACTTGTCCAACAATTCGACTTGTATTCTAGATAAATATTACTTCAAAACTTAACTTCTTGGAGTGACTGCAATTTGGTCTACCTGCAACAAAATGAAGCCCTAATCTTTCACACTTGTGGAAGGAATTGTAGCCCATAGACTTCAGATTTCGATGTTCTCTCTTATTTTTGTTTTTCTCTCCCTTCTCAGGTCTTCTTGTCTTATCTTGATCGAACTTGATTGGTGTGTTCAAATGAGGTCGAGTGCTACTTATTTATAGTCTCCTATGGTGGTCGAATAACCCTGTCTTGAAGCTGACTTGTCCCTTCTAGTAAGCCAACATCTCTTTTGAAGGTTGACTTGTCTTGGAGGAGGTCTTGTGACACTTTGACTTTAAAATACATTTCTTTGACTTTATACATGATGCCCAAATGGGTCTTCCATACATAGAAATGACTCAATTGACTTGTTGACTCAATGACAAGCCCTAGAAGCACTCAATGGGTGCTTGACTTATAAATGAAATAACCTTGAGAATGAAACCCATGCCTAAAGAATGACAATAAATTTATTTTTCTATTTACATCAAATACATAAAATCATGATTACATATGTCATTATGAAGACTGAACCTAGTTACATATTTAAACATAGTGTTTGTAGCTTCACCCCATCGAAATTTCAACAAATTTTGATCATGCAGCATGGCTTGGGAAACTTCCATGATATTCCTATTCTTTCTTTCACGCACTCCATTTTTCGAGGATTGTAAGGTACGATGGTCTCCTTCTTGATCCCAACTTTCTTGCAAAAGTCGACGAACTCGTTTGACGTGAATTCTCCTCCATTATCAGACCCAAAGACCTTTATTCTCTTCCCTGTTTGATTCTCTATTCGCGCCTTGAAGTCTTTGAACATATAAAATTCCTCATCCTTGTGCTTTAAGAATAATATCCATGTCTTTTGCGAGAATTCATTCACAAAGTTTATATAGTTTAGATAGCCACCAATATATTTCATTGATATGGGTCCACATAAGTCAAAATGTATGAGTTGTAGAATATCACTAGTCCCGCTCCTACTAGAAGGGAATGGCCCCTTCAGTTTCTTTCCACTGACACATCCCATACATACCCCATCATGATTATATTGAACCTCAAGCATTCTAAAAACCATCCTCCTTGTAGAAAATCCAAATAGATTCAACTGATCTTGTAATATGCTAAAACAAAATACTGAATCCATTCTACATATTGCAGAAACCAATTACGATCACACAATTACATGAACAAGAACGAGAAATAATTTCAATCGCACAACATAAAGATGTATATGGGGAAAGCCTCAACTTAAAAAACACACTATCTGTATATTGCATTAAGTCAAGAATATGAAACAATACAATGCTATTTCCCTTCCTGAGAAACCTCTACATTATCTCCTTCTGTCTCACTTCGATCCCAACAAGAATGGTCCGATACTTAACCAATTTCTTGCTCTGGGTTGTTCAACATTTCTTACACATTATTGGAGGAATTGAGCCCCTATTAATTAGGAAATTCCCAAGAATTGGTTGCGCAATTCATCTAAGATGTCGTGCTGACCTCATGCATGACCTGTACAATTTTCTAATTATACAACTGATAATTCTCTTCCCTTTAACTCCAATCTGAACTTGGTCACTCTTAGAACTGACATGCAATAGCTATTTATAGAACATTATCAGTTATCTAATTGATCACTGCATGTGAATTAAATCATATTTAATTCGCTGGACATATCACTAGCTCATCCATCAGTTAGAACTAATTAAACTAATTTCAACTCATATAATCGAGTTAACTAATTACAACTCTAAATAAACTGTAATTGGACCCTTTAAAACTTAGAGTGAAATTTACATGCCTCCAGTTTGACCCTCAAATTGGACTGATTGAGCTAACTAAGTCTTCCTGACTCAGTGAACTTGTATAAGATGTCATGTGATGTGGAATTACAGTTTACTTCTAATTTAATTCAGGGAAAATTAAATTAGAAGCCCTTCTTGTTGCCAACTTCAACACTCCCTCTCAACAAGAAAGGGATTTCCTGCTACCCCGCTCCTGCCTTTGTGGAACTCGAATTTATTCTTGACAATGCTTTCGTCAAGATGTATGCATACCGCTCCTTTGTGGGAATGTACTCTAATGACATAATCTGCCTTTGCACACAATCTTTGAGATGGTGATACTGGATATCAATATGCTTGGACTTGTCATGAAAAACTGGATTAACTGAGAGTTTGATGCAACTATGGTTATCACAATAAATCATTGTCGGATCCATTTGTTGACCAAACAAACCAACAAGTATCTTCCTCATCCAGATGGCCTCACATGCTGCCTAACTGGCCACCATGTACTCTGCCTTTGTTGAACTGGGTGCAACTGATCTCTCTTTCCTGTTGTACTAGGAAACTACTGCTGATCCTGTGTTGAAGATGCCCCCTAATGTGCTCTTCCTGTTGGATGGACTCCCTGCCCAATCTGCATCTGTGAAGCCTTGAAGCTTCACTCCCTCTATCTGTCTGTAACTTTGTAGTGCTTCTGAGGTATCTCAACACATGATTGCCTGCCTTCTGAAAGAGATTGGTAGGCTTAACCATAGCTTGATTAAGTTGGTTAACCACATAGCATATGTGTGGTCGCGTGTTCACTAAATATATGAGTGAACCCACAAGCTACCTGTAGACAATAACATCTACTACTTCGCCTGAATTAGCATCCTCCTTCCTCCAATTTCCTGCTAGAGGAGTCTCCATGGGTTTTCTTCCCTCCATGTGGAACTTCATGAGAATCTCGTTGGCATACTTTTGCTGAGATACAAATATCTCCCATCACTTTGCCAAATTTCCAATCCCAAGAAATAGTGCAAGAGCCCCATGTCCTTCATCTCAAATTCTCTTGCAATATCCTCTTTGCAAGACTCGATGAGTTGCTCATCACCTGTCGGTATCAAATCATCGACATAAAGTACAATGATAAAAAGCTTACCTTCTACTACAACATGGTAAAGGTTCACATCTTCTTCACTCTTGGTGAAGCCCAACCCAGTGAAATACCTGTCGATACTGATGTACCAAGCACAAGGTGCTTCATTCAGCCCATACAGTGGTCTCTTGAGTTTGCACACATGCGACTCTCCGCCGAAGGTCTCAAAACCTTCCGGCGACTTAGTGTACACCTCTTCCTCAATCACCCCATTGAGGAAGGCTGTCTTTACATCGATCTAATGTATCTACCATCCCATCTGCGCTGAGAGTGTAAGGATGGATATGATTGATGAGTACTTTTCGACTGGTGCAAAAGTATCATCATATTAAATCCCCTCTACCTGAGAGAACCCTCTAGCCAAAAACCTAGCCTTGTGCTTCTCCACACTCCCATATGCTGCTTGCTTCACCTTGTAGATCCACCTGGACCCTAAAAATAACTTCCCCTCCGGTCTTGGGACAACTTCTCATGCACTTTTGATAATGGAGTTGTTGATCATGTTAGCCCCCTATTAATTGTTTGACAAGCAAACAAGGGGTCAAATTGTCTTTGAGCTTTCAAGGAATGCATCCCCTCTAAAAACACATCATCCTCAAAGCCTCCTTGTGCTTTTTTCCTTTGGGGAATCCTCACCGCTGTTCCCAGTTTTGAAGCCCCTCTGTTCGTGAAGAAGAATGCCCAAAAATGCCTTTTCCCTCTTATTTCATTCCCTCTAAGCCTCTGTCTTCATAATTCTTCTCCCCCTTCTAATTTCCCCACTTATCCTATAAATCATCCCAAATCCCCTTTTAAGCCTTTTAAATTACCTTTGTTCGGCTTAAAACCCCTTATTCCCTTTACCTAATGCCTCCTCTGGCCCTAAAATGCATTAAAAATAGGGCAAAAACCCACTTTCCTTCATATATCAGGCCTAGCTCATTTCAACCAGCCCCCTTAACCACTTCCCCTCCATATGCCCCGCGCCTGAGACCAAGCGCTTAAGGCCCAGGCGCTTATCGCAATCGGAGAAGCAGACGGAAGCGCATTTCTGTGTTAAACGAAGAAAAACTCCGATGCGATGACATTGTTATGTGATTCTCAGGAATAATCTCCACCGTTGATTCTCATTCCGATCCGACGGTCACCGCACCGTCGCCCGATCGCTAATCGAAAATCATAAACGGTGCTACCCTCCGCCTTTTGCGATTGCGATCCTTCGATTGATATCCCTGCCGTCGATTTCCCTTTTGATCCGACGACCCTCGCTTCCCCGTTCCGATCGCAATCGCAATTTTTAGATCGAGCCACCTTCTGTTCCTCCCGATCTGCGATCCTCCGATCCGATCGCAGCCATTGATCTCTCGAGATCCAACGATCCAGTTTTCGTCGCTCCCGCTCATCGCGCCAACCTTCCTCCCCGCTGATTTAATCTCTGCCGTCGATCTCGTCCCAGATCGGACGGTTGGCGCTCAATCGCACATCGCCAATCGCAAGTTCTAAAGGTGTTACCCTCCGTCCCTTCCGATTGCGATCTGCCAATCCAATCATGACCGTCCGTTTGATCCAGATCTATAGCCCACAATGTATTGCGCATTTCACCATTTCTCTTCATCGGATGTCCCCATTAACTCCATCAGATGATCCCAACCGTCGATCTCCTCCTGAGATCCGACGGCTCACATTGAATTGCCCTCCGCCTTAACCGGGTCCCACCATCAAAGGCCTAATTCCATGCGTTCGACCCATTTCCTTTGTATTTTCCCGGGACTTAAAACTCTGGGATTTACACTAATTATAATTTCTTCTCCCGTTTTCACCATTCCCACCACCATTACTCCAGGCCTTCACAACATTCCTTCCTCCACTCCTTGGATTTATTGATGAGTTTATCGTATTGTGCAGGGTTGTTACAGAGTGATGAATTCACTCCAGGTTCCACAATAATGGTCACTGTGATTCAGAACGCGAAGAGGTTATTGTAGTAGCAGTCAGAGTATCAGTGTCGAAGACCTGCCACGGCAGAAACAAAAGATTGAAGACAATTTGGGGATTTCAGCTAAGATCGATTATCAAAAGCCCGATCCTCCAAATTAAATCATAATTAAAGAAAATCATAAAGATCTACAGGAAGAAAAGCCTCCATCTCCACATCAGAGGCAAATCGATTCCTCTCAGCCAACATTTCGCCATCCGTGACAGCGACCGCCTCAACTCCACCTCATCAGTGAACATCGTCAATTCATGATTCGGCCCTAGTGGCCTTTTACTTCCATTTTAGTTTGTTACTTTTAAATTTCGGGTGGAATTCACCTTCCACTCTTGCATTTCACTTTCTGTCAGAAACTGTTGTTTAATATTTTTGTTTAAAATGGCCGTGAGCCTAACTGTCAATGATGAGATGCCCCTATTCCTCATCATGATTTTGGTTATTTTTGATGGAGACCTCAAACTGATTTCTAGCACGCGAGGAAGATATTTTTCCCAAAAATATCTTCTCGCTCATGTTTCTGAGGCTTCTATATAAGCAAGAACCGAAGAGAAAAACATGTTCCAGATTTTCTGAAGAATTGGCTGTGAAAGAGTTTCTTGTATGCATTTTGTTGAAGTTTTAATACAAATGTGAGGAGCCTGTTGGGTCTCAATGATAAGGAGTTTTACCTTTAATGAGGATTCTGGTCTTGATGCTTTATAGTTTGTAATTTTGTCTTATGTGATATAGTTTAGCTGTTCATTTCACTATTTCCGTCCTTTTTGTATCATGCTCTGGAATGCGAGTGGCTCATTGGTTATGGTATGAATTTATCACAATCGATACTCATGCTAAACCTGTCTAGCGCTTTAAATATGGCTTAGTCATGATATGCTGTTTCATTTTCAACTTCATCCACGTTTCTTCTATATTAAGTGCTATGGGATGTCATTTTTTGAAAGCTATGGACATGTATGGATTCTTATTATCTTAAACCCATCTCATGTTCAGATATGTTTATGGAATTTCATCTCATTAGTAGTTAGTATTCCTTCTATATTTCTTACACAGCATGCCGTCTGATTTTCAATCTCTGTAAAGCATTTTTAGAATCCAACCCTCCTTATAGCAAGCTATCTTTGAGTTGTCTGATACATTTATATTGAGAATTCACTCCTTTCCTCTGCAGTGTTCCTTTCATTCTGCTGAGTTTGTGAATATTCTGGTTCCATCTACATTGATATTTCTTGTTGAAATTGAAATAGAAAAAGAGCCTCGTTCTGCTAATTGTCCTTGTTATATCATACTGCTCCTTGCTATATAAGATGTCCTAGGCACTGGTCTTTCACAACTCAAGGCTGTCTCTAGGATTGACAACATCTTTTTGGCGCCGTTGCCGGGGAATCGAAGTTGAGAGAAGTTGAATCCCTGGGCCTCGACAAAACCTTATTCACTCTTAAAATAGGTGAGCATGGAGAGTTGAGAGTTGTAGATCCCTCACCTTGGCGACTCCACAGTCATTTATCAGAAAAATTTACTTGCAGTCCTGGCTCCTCGTAAGCCACACCTGAGGTCATATATGTCTCAGCCAAAGACACCTTCTGTGTCTGACCCAGAGAAGATCCTACATAGAAGGAGTTGGAGAGAAAGACCATCAGCCCATATTGAGATCCCTGAATTCTCTTTAGAAGACTTTCCGTCCTCCTCCTCTCAAGTTGCCCAAGTGCAAGGTCCCGACTCCACTGTGGGAGATACCGATTACTACTCAGATAGTCCACCCCTGGGAGGTGTCCGAATTAAAGATGAAGCTGAATCAAGGGACACCACATACTCCCCTTTTCACCCTACTCCTGAGGCCGAAGAGGTCAAAGAAGTCACCGAAGTATCTGCTATTCACAGCCCGTTCCCATCAACACCTCAAGCTGCTGTCCAATACATTCCTATTGTTATTCATACTTCACTTCCACCTCCTCCTCCTCCTTTTACACTTCAAACCCTTGCACTACCTCCACCTCCTCCAATGGCCAATGTTCCTGGCTTCTTGTTGAATAAATATGCCTCACTGGAATTATCTCAAGTGTTGAATGATATGCCACGGGACTATCTGAAGATCTTACCCCGATTCAATGGGGAAAATGAGATTGAAGCTCAAAAACATCTTGAGGTCTTCTGCTCTTTTGCAGAGAACTTTAATGTGGAACACCTAGATGTAGTCCTAAGACTGTTTGTGCAATCTCTTGATGGCGAAGCCAGAAAATGGTTTAAGACATTGGGAGACCGTTCCATCACCACTTGGGAAGGGATGGAAGATACTTTTCTCAGAAAATGGGGAGAGAAGAAAGATCATGGACATTGTCTTACTGAGTTTAACACACTCAAGAAAAGACATAATGAAGGGGTGTCAGAATTTATCAAGAGATTTAACAAGTTGTATTTGAGCCTTCCTGCCGATATGAAACCTCATCAAACCGCTGCTAAAGTTGTTTTCGTAGCCGCGTTTGACTCAGAATTCGGTTTCTCTCTGAGAGAAAGAAAGCCCACCACCCTGGATGATGCTCAAACAGATGCACTAGAGTTGGAGGCAAACTTTGCCTCCACTGGTAAATCAAAGGGAAAATCTGAACAAGATACTAGAAGAAAGGGGAAAGAAGAAGTATCTACCTCTAGCCTAGACAGAGACTCAGCTAATGAAAAAATTGAGGAAATGAACAAAATGATTAAGAATATTTCAAGTAAGCTGGTCAGACTTGAACAAGAGGCCAAGAATTCATCCTCCAAGAATTTCCAGAACGCTCCAAACAGGGGTTACAACCCTCAGTACTAAAAAACCACCCTTGCAGACACTGCAAAGGGAACGGAAGGAGCAACAAGATCAGGTACCACACCCTCTGTACTTGGAAGGTCAGGTAGATGGTCCTACCGAAGAAACCACTTACGAGCAAGAGGAAGCATACCTTGCTTTTTCAAATAGTGATGAAATAGAATGTCCCCTACAAGGAAGTGATGAAGTGCAGATTCCATCACATGTGGAAGAAAAAGTTAATGAAAGCACCCAAGATCCTGAGATCGATGACTATTGCAAGCAGATTGTCGATTTCATGCAAGCACAGTTTAATAGAAGATATGACCTCAGATCTTCTAGGAAGAGAACTCGCACTCAGGATCAAGAGGAAGACGCACCCCATGAGGAAGCATTTGCTCAGGAGGAGACAACAACTCAAGGGAACACAAACAAAGGTAAGTGGCCTCTTAACGAATCTTTGTAGTCTGCTGATCAAATTCCTTCCTCTTCACAAGTGGCTACTCCCCCCAATGTCAAGTCAGTCACAAAGAAAGTCAAAACCCTTGTCCAAAGCAAAGAGTCAAAAGAAGTGTTAATAGAAAAGTCATCCTCGGCCTTCAGTTTACAGAAGGAGCTTGAGAAGGTCAAAATCCCAGTTCCCTTGACTGAATTGTTGAAGCAGCCTGCATATCAGTCCCAAGTCACATCCTTTATGCTTCCCCCAGAAGTAGCACATATTCTAGATAGTCTGAACCTTCAAGAAGAAAGACCTATGGTTGTATTTGGCCCACATGTTGAGGAATTAGACGCTTCTACTCCCCCATTTTATGTGTCCCTAGTAATTCATGACCTGCTGTTGCATAACTGTATGTTAGATTCAGGAGCCTCCCATAACTTATTGCCCCTATCGGTCATGGAACAACTAGGATTACAAATCACTCGTCCATCCAAAGACCTCTATTCATTTGATTCCAAAAGAGTTAAATGCCTGGGTATGATCAAGGATTTGGTGGTCAATTTGGCCCAAATCCCAACAAAAAGTGTGGTGATGGACATCGTGGTGGCTGACATCCCAGCTCGCTTTGACATGTTGTTGTCAAGGTCCTGGGGAACTAAAATTGGTGGGTCAATCAAGTTGGACTTGACCTATGCTACTATCCTGGTTTTTGGTGGTCAGGAGAGGAGGTTGTACCGGGAAACTAGATTTGTCAAGACGGTCACCAAGGCTGATAACTCAATTAATTCTCCAGTTTATAGTAAGGAGGGAGATTTCTCATGTTTGATGCTGGAATAAGATCAAGATTATGCTCATGAATCATCATTTTTCGAAATCAAGACCGAGCAGTCCATAGAGAGCCATGAAGCAGGAATCTGGACACTTCATTTTGATGGAGCAAACTCCAGAGAAGGTAATGGGGTTGGAGTATTATTGATTTCTCCTACAGGCCAATGGGTCCCATTGTCTTTCAAGCTATAGTATGAAGCCACTAATAATGTGGCCGAGTATGAAGCACTTCTGTTAGGGTTACAGACAGCCAAGAGCATGAACATACAGAGTTTAAAGGTTCTGGGAGATTCGGAACTGGTGGTTAGACAAGTGAAGTATCAGTGCCAAACCAAACATCCTAGGCTGAGGGCTTATAGGAACGAAGTTTGGGACCTTGTGGAGAATTTTTTCTTGGCATTTAATATTCAGTTCATGCCCCGGGAGCATAATAGGATGGCAGAATCCCTTGTAGTGGCTGCCAGTACCTTCCGTCCACCTCAAAACCCTCTCTTAAGATATGAAATTGAGGTACTTTATCGGCCATCAATCCCAGATAACATCAAGAATTGGTAGGTGTTTGAGGATGAAGAACAAGTGAAAATATTCTTGGAAACAGTTGGGGAATTCTCCAACATGGAGATTGATACTTGTGAAGAAGAAGAGGCTGAAAACACTTTAGAAGATAAATGGGAAGAAAAGGTGGCTGGCCATAAAGTCCTGCAACTAAAGGGCAATGTTATACCCCGAGGACTAGTGCCCTTAGAAAGGTTGTTTAACAAGAATGATGTCCCACTACGGCCGAAAAAAGTTGTAGAGGAAAATCAGGTAAACGATCTTAACCTTGGTACTGAGGCTGACCCCAAAATTGTGAAGTTATCCAAGAAGGTCCCGGAGGAATATAAAGAGCTCTACCAGAAATTATTCCAGTCATACAAAGATGTGTTTGCATGGTCTTATCAGGACCTAAAAACCTTCGATATCAGGATCATGCAGCATAAAATTCCACTGAAGGGAGATGCAAAACCACATAAACAGAAGCTTAGACAGATAAATCCCCTGCTGCTTCCCTCTATTGAGAAAGAAATTAAGAAACTGTTGAAGGCCAAAATCATTGTGCCATTGAGGTATTCTGAGTGGGTAGCAAACCTAGTCCCTGTTCGGAAAAAGAATGGAGAAATAAGGCTATGTGTTGATTTCTGAAATTTAAACTGAGCATCCTTAAAGGATAATTATCCCCTGCCCAAGATGGATCACATTCTGCAGAAAGTGGTAGGAGCTTCTCAGATGTCGATGATGGACAGATTCTCTGGTTACAATTAGGTGGTTGTACTACTAGAAGATCAAAAGAAGACTGCCTTTACCACTCCATGGGGTACTTTTATGTATGCTAGAATGCCCTTTGGGTTGATCAACGCAGGGGCCAATTTTCAAAGGGCCATGGAATTTCCTTTGTTGGGGAGCAAGATAAGTTTGTGGTAGTATATCTGGATGATATCACTTTGTTCTCAAAAGATGATGCATAGCACATTGAACACTTGCGTAGAACTTTTGAGAAGTGCAGAAGGTATGGTCTCTCTCTCAATCCATAGAAGTCATTGTTTGCATTAGAAGAGGGTAAGCTTTTGGGACATATTGTAACCAAAGATGGGGTAAAAATAGATCCTAAGAGAGTAGAAGTTATAAATGGCATTTCTCTTCCCAGAAATAAAAAGGAGGTGCAGGTGTTCCTAGGGCACATTAACTTTCTGAGGAGGTTTATCCCTAACTATGCTGAGATAGTTAGACATATAACTGTCATGCTGAAGAAAAATAATGAGGTAAAGTGGTCCCAGGAATCACGAGAGGCCTTTTCCAGGATAAAAAATGCCTTTGCTGAAGCCCCTGTGCTAGCTGGACCATACTACGCCAAACCTTTCATGATCTTTTCATTTGCATCACCTCATACAATGGCAAGAGTTTTATTTCAGAAAAATGAAGAAGGGTATGAGCAGCCCATTGCTTTCTTCAGTCAGGTGCTCCGTGATGCAGAGCTGAAATATAACATATTAGAAAAGCAGGCATATGCCTTGGTTAAGTCTCTTAAAGCATTTCACATGTATGTCTTGCAGTCCCATATCACGGCGTTTGTGCCTACAGCAACTCTAAAAGATATTCTTATCCAAGGAGATAGCGAAGGGAAGAGAGGGAAATGGATTGCCAAAATACAAGAGTATGATCTAGACATCCGCCCTACCAAACTGATCAAGGGACAAGGGCTAGCCAAAATCTTGTCCGAGTCAAATTGTAAGGCTTTGCGTATAAATCTGTCCATGATAGCAAATGAGGAGTTTGAGAAGAAAGAAGAGCAACAGGGAGTAGAGATAGCTACTCAGAAGACACATATGAAGTACCTCATCAGCCCGTGGTACAAAGAGATAGTAGAATATCTTCTAACGCTCAGCTGCCCTCCTAGCTGTGATAAAGCTAAATACAGAACACTAAGGTTGAGATCACAAAAGTATGTGGTTGCCAATGGTCGGCTGTACTGGCGAGATTCCTCAGGCATTCTGCTCCTGTGTCTCACAGAAGACGAGGTTGAGATTATAATGGCCGAATTTCATGAAGGAATCTGTGGGGGTCATTATAGTTGGAGGGCCACTGCCCACAAAATCCTGAAGGCTGGTTTCTTCTGGCCCAAGATCTTTGGAGATGTGTTTGCCTGGGTCAGAGCTTGTGAGAAATGCCAAATATTTGTTGAAAGACAGAAGTTGGCACCTCTTCCCATGATCCCTGTTCATGTGGATGAACCATTCCAGCAATGGGGAATTGACTTTATCGGTGAAATACATCCTCCATCAAGTGGTCAACATAAGTGGATATTAACTGCCACAGATTATTTCACGAAGTGGGTGGAAGCTATACCTGCAAGGAATGCAACAGATGCTGTGGTAATGAAATTTATGGAAGAAAATATCATATCCAGATTTGGTTTCCCTGCCAAGATAGTGACCGACAATGCACAAGCCTTTAAATCTGAAAAGTTTGTCAACTTCTGCCAGCAGTATAACATTTCATTAGGCCACTCTACGACCTATTACCCACAAGGTAATGGCCTGGCAGAGTCTTCAAATAAAACCCTGGCGAGGGCACTGAAGAAGGCTATCAACGAAAATAAAAAATTTGGGATTCCCAGTTGAAATTCGCTCTGTGGGCCAACAGGATTACCAACAAGAGAGCAACCGGGAAGTCCCCATATGAATTAGTATATGGGAGGGCAGCAGTATTCCCTGTACAGTTAGCCTTACCAGTAGCCCGATTCATGCATGAAAGTCAAGAAGAGCTCGATGATGTGACCAGGAGAATAAATCAGCTGGTGGAGTTAGAAGAAACACGGAACCAGGTAAGTCAGAGGCTAACTGAATATCAAGAGAAGATGAAGGACCTTTTTGATCAACATGCCAAGGACAGGAAGTTGCAGGTTGGGGATTTAGTGCTCATATGAGATATTCGAAGAGCTGAAAAGGGGAAACATGGTAAATTCGATCCACTCTGGTTCGACCCTTTTAAAATTGTGGAACAAGGGGGCAACAACACCTTTAGGTTGGAAAATTTACAGGGAGACTTGCTCAATGCCCCTGTAAACGGTTAGTTCCTCAAACCTTACTTCCAGTTCTGATTCAGGCTGAGAGAGCCTAATGTAGCATACTGTACATTAGTTTTCTGTTTTCATCTTTGTTCGAATGGTGTGTGGGTTGCGATGAATCATGAAGAGAAAAATGAAAAGTGCTGAAAAGTGGTGTCCACACAGAAGATTAACAGGTGGTCTGCGAAGTTCTTGACACGCCCAAGGATGAATGTGCCGTCCCCAAGTGGAGCCAATGTTGATCATGTTAGCCCCCTATTAATTTTTTGACAAGCAAACAAGGGGTCAAACTGTTTTTGAGCTTTCAAGGAAT
This sequence comes from Pinus albicaulis, assembly GCA_034641835.2. Lineage (NCBI taxonomy): Eukaryota > Viridiplantae > Streptophyta > Pinopsida > Pinales > Pinaceae > Pinus > Pinus albicaulis. The sequence continues at coordinate 750,340,725 of CM076581.1, read as the reverse complement.
GCATCCCCTCTGAAAACACATCATCCTCGAAGCCTCCTTGTGCTTTTGTCCTTTGGGGAATCCTCACCGCTGTTCCCAGTTTTGAAGCCCCTTTGTTCGTGAAGAAGAATGCCCAAAAGGGCCTTTTCCCTCTTATTTCATTCCCTCTAAGCCTCTGTCTTCATCATTCTTCTTCCCCTTCTAATTTCCCCACTTATCCTGTAAATCATCCCAAATCCCCTTTTAAGCCTTTTAAATTACCTTTGTTCGGCTTAAAACCCCTTATTCCCTTTATCGAATGCCTCCTCTGGCCCTAAAATGCATTAAAAATAGGCCAAAAACCCACTTTCCTTCATATATCAGGCCTAGACCCTTTCGGCCAGCCCCCTTAACCACTTCCCCTCCATATGCCCTGCGCCTGAGACGAAGCGCTTAATGCCTAGGCGCTTATCGCAATCGGAGAAGCAGACGGAAGTGCATTTCTGTGTTAAACGAAGAAAAACTTCGATGCGATGACATTGTTTTGTGATTCTCGGGAATAATCTCCATCGTTGATTCTCATTCCGATCCGACGGTCACCGCACCGTTGCCCGATCGCTAATTGCAAATCATAAACGGTGCTACCCTCCGCCCTTTGCGATTGTGATCCTCCGATTGATATCCCCGCCGTCGATTTCCCTTTTGATCCGATGGCCCTTGCTTCCCTGCTCCGATCACAATCGAAATTTTCAGATCGAGCCACCTTCCGTTCCTCCCGATCTGCGATCCTCTGATCCGATCACAACCGTTGATCTCTCGAGATCCAACGGTCCAGTTTTCGTTGCTCCCGCTCATCGCGCCAACCTTCCTCCCCGCCGATTTAATCTCTGCTGTCGATCTCGTCCCAGATCGGACGACTGGCGCTCAATCGCGCATCGCCAATCGCAAGTTCTAAAGGTGTTACCCTCTGTCCCTTCCGATTGCGATCTGTCGATCCAATCGTGATCATCCGTTTGATCCAGATCTACCTCCCAAAATGTATTGCGCATTTCACCATTTCTCTTCATCAGATGTCCCCATTAAATCCATCAGATGATCCCAACCGTCGATCTCCTCCTGAGATCCCACGGCTCACATTGAATCGCCCTCCGCCTTAACCAGGTCCCACCATCAAAGGCCTAATTCCATGTATTCGACCCATTTCCTTTGTATTTTCCCGAGACTTAAAACTCTGGTATTTACACTAATTATCATTTCTTCTCTCGTTTTCACCATTCCCACCACCATTCCTCCAGGCCTTCATAGCATTCCTTCCGCCACTCCCTGGATTTCTTGATGAGTTTATCATATTGTGCAGGGTTGTTACAGAGTGATGAATTCAATCCAGGTTCCATAATCACAGTCACTGTGATTCGAAACGCAGAGAGGTTATTGTAGCAGCAGTCAGAGTATCAGTGTCGAAGACCTACCATGGCAGAAACAGAAGATTGAAAACAATTTGGGGATTTCGGCTAAGAGAAATTATCAAAAGCCTGATCCTCCAAATTAAATCAGAATTAAAGAAAATCATAAAGATCTACAGGTAGAAAAGCCTCCACCGCCACATCAGAGGCAAATCGATTCCTCTCAGCCAACATTCCGCCATCCGTGACAGCGACCGCCTCAACTCCACCTCATCAGTGAACATCGTCAATTCATGATTCGGCCCTAGTGGCCTTTTACTTCCATTTTAGTTTGTTACTTTTAAATTTCGGGTGGAATTCACCTTCCACTCTTGCATTTCACTTTCTTTCAGAAACTATTGTTTAATATTTTTGTTTAAAACGGCCGTGAGCCTAACTGTAAATGATGAGATGCCCCTATTCCTCATCATGATTTTGGTTATTTTTTATGGAGACCTCAAATTGATTTCCAGCGCACGAAGAAGATATTTTTCCCAAAAATATCTTCTCGCTCATGTTTTTGAGGCTTCTATATAAGCAAGAATCGAAGAGAAAAACAGGTCCAGATTTTCGGAAGAATTGGCTGTGAAAGAGTTTCTTGTATGCATTTTGTTGAAGTTTTAATACAAATGTGAGGAGCCCGTTGGGTCTCAACGATAAGGAGTTTTACCTTTAATGAGGATTCTGGTCTTGATGCTTTATAGTTTGGAATTCTGTCTTATGTGATATAGTTTAGCTGTTCATTTCACTATTTCCATCCTTTTTGTATCATGCTCTGGAATGCGAGTGGCTCACTGGTTCTGGTATGAATTTATCACAATCGATACTCATGCTAAACCTGTCTAGCGCTTTAAATATGGCTCAATCATGATATGCTGTTTCATTTTCAACTTCATCCACGTTTCTTCTATATTAAGTGCTATGGGATGTCATTTTTTGAAAGCTATGGACATGTATGGATTCTTATTATCTTAAGCCCATCTCATGTTCAGATATGTTTATGGAATTTCATCTCATTAGTAGTTAGTATTCCTTCTATATTTCTTACATAGCATGCCGTATGATTTTCAATCTCTGTAAAGCATTTTTAGAATCCAGCCCTCCTTATAGCAAGTTGTCTTTGAGTTTTCTGATACATTTATATTTAGAATTCACTCGCCTCTGCAGTGTTCCTTTCAGTATGCTGAGTTTGTGAATATTCTGGTTCCATGTACATTGAAATAGCAAAAGAGCCTTGTTCTGCTAATTTTCCTTGTTATATCATACTGCTCCTTGCTATATAAGATGTCCTAGGCACTGGTCTTTCACAACTCAAGGCTGTCTCTAGGATTGACAACAGGAGTCATACTCCTCAACCATGGCATCAACCCAAATTAGTTGTTGCACTGCTTCCTCAAAAGAGGATGGTTCTATCTCTTCACCTTTGATCATAAGAGCCATGTATCCAATGCACTGCTATGGGGACCTTCTCTTCCTGCGTTGTTATGTGGGTGCTCCCACATTCTCTCTAGCATCAAGCACCAACCTGTCAACTTGTCTGGTGCGCTTCCCTCTGTCTCGGGATGTCTCTGCATGAGTGGGTGCTTCCACTCTCTGCACCTATGCTTGTGGCTGCTCCACATCTTCAGGTTCTTCTTTTGGAGCCAAGAGCTCCTTAGCTGCATGCAACAAAAGCTTCCTCTCAAGGGAAATTCATATGGAATTTTATTCATCGAATTTCACATCTCTTCTGACCACTGTCATCCTGTGTGCTAGCAAGTACACCCAATAGTTGTGAGGTGTATTAGTGTGCCCCACAAATATCCCCAACTCAGCTGTTGGCTCTAACTTCTTCCTAACATCTTTGGTTACATGGAAATAAACTGATGAAACATACATTTTAAAATGCGACATATATGGTCTCTTACCTGAAAAAACTTCCTTTGGTGTACTCATCCCAAGTATCTGATGGGGACTTCTGTTTTGCAAAAATACTGCTGTATTGCATGCTTCCGCCCAAAGATGCAACGATAGGCCTTGATCATGCAACATAGGTCGTGCTGCTCCCACAATAGTTATGATATTCCTTTCTGTAACCCCATTATGCTGTGGGTTATGAGGTGCTATCAATTCCCTTCGAATTCCTTCTGAAAGCACAAAATTTCTTGAATTCGTTAGAGACATGTTCTCCACCATTGTCGCTCCTCATATCTTTCACCGTCTTCCATGTATCTTTCTCGACAAGTTCCTTGAACTCAAAAAACTTTGAGAACGACTGATCTTTATTTTGCATGAATAAAATCCAACACTTGCGTGAAAAATCATCTTCAAAAATCACATAATGCCTATGTTTTGCTGTGGAAGTTGTCGAGAACAGTCCACACACGTCTGAGTAAACTCTCTCAAGGATCGCCTTTGATCGGCTTTGCTTATCGTGAAAGGTGGCTTTAGTATACTTCCCCAATGTATACCCTTTGCATGTATCTCACTACTCAAGTGCACCCTTTTGAAGTCTTGTAGAAATCTGATGCATGATCTTCAAAGCACCATGGTATAGATGACCCAATCTCATGTGCCATAACTCACTCATGTGAATGCCTCGGCTCACCACCTTCTATGCTTTCGTGCTCAAGGAAACACAATCCTCTACATCCAATTTATAGAGGTTCTTTACTTGAACCCTAATCTTCTTCACCTGTCTCGTGGCTTTGTGATGAAGTAACATCCTTTCCTTCATTGAATATCACATCATAGCCACAATATTCCAATCTAGCAACAAAAACCAAATTCTTCTTTAAACCAGGAACATACATGACATATTTTAATGTGATAGGAGTACTTGAATCCCTCTGAAAGGTCACTGTACCTATGCCTGTAGCGCTATACCTCCTGTCATCCCCCATCTTGATGTGCATATGGAGATCCTTCTCCTCCAAGTTATTGAAGAATTCTTTGTTTCCAGTCATATGGAATGAAGCTCCACTATCTAAGTACCACAAAAAACCCATCACCGATGACACCATGCATGAGATGAGGGTGAAATCCAACTCGAACTGTGAACTAAGTACTTCACCTGCCACTCCTCCTGAAGGCTTCTTGCCAATCTTCTTGTTCAGAAACTTTGTAGCATAATGTCCAAGCTCATGACAATGAAAATATTTTACCTTTGACAAGTCCTGCTTCTTTCCAGCTTGATCAGAATTCGTTTTGGAATGGGACACCTTCCCTTTCCCTTTCTTTTAGTTTCCAACGACGAAAAAATTCTCCTCATCATCTGTATTTGATGAGGATCCTTCTATGGTGTTCCTCTGAATCTCTTCTTGTACCAAGTCAGACCACAATCACTCCCACTCTAGTAGCTTCTCCCTCCCATTCACTGAGTCCTGGTAGCTATGCTAGCTCTTTGGAACGAATAGAAGTGCTAGGATCACCAAATCATCCTGGGCAACTGTCACACCAACACTTCCAAGCTCATCTCGACATTGAGTGAACTTCGTCAAGTATTTTGGGATCATGTCACCCTTCTCCATCTTGATATTTCTGAGCTTGTCCTTTAGCGTCAACTTCCTTTGGTCGCTGTTATTCTGAAACAGATCTGTTAAGGCCTTCCACATAGCATATGGATTTTCTTTTCCATGGAGGTTTGAGACAATATGATCTCGAACTCCTTCTAACATAATCTGTAGAAATTTCTGTTTCCCACCCTAGTTTTCAGTTTCTCCTTATTTCTCCATATAGTTAAATGCCCATTCCCATAGCCATACATTCAACAAGCTGAAAAATAAATATTTTTCTGAAAACACAAATTTTGGAAATTTTCAAATGCTGGAAATTGCAGAAATAAAACTCAGAAAAATAAATCAGCCACACGCAGAAAATAGACACGCTGATTTTTGGTCAATGTGACCCTGGAAAAACCCCCTACAACTCTTAGGGAAAACCAGTTCGAAAGCTCTTCTTATTTCTGGAAAATTCTTTTACAGTGAGAGAGAAATACTCAGAAAATTTTAGTAAGTAATAAATACAACTTGTCTCATTTTCCGTGCTTAACCACCGCCTCAAAAAATGTGTACACAACAAAAACAAAAACAACAATAAATGCTATACGGCCTCCTCGAATTTCGTGCCCATAATTTACAGCATTAAATGCTGCTGTATAGACTGCCTCAAAAACTGTGCAAACATCAATAAATGCTGCTGTACGGATTTCTCGATTTCCATGCAGAAAAAACAGCAAAGTTGCTGTACGATTTTCTGCCTCGATTTCCATGCACAAATATGCCTTGAAAAACATGCCAGAAAATCAGCAACCTACTCCTCGAAATCTATGCCAAACCTTGCTATATGGCCTCCTTGGAATACGTGCCAAATTTGCTGTATGGTTTGCCTTGAAACTCGTGCCCAAATCTGCTTCGAAATCTGTGCCTCTCCTTGCTGTATGGACTGGATAAAGTGCTACTTCGGTTTGTGTGCCAGGTTTTGTCCTCCTTCTCCTCACTGCCCAGAATTCTCCTTTGCTCTCCTTCTCTCCTTCTCTCAATCTGCTTATTAAAGAATGAATGACATTTTCCTCCTTTAACCTAACCCTAAGTGACTTTTGGGGAATCCCTAAATCTAATGGATGAGATAGCTTTAGATCTAGGGCTGAGATTAAATGCTCATTTAAATCTCACTTCTATTTTTTAATTCACCCCACTTTAATAAAGACCCACTTAGTCATTTATTTCCAAAGTCACTTTTCCTTTCTAATTTCACATTGACTTTATTAAAGTCACTTTAAAATTAGAATTTAGTAACTTTATCACTTAAAGTCACTTTTAAATTAGATTTGACTTTATAACTTTATAAATTCACTTTAGGAGAAAAATTAAATTCTTTTGGACACTTTTCCCTAGGCCAAAGATCAAAGCCTTAGGAAACCACCTATCCTCCGGTAACCAAATTTCAACACTCCCTCTTACCGAGGAAGGTGTTCCTCAATAAACCCATCTTGTCTCTAAAGTAGACATGCTTGCCCCATGGTAAGGCGTTGGTAAAAATATCTACAACCTGCTCATCAGTGGGAATATACTCAAGCTTCATAGCTCTCTTCTAAACATAGTCTCTGATGAAATGATATTTGATCTCGATATGCTTTGACCTATCATGAAATACTGGATTCTTCGTGAGTTTAATTCAACTATGATTATCACAGTAAATCACTGAAGGTCTCAACGGCTGACCAAATAGGCCAAACAACATTTTGCGAAGCCAGATGTCCTCACAACTAGCTAGATTGGCTGCCATGTACTCTGCGTCCGCTGAACTCAATGCTACTGATTGTTGCTTCCGGCTGAACCATGACACCACTGTTGAACCCAACCCAAAACAACACCCTGAAGTGCTCTTCCTATTAGAAGCACAACCTACCCAATCAGAATCAGTGTAACCTGCCAATCTCACTCCATCACCCTTCCTATAATCCAGACCATAATCCACTGTCCCCTGCAAGTATCGCAAAATGTGTTTTGCAGCAACCCAGTGCACCCTCTTGGGCTCACACATGAACTGGCTCATCGTGTTGACTGCAAAACATATATCTGGTCTGGTGTTGAACAAATACATCAAGGAACCAATCAGTTGTCTATATAAAGTGGGGTCCACCAACTCGGAATCTAAAGCGTGAAGCTTCTTCGAGTTGGTGATCATCGGTGTCGACATGGGTCTACAATCCTCCATGTGTAACCTGCCAAGGATGTCCACAATATACTTCCCCTAACCCAGGAAGAAATGCCCCTCCTCCTGCCATACCTTCAAACCCAAAAAGTAATGCATCAAGCCAATGTCCTTCATCTCAAACTCCGACGCAAGATCTTTCTTGCAGTGCTCTATGAGTCTCTCTGCACCCGTAATGACCAAGTCATCCACATACAACACCAGAATGAGAGGCTCCTCACCTATCAAAATAAAGTAAAGGTTCGGATCTGCCTCACTCTTTGTGAAACCCATCTTCTACAAGTATGTATCTATCCTGGAGTACCAAGCTCTGGGAGCTTGCTTCAGGCCATAAAGGGCCTTCTTCAGTCTGCACACATGGGACTCCTTCCCATGCACCTCAAAGCCCTGTGGCTACTCATTGTACACCTCCTCCTGTATGAAGCCATTGAGAAATGCGGTCTTCACATCCATTTCGTGGATCTTCCAACCCATCTCTGCTATTATCGATATGATGGAGCGAATCGAAGTATATCGAGCCACGGGAGCGAAGGTCTCCTCATAATAAACTCCCTTTACTTGGGAGAACCCTCTAGCCACAAACCTTGCCTTGAATTTTTCAATGCTGCCATCTTCAACATGCTTTACCTTGTAAAGCCATATGGAAGTAACCACGGATTTTCCCTCAGGCCTCGACACCACCTCCCAAACATCATTCTTCATGATAGAAGAATACTCCTCTTGCATGGCCTCTCTCCAGACCTAATAGCTAGCTGCCTCCTCATAGCTGGAAGGCTCAGATTCAAGGATGTTGGCAACCATTTCCATATAGCTACATAACCTATCAGGTGGTCTGCTCTCTCTGACTGGCCTCTTAGGCCCAGCAACATATGTGGCCTCTCTCAAGGTATCCTGAAGCCACTTGGGCTTCCTCTTCCTTGAGCACACTTCTCCCACTAGAGAATGAAACTCCTCCCTCCTCATCACTAGGAGCCTAAACTCTTGACTGTCTGTCTGCTGTCCTCCTGCCTGAACCTGAACTTGCAGACGCTGAAGTACCATGTGAACTGTCCATCAGTGGACTCCCTAGTGACCTACTCTGTAGACTGCTCTGCATGCTGCCCGAAGCACCACCCCTCTGACTCTGTGAGCCACTTCTCACTGACGGACCTGACACCGTAATCGATGTACCTCCGGATCCTCCTGATCCCTACCCACTGGATCCCTGCGACTGACTCAGCTGCTCTTGAGGGTTTGGCTGATCTAGATACTCTAACTCTCGTGATCTCCTGAAAGCCTTGTCCTCCTCAAACTTCACATCCCACCTGACAACAACTCTCCTCTGTGCAGGAATATAAATCCGAAAGGCTTTCAAGGTCTCAATGTAGCCCACAAATATACCCTTCTCTGCGGTGGGATCTAGTTTGGTCCTCTTCTCCTTGGGTACGTAGGAGTATGCAATACACACTAAGATACAAAGATGACCAACATCAGGCTTCTTCCCAAAAAAATCCTCCTCTCGAGTCACATGCCCCAAGGCACGATGTAGACTCCTGTTCTACAAATATACAATAGTGTTGCATGCCTCTGCCCATAAAAATAATGGTAACCCCTGATCATGTAGCATGGCGTTCACAGCCCCTCCGATGGATCTGTTATTCCTCTCCGCAACCTTGTTTCGCTGGGGGTTGTAAGGAACTGTGAACTCCCTCCTAATGTCTGCCTCCACACAATAATCAACAAACTCTCCAAGGGTGTACTCACCTTCATTGTCCGACGTCAGAGACTTGATCTTCCGACTTGTTTGGGTCTCCACAAGAGCTCTGAAATCTTGAAACCGCTTGAAGACCTCACTCTTGGTCTCCAAGAAATAAATCCAGGTCCTCCTGGAGTGATCATCAATGAATAATAAATAATACTCATATCCACTCAAGGAAACATGAGACATCTGACCGCTCACATCAGAATGAATCAAATCAAGTATCCTAGTCGATCTGTTGTCACTGCTGGGAAAAGGGGATTTGGAAAACTTTCCCATCGCACATCCTCTGCATGTATCAAAGTGATCAGTACTGAAATCTGGCACACCTGTAGTGATCTCCCACAATTTCCTCAAGGCTCCATGATACATGTGCCCCATCCTGCGGTGTCAAATCTCACACAGCTCTGAACTGCTGGCTCTGCTGCTCGTACTACAATGCCAAAAGGGGCTGAAATGCAAACTTGTACACCTTTGCATGGCGTACACTAATCACTCTAGCTGAATCAACTGGAGCGCCCCTGGGATATATCAGCACATATCCTCTCCTGAAAAATATCTCATATCCTCTGTCCTCCAATGTTGAGACGAATATGAGGTTCTTCCTCATCCCTGGCACATATAGAACATCTGACACCTTCAAGGGAGGTTTGGGTTCCATGTTAAATGTCAAAGTCCCCACACTGACTGCTCTAACAATGCTGTCATCTCCGAGTACTACCTCTATATCAGTGCCACTCTCTGAAAGCTCTGAGAAGTACTCACGGAGTCCTGTCATATGACGTGAAGCTCCACTGTCAACATACCAGATACCTGAAGATGCTCCGCTAGTGGAGGGAAATGCACACTCCCTCTCAACCTCCGTGGCAGGTGATCCTGCACTACCAAACTCTTGGTCAAAGCTATCCGTAAAGTCCTATATCTCTGCTAATGCTGCCATGCTCTGGTTATTCCCCTTCTTCTTCTTCTCCGGACACACAACTGCATAGTGTACCATATTTTGACAATTCCAACACTTCACCTTGGAATAGTCCTTTTTCTTGTTCCCCTGTTTACCTTTACCTTTGCCTTTGCCCCCACCACTGGTTGTGAAAGCTTGCTTCTTTGCCTTGCCTTTCTTGCCTCCTGCCAATAGTGCTACATCCTACTGGTTTGGCTACCCCAAGTTGACTCTTCTTTATTTATGTCTGTATGCAATCATCCCAGAACTTCTCCCAAGTGGGAAGGGTCTCACGTGCACAAAACCCATCAGCAAAGTTTAGCCATGAACTGGAAAGACCATTCACTGCAATCCGCACCAACTCAGTGGGTGGAATGACCTCTCCAACTGATGCCAATGCATCTCTCACATTAATAATATTTGTGAGATATCTAGCTGCACTATCAGTCTTACCCATCTTAATGGTGTTCAGCTTCTCCCTTAGGACCATTTTCCTGTTCTCATTGGTACTTTGGTAGAGATTGGTCAATGCTGTCCACATCTCACGAGCATATCTCTTTCCTCTCACATGAGGAATGCAATGGTCTTTGATTCCATCTAGAATCAGTCTCTTACCCTTGTTATTCTTGTTATTAAAGACTACCAACTGAACATCATTAGTAGGCACATTAACAGGGTTCTGTGCAGTATGCACCATGATATCCCAGACTTCTCCCTCAAAGATACTCTGCATTATCTCCTTCCAAACATTGTAGTTATTATGCCCATCCAACCTATCCTCCACCCTCAAGCCCAAAGACATGCCTGCTGTCCTAAATAAGCTGAAAATAACACTGCTGTAGTAAAGGTAAAATTTTCTGTGTGAAAAATCAGCTTGCTGTAATTTCTGAGTGAAAAATCAGCTTGCTGTAATTTTCCTTCTTGCTGTCCCAAACTGCCTTTTCAACAAAATAGTTTTGATACCATGTAGAAATTTCTATTTCCCACCCTGGTTTTCAGTTTCTCCTTATTTCTCCATATAGTTAAATGCCCATTCCCATAGCCATACATTCAACAAGTTGAAAAATAAATATTTTTCTGAAAACACAAATTTTGGAAAATTTCAAATGCTAGAAATTGCAGAAATAAAACTTTGCAAAATAAATCAGCCACACGTAGAAAATAGACACGCTAATTTTTGGTCAATGTGACCCTAGAAAAACCCCCTACAACTCTTGGGGAAAACCAGTTCGAAAGCTCTTCTTATTTCTAGAAAATGCTTTTACAGTGAGAGAGAAATACTTAGAAAATTTCAGCAAGTAATAAATACAACTTATCTCGTTTTCCATGCTTAACCATTGCCTCAAAAAATGTGTACACGACAAAAACAGAAACAACAATAAATGTTGTACTGCCTCCTCGAATTTCGTTCCCAAAATTTACAGCATTAAATGCTGCTGTACGAATTGCCTCAAAAACTGTGCAAACAACAATAAATGATGCTGTACAGATTTCTCGATTTTCGTGCAGAAAAAACAACAAAGCTGCTGTATGGTTTTCTGCCTCGATTTATGTGTACAAACCTGCCTTGAAAAATGTGCCAGAAAATCAGCAACCTGCTCCTCGAAATCTATGCCAAACCTTGCTGTATGACCTCCTTGGAATACGTGCCAAATCTGCTGTACGATATGCCTTGAAACTCGTGCCCAAATCTGCCTCAAAATTTGTGCCTCTCCTAGTTGTACACACTGGCTAAAGTGCTGCCTCGGTTTGTGTGCCAAGTTCTGTCCTCCTTCTCGTCACTACTCAGAAATCTCCTTTGCTCTCCTTGTCTGCTTCTCTCAATCTACTCATGAAAGAATGAATGACCTTTTCCCTCATTTTCCTCCTTTAACCTAACCCTAAGTGACTTTTGGGGAATCCCTAAATAAAATGGCTGAGATAGCTTTAAATCTAGGGCTCAGATTAAATGCTCATTTAAATCACTTTCTATTTTTTAATTCACCCCATTTTAATAAAGACCCACTGAGTCATTTATTTCCAAAGTTTCTTTTCCTTTCTAATTGCACATTGACTTTATTAAAGTCACTTTAAAATTAGACTTTAGTAACTTTATCACTTAAAATCACTTTGAAATTAGATTTGACTTTATAACTTTACAAAGTCACTTTAAAATTAGACTTTAGTAACTTTATCACTTAAAGTCACTTTTAAATTAGATTTGACTTTATAACTTTATAAAGTCACTTTTAGAGAAAAAATAAATTCTTTTGGACACTTTTCCCTAGGCTAAAGATCAAAGCCTTAGGGAACCACCTGTCCTTCGGTAACCAAATTTCAACATAATCCTTCTCGCCTTTGCTACATTCTTCTTCCATATCAAGAAGTTGAACATCTGTTGCTGCGGGCTGGCGAATATCAGTATCTATGAATTCCTTCATTCCATTGTCCTCCAACACTGCCTCCATCCTTTCCTTCCATGCTATGTAATTTGAATTACCCTCAAGGGCATATTCGGGCCTCAATCTAGAGAAAGACGTCTTGATATACTGCTGGTCCTGAAGAATAAATCTGCAAATTCGATTCACCTGTTCAAAAAAAACTCTGGCTCTTCTCTTCTATAGTGATTTCTGCTCTGATACCATGTAGAAAATATAAATAGATTCAACTGATCTTGTAATATGATAAAAAAAAATACTGAATCAATTCTACAAATTGGGGAAACCAATTACGATCGCACAATCACATGAACAAGAAGGAGAAATAATTTCAATTGTACAACACAAAGATGTATCTGGGGAAACCCTCAATTAAAAACCCCACTATTTGTATATTGCCTTGAGTCAATAATATGAAACAATACAATGCTATATCCCTTCCTAAGAAACCTCTACACTATCTCTGACCGTCTCACTCTGATCCCAACAAGAATGGTCCGATACTTAACCGATTTCCTGCTCTGGGTTGCTCAGCCTTTATTTTGAATTCTTGGAAGAATTGAGCACTTATTAATTAGGAAATTCCCAATAATTGATTGCGTGATTCTTCTATGGTGTCTTGTTGACCTCATGCATGACCTGTACAATTTTCTAATTATACAACTGATATTTCTCTTCCCTTTAACTCCAATCTCAACTGGGTCACTCTTAGAACTGACATGCAACAACTATTTATAGAGAATTATCAGTTATATGATTGATCACTACATGTGAATTAAATCATATTTAATTCACTTGACCTATCACTAGCTCATCCATCAGTTAGAATTAGTTAAACTGATTTTAACTCAAATAATTGAGTTAACTAATTAAAACTCTAAATAAAATGTAACTGGACCCTATAAAACTTAGAGTGAACTCTACATGCCTCCAGTTTGACCCTCAACTTGAATTGACTGAGCTAAAAAAGTACTCCTGACTCAGTTAACTTGTACAAGCTTTCTTGTGATGTGGAATTACAATTTACTTCTAATTTAATTAAGGGGAAATTAAATTAGAAGCCATTCTTGTTGCCAATTTCAACACTCCTTACTTTAAGCATGGCTTCATAGTGAAGATGGGCCAAAATTCGGTGCCATGACTCACTTATGATTGCTATCATGTACTAATACTCAAATTGATATTCCATTGACTATATAGAGTCCTTCCATTCTTGATTCCAAAGTAAATGCATCCTTCATGTGATATTCCATAGGCCAGGTGAGGACGTTACCTTTTATGAAGGAAAATATCATCCCTTTGTCTTCCAAGGCAGATATAGATACACTATTCTTCTTCAATCCCGGATCATACATAACATCTTGTAGCTGTACGATTTCACTAGTCCAAATGAAATGAAACATAACCAAAAGCGTTCACAGGTTAAGTAGAATTGTCCCCAAGAATGATCTTCAAATTAGCCTTCCTCTCAACCAAGTTTGAGAGGACTTCACGATACTCAGTAAAGTGTCTAGAGGACCTACTATATACTAACCATCATACGAATTTGAGGGTGAGGAACTAGAAAGAGTAGAAATAAGAAAATATTCAGATTGAGTAGCAACTGCATTATTTCCATACTTTGAATTTATTAATCTCTTTTGAGGATGATGGCCTTCATGATCATCAAGATCATCTCTTCTTCTTCTATCACTGAACATGTTGTTTTTGTAGCCACGATTTTTGTTGTAGTTGGACCTTCGAGCATCCCTCTTTCATGTATTTCTCATTTTTCGTGTATCAGGGCCCATCAAAAGTATGCAACATGGGTACTCCTTGAATGATGAATTAAATTTTGCATCCAACGAGTACTGCCACTCGAAATTTGAGTAAAACCTTAGGGAGATAAGTTGAAAATACGAGTTGAAAAAATAGTTTCATTAATTTATTATTTTTTAATATTTTTACCTTTTTACTCCAAAAATGGTGAATCACCCCCCATGGTTGACATCATCATCTTGAATCCTATTGGTTCTTATAAATTTTATTTTGGTTGTACATTTTTCTTAGGAGGCCCATCTTAGACCTCAAAATTTTTCTAATGGAAGTGCAACGAATACCAACTCTCTATCAAACATATATTCTCTAGTAGACAACAATTGATCCCTGAGTTGTGATATGAAGTATGATTGCACATTCTCTCGTTTGTTCATCTTTATGTCCTTGATTTGATTTTTCAAGGTGAGAATATGGTTCAAATTGATGACCTCATACATCCCAACTAGCTTATCATAATTTTCCTTGGAATTCTTCAATTTTTAAATATAAATAACCAAATGATGTTTGAGTGAATCAATAATATTCTTCTTAGCTTTGAGCTCACCTTTCTTGTATTTTTATTTGATAACAACATAATCATTTTCTAGAGGCTCAAGTGCTTTTACTTTCACATATTCCAAGACATTGTTCTTATCCAAGGTCACATCCAACTTCATATTCCAAGCAACAAAATTTGATGAGTCATTAAGCTTCTCTCCTTCCTTGAAGTAAAAGGTAGAAATCTTGTTAATTTTTGGCAACTAGGTTCAAACTCCATGTTGTGCTGCTCATATGATGATGGTCATATTTTTGTTGGATTCCTCTTTCAGAGAGGTGCAAGATTGATCTAAAGATCATCTTGATCGGATGAGAAGAACATTGATTTTGAATTTATTTTCCACACGTGCAAGGTCATTCAGATTTATCTCACATGCCTAAGAGATGTGTCACACAACCTCATTGATGGATATTAATTGGAGAGACTTGGAGGTCATTTTCTCATCATCTCATTACTCATTCTCTCATTGTGATTTGATTGGTTCAATACCCTTTGGAGGCCTTTTTCGTCTCACATGTGTGGAGCGAAGTTGCTGTTTTCTGCATTGATCTGTTTATGGCTTGCTTTTTGTTTTCTACACTAATATGTTTAGGGATTTCTGTTTTCTGCGCTGATCTGTTTAGGGCTTTTATGCTGCAGCATTGACCAACGTTGACCGTGGACAACCTTTGGTCGTTTGAACTCAATATTCTGCAGAAATTTCGATTTTAGGAGGCTATACAACTGGGCACTAAAATCGAGGAATTCCAGGCTGTTTGACTGAAGCCCTAGTTTGCTGCAAGCTGCTTGCATTGATTTTTTTGAAGTTGCATGCGTTGAATTTTTTGTGCTGCCCCTGGTTTGACTTGCGTTGACTTGTGATGAGATATCTTTGAGGGTTGTGGGTGTGACACATGAAAGTGTTAGCCGACTGAGAAAGACTTCGCTGGTTGAAGCATCATGCTGACCATCGTAACGTAACAATATCTCATATTTTTGTTGGACATAAGGAATTGTAAATATGATCTATATTTGGCTTGTCTTCTATTGATCTATTATTATGTTCTATCAACATTTTACTTTCAACTTTATGTGATTTCTATCTTGTATTGGGCCTATGAAAGATTGAAGTAAAAGTGCATCAAGCATATAACACCATTGTTATCTAAATTTAACATGGTATCAGAACTGAGGTGAAGACAAAGTCCAAGAGTCCAAATTGGTGTTAGAAGCTATCTCTGAAGGAAGAAATCCTATCAAGGACAAATGGCCTCCTCAACCTGTAAGGATTTCAATGCTGATGATAAATTAACTGATAAGTCTGATTATCATGCATGGAAGATGTCCTTGGATTTGGCGCTAGAAGATCAAGATGTCATGGACTATGTACAGGGGAATATTCAAGAGCTTCCATCAAATGCAGCTGCTGCCATGAAAGCGAAGTATAGAAAAGGGGAAATCAAAGCAAAGATGATTATCCAAGATTCTATTCATAAGCACTTGGTTGCTTACATTTCTGAGCTAAAGACATCTAAGGAGATGTATGATAAGCTGGTGAGCATGTTTAGGGCTAAAAATGCTAATCAAATCCTCTTCTTCAAGAATCAATTGAAGAATATCAAGAAGGGTAAGGATTAATCTATTCAATCCTATTTTCTGAGGCTCATTGAAATCAGGAATAACTTCCTATCTATTGGGGAAGAAATATTTGATCGAGAGATGGTTCTTATTGCACTTGGATGTCTCCCCCGTGATTGGCATGTATTCAATACTACTATTTTCAATAATAATGTGATTCCTGATTTTGATGAAATATTGACGAGATGCACTCAAGAGGAAACAAGAATGATGGAATATGCTTCTAATGGTAATGGAAGTGACCCTATTGACTTCGCCGCTCATGCAAAGAAGAAGAACCATGGTGGCTTGAGAAATCAAAACCATGGTACCACAGGACCCAAAGGAAGGAAGGGAAGATGTTACACTTGTAACAAGACTGGTCACTATGCAAGAGAGTGCCCTAATAGAAGGGACTCTTCGAGGGATGATGAAAACAACAACTCGAGAAGGAATGGTAGGAACAACAGGTTCCAAGGAAAAATGATGGCTCCCTATGATTGTAGTGGAAATGGGTAATCTTTCAAGAGGTCAAAAAATTCCAGGTACGATGAGTCTAATGTTGTTGATAATAAGAGAAATGATTTTATTCTTGTATCTTCCCTCTCTGCTACATCTCCACTCGACACTCTGGATGTCTGGTTAATTGATAGTGGTGTTTCAAGGCACCTCACTGGTTATAAATAAGCCCTTTCTGATTTGGTTGAGAAGGATACTAATATGGAAATTATCCTTGGAGATAATTCCACCTATCCCATGAAAGGGACAAGGAATATGACCCTCCATTTATCTCAAGGTCAAGTCATCTGATTACAAGTTGTGTTGTATGTATCTGATTTGAAGAAGAACCTTGTGTCCATTTCGGCAATGGAAGACAAAGGGTTCAAGGTGGCATTCATTGATGGAAAGTTACTTATCTAGAAGAAGAACTTAAAGGAAGCTCTTTCTATTGGTTTTAGAGTTGATACACTCTACCAGGTTGGAGGAAGTCCATTGGGGGCTATGACATGTGATACAACTTTTCAAATAGAGTTATGGCACCAGAGGTTTTCACGCCTTCATTACAAAGCCCTTCTTGAAGAAAGGAAGGTGGTGACAAGGATGCCCGAATTTAAAGATGATCATGAAGGTATATATCAGGGTTGTACCGAAGGGAAGCATACAAGGGGACCATTCCCCTCAAGTGTCACAAATACAATTGATATCTTGCAGTTGATACATTCTGACTTATTTGTTATGCTGCCTGTGACATCCTTGGGAGGATGTTCTTATTACATGACTTTTACAGATGACTTCTCTCACAAGATCTGGATATATTTTTTGAAGAAGAAGGATGAAGCATTCAAATGGTTATGTACCTTTAAGACCTTAGTGGAAAATCAAACCGAGAAGAAAATCAAAGTTCTGAGGACCGAAAATGGGATCGAGTATGAGTCAAATGAGTTTAATGAATTCTGTAGAGAAGTTGGTATTAAGAGGGAGACCACAACTGTGTACACTCTTGAGCAAAATGGTGTTGCTGAAAGAAAGAACAGGACCATTGTGGAAGCTGCTCGTGCCATGCTATGTGACCAAGGTCTTGTGAAGTTTCTATGGGGAGAAGTTGTGAACACTGCTGTGTATGTTCAAAATAGATTATCACATTCCTCTTTGGACTCCAAAACTCCCGAAGAAGTCTTCTCTGGTAAGAAACCTGATGTTTCTCATTTTAGAGTTTTTGGTTGTCCTGTTTACTTTCATGTGCTGAAAGAAAATAGAAGCAAGCTGGATGCTTCTGGAAAGAAGGGAATGTTTGTGGGCTACAATGAAACTTCGAAGGCATATAGAATCTATGTGCCTGGTTAAAGAAAAGTGGAGATATACCACGATGTCTACCCTCAAGAAAGTAAGAAATATTCCGAGCTCCAAGGAAGACAAAGAAGATGAAGAAGCAGGGAAGTTGGAAGAGCCGAAGGATGACTTGATGCCCGATTTTGAAGGACCTATGGATCCCATTGATCCACTTCCTTCAAATAAGAGAAGACCCTCATGGCTTAGGGATACTCTCGAAGATGCTAAGAGACATATTACCCGAAGGGGGACACTTTGTGAAAGAAATAAGCCGAAGAGATACCAAGGGTATCTAGCAGCCATGAGTACGATAGTACAATCTGAGCCTGGAACATTTGAAGAAGCTAGAAAGCATAAAGTTTGGAAGGATGCTATGCATGAAGAATATGAGTCCATTATGAAGAATGATGTCTAGTAACTGGTCCCGAGACCGGAGGACAATTCTGTTGTCACCTCAGAATGACTCTATAAGATCAAGCATGGATCTGATGGAAGTGCTGAAAAGTACAGGGCAAGATTCGTTGCCCGAGGCTTGTCTAAAAAATAAGGCATAGATTATGATGATATATTTACACCTGTGGCCCGTTATATCACCATCCGATCTATTATTTCCCTTTCTGCTACGCAAGGATGGAGTCTACATCAGATGGATTTGAAGACCGCTTTTCTGCATGGATCTATAAAGGAAGAGGTGTATGTGGAGCTACCTCTGGGGTTCGAAGTCCGAGATAGAGACACCCATGTATGCAGGTTGAAGAAAGCCCTCTATGGGTTGAAGCAAGCCCCCAGGGCTTCGTATGAGAGGATAGATAACTACTTGATGAAGCTGGGCTTCACTCGAAGTAATGCTGATCCAAACCTTTATTTTAAGGTTGATAGAGAAAGGCCTCTCATTTTGGTTCTCTATGTGGACGATCTCTTCCTGACAGGTGCTGACCCTCTCATTCATCAGTGTAAGAGGGAGCTAGCTTCCGAGTTTGAGATGAAATACCTAGGAATGATGCACTACTTCCTAGGCTTGGAGGTCTGGTAGAGGCTAGGCGAGTTTTTCCTTTCTCAAGAAAAATATGTCGTGAAGCTGCTGGAGATATTTGGTATGTTGGACGGTAAGTTTGAGTCGACACTGATGGAACTAAAATTTAATAAGTTGAGTGGAAATGCTGTTGGGCTCGTGCTAGAAAATCCTACTGAGTATTGACAACTTGTAGGGGCTTTGATGTTCTTAGTGAACTCTCGTCCAGACGTATGTTTTGCAGTGAACACTTTGAGTCAACATATGGTTGAACCTCATCACATTCACTGGATTGGTGCCAAGAATCTGTTGAGATATCTTCTGGGCACAATCAACCATGGGCTGAGATACACTACCGGGAGTTTGAGACTCCATTGATATACTGATGCCGATTGGGCTTGCAGTGTGGTGGATCACAAGAGCACATATGGATGTTGCTTCACCTTGGGTTCTGCTTCGATATCTTGGATGAGCAGGAAGTAGAAGTCGGTGGCTCTGAGCACCACTGAGGTCGAATACATTGTAGCGAGTATGGACTGTTGTGAAGCTGTTTGGTTGAAAAATATCTTCAGTGAGATGTTCGAGCATGTGCTAGATACCATTGTTATCCTTTGTGATAACCAAAGTGGGATTCATCTTTCTGAGAATCTAGTGTTCCATGATCGATCCAAGCATATTGATATCATGTACCACTTTATCCGGGATATGGTACAACGAGGCGTCGTAAGGCTCGATCATATAGGAACTGATGAGCAAGTTGTGGATATTCTCACGAAGCCCCTGGGAAGGTCAAGTTCCCAACCTTTCGTGAGAAGCTTGGAATCGTGGAAAGACCCTATTCTAAGGGTCCTGATTGAGTTAGACTATGAGCTCTGGGAGCTACAGGGGGCTTGGGGATAGCTTCTTGGAGCTATAAACACATACGGGGCTAGGCTTTCCGAAGCTTGCTGTGCTTCTGCCCCACCGTTATGATATTGAGTTGGTTCGCCTCTCTCTGATCTGCGCCCCACACACATCCTACCCATGGAGTTTCAGACTCATGGGAAGTACCTCTCATTTGGCCAATGAGGTGGGAAATTTGGATAAAGACCATAGCAAGACTGATGGACACATCGGATATTGCCATACTCTCTATGTCTAGGATGACACTTGTCCAACACCTTGATCTGGGATCAAGTATGATGAGGTTTTATCCTCTAAACTGACTGCGGGTCAGTAAACTAACTTCGGGTTAGTATGAGACTCTTTTTGAGTCCGAGAGAGGTTTTTACCTCTAAGTTGACTTCGGGTCAACTATGTGTGATGTATTTGTGACTCACCTTTTCGTTTTGAAATAAAGAGCCAACAAATCAAGTCACGACAGGATGACACATGATGTTTTGTTTGGTACATGATGGATGGCACTTGTGGACAGATGGAGTTCTCCCTAGTTGAGAGAGAGTGTTAATTTTGGGCAACTAGGTCCAAAGTCCATGTTGCACTACTCGTATGAAGATGGTCATATTTTTGTTGGATTCCTCTACCAGAGAGGTGCAAGATTGATCTAAATATCATCTTGATCAGATGAGCAGAACATTGATTTTGAATTTATTTTCCACATGTGCAAGGCCGACCAGATTTATCCCACATGCCTAAGAGATGTGTCACACACCCTCATTGATGGATATAAATTCGAGATACTTGGAGGTCATTTTCTCATCATCTCACCACTCATTCTCTCATTGTGATCTGATTGGTTCAATAACCTTTGGAGGCATTTTTATTCTCACATGTGTGGAGCAAAGCTGCTATTTTTTGCACTGATCTGTTTAGGGCTTTCTATTTTCTGCACTGATTTGTTTAGGGATTTTCTGCTGTAGCATTGACCAACATTGACCATGGTCAACCCTTAGTCGTTTGACCTCAATATTTTGCAGAAATTTCGATTTTAGGAGGCCGTACAACTGGGCACTAAAATCAAGGAATTCCGGGCTGTTTGACTGAAGCCCTAGTTTGCTGCAAGCTGCTTGCGTTGAATTTTCTGAAGCTACCTGCGTTGAATTTTCTATGCTATCCCTGGTTTGAATTGTGTTGACTTGTGATGAGCTGTCTTTGAGGGTTGTGGGTGTGACACATGAAAGTGCTGATTGACCGAGAAAGACTTTGCCAGTTGAAGCATCCCGTTGACCGCCGTAACACAACAATATCTCATATCTTTGTTGGACATAAGGAATTGTAAATTTGATCTATATTTGGCTTGTCTTCTATTGATCTATTATTGTATTCTATTAACATTTTACTTTCAAGTTTATGTGATTTCTATCTTGTATTGGGCCTATGAAAGATTGAAGTAAAAGTGCATCAAGCATAGAAAAACCCAGGGAAAAAACCCACAAGGGTGAAATTATTCTTCTATTAGATTGTCATCAAATTTTCAGTAGAGAGATACAGTATTCCAATTCATCAACAATGCATCAAAGTCAAACCTTTCACTATCCAAGAATATACTAACCAATATCCAATCCAATGATGATCCCAAAAGTCAAATCTTGTCAATAAGTCAAATATGCAATTTTGGTCAAATTCGTCAGTAGTAGCAACAACACTAACCAGTTAATGATCAATGGTCAAGAATCCAAAATATTCAGTCAACATGCCTAAAGATGAAGCCTATTTTCTCTAGTCAAAATTGTTGAAAAATGTAACTAGGTTCAGTGTTCATAAATGTAATTGAGTCACTATTTAATGTACTGGTCAAAAGAATAAAGAAATGAATATTTATTATTATTATAATGACTTATTAAAACACGTGTTTCATGCTTGGGTCATCATTATATTAGTCAAAATCCCCATTGTGGACTCCTAGGATTAATATTGAGTCATTGGAGTCACTGTACCTTTTAAAAGACCCTTCTTGGGCTTTCAAATCATGTAAAAAGAACTATTTTTGAGTCAAATATGTATTATTTCACCTCCACACCAAGTTGGCCTAAAGGAGATCAAGTCGGCTTCAAACTGTGCAATTCAAACTCACTTGGAGCCTATATATTGGAGCATATTGAATTCATTTGGACCATCTCACTCACTCAAGTTCGATATCTCAAGAGGAGATGGAAAAGTGCGAATTGGGCTAAGGAGGCTAAAAGGAGTGCGAGTTTGGATGAGGAGAAGGAGAAGAAGAAAATTAAAATTTTGGCACCTCCCTCTCTCTCTCTTTCGTGCCCTAGTTTGGAATATCAAAGTTTTTCTAGTGTTGTTGCTCCTAATTTCTGCATAGACGAAGTTGCTGGGGTGAAATTGCTGTTGCTACAAGGTCGAAGGTCCGAAAGGGCTAACTTGATGTGGAGGAAGGTCTGGTCTATGTCTAGGTTGAAGAGTCTCAAGGAAAACTATTGAAGGAAGAGAATTTTGACTGGGTTTTCCCCTAGAGAGGGGGTTTTCCCCGACATAGTGCCTACAACTTGTGTCTCATGTTTTTGTGATCTTCATATACACATAATTTGGTAATTTATTGATGAAAGATAATATAATAATGGATTAAAGGAAACCAATATAATTCACAAGTAATTATCAAGAAAGAATAAATCAAACCCTAATCTACTAGTATTGATTTCTCAACATGGTATCAGAACTAAGGTCAAGGAATATTCAGATCACTCCGTTGGATCAAAGGAAATGTATACTCCCTCTATGACAAGCTATATAAGAATGTGATTCAATATTGCAGGAGGTTGGATCAAGAGGTTCTTCCACTACTTATTCAACAAGGTCAAGAGTTAAAGATTCTTGGCTGCTCTTACAGGTTCTCTTAGTGATGATAATGCATGGATCAATTGAAGAAGGCATTCAAACAATGATCCTTGACCAATAGTTACCCAAATTCTTATGGGGAGAAGCAACAATGACATCAGTATAAATTCAAAATAGAAGCCCTCATAAAATTCTTAAGAACATCACACCTGAGGAAGTATTCAGTGGAAAGAAGCCGAGTGTGGATCATCTCCGAATATTTGGGAGTCCTGACTACATCCATGTTCCAAAATACAAGTGAAAGATGTTAGACTCTACAAGCATCAAAGGAATATTTGCTCGCTATAGTATCTCCTCAAATGCATATAGAATCTACATCAAAGAAGGAAGACACATTGAAGTAAGAAAAGATGTCATATTTGATGAAAATCAAGCCTACAAAAGATCCAAGGACGTTCCTATTGATTATGATGATGAAGACATACCTATATTCGAAGAATAAGAAGTACACCATGACAATCCTACTACTATTCAAGAAGAAGAAGAATGACCAACTGAGACTATTCGACCTGTGGTCATACCAACCACTAGGAAAAGGCCAAATTGGTTAAAATCAACCCACGAAGATGCTGAAGGACATGAAGATGCAAAATGAACCTTTAGAGAGAGAAAGAGGTTGAAGAGATACTCTGGAAATGATTCATATATAACAAAACTAATTGAAGCTAAGCCATCTACATTCGAAGAAGCTGCACATCAAGAAGTTTGGAAGAAGGAAACATAGGAATAATATCAATCTGTCATGAAGAATGGAGTTTGGGAAATCGTTCCTCGACCTAGTGACCGTAATCAGTTTTCACTTCTAAATGGATTTATAAGATCAAGCATGCAATTGATGGAAGCATAGACAAGTACAAGGCCATAGTTGTTGCAAGGGGTTTCTTTCAAAAGGAAGACATAGATTGTAAATAAAATTTTTCTATAAAAATCACATCAAAGTATTAAGTCGACGCGTTTCGAACCAGCCAGTGTGGTTCATCATTAGGACAAGATGAGAAATTTGATCAGAGAACCCATTTAAATAGATAAGGAAAACTCAACTCGTCGTTTGTAAATTAACGACTAGTTTGACTCGAATAAAAATCAAATTAATTAATTATTTATTTTCTAATTTTGTTAAGGAATAATAAATATTTAATATTTATAATTTCAATTTTATATATTTATTCTTATTTTTACTAAAAATAATAATTATTTAATTTATTTTTAATAAAATAATAATTATATTTGATTTATTTATATATTTTTTATTTTATTATTATTATTATTATTATATGTATATTTTGAAAATAATAATAATTATCTATATATATATATATATTTAAAGAATAAATTAAATGTTTAATATTTATATTTGAATTACATATATTAATATATTAATATGTTATGAATATCATCACAAAAATTCCTAATTATTTAACTTATTCAACTTAATAGGAAATATTACTTAAAAAAACAGAAAAAAAAGAGGGGAGAAAGAAACCAAGAGCCAAAGCAGAGGAAAAGACAAGGGGGAGAATAAGAGACGAGAAAAAACAACTAAGAGTGAATGGCATGAATCCAACATCTGCTAACACTCCAACCATCATCCCTGTTGAGGTTAACCGACCTCTTTTCGATTTCCAGGGCTTCCCTCAACTTACAATGGTGGAAATGGTCAATCTTTGCAATAACTTGAGCATCTTCAATGCAAATGTGATGTTTTTTATTCTCAACATGCTCTGCTAGGGCATAGGATACCTTGGAGAGACAATGACTATGGTGTCTACAAGTCATGTGTCTCACCAGCATTGTAGCCCATTGTCTCATTGAGAGACAGGGTTGTTAGTCAAGGCCTTGCACTAGGACAATGCTGGTTGATATGATGCTATACAAATGCGATTACCAATCTGATTCTTCTTATGAGATTATTCATTTTGAAAGTGACCATGTACTTGTATGAATACATCCCTAGTTAAGAGGGAGTGTTGAAATGTGTAACTAGGTTGGCTTTCATATTGACTATGTAATTATGTATTTTATGTAAAGAAGACAAAGATAATACAATGTATTTTTGTTGTTGTTGTACTTGCTTCATCGGTTTCATGAACAAGATTTATTATAGGTCAATAGACTTCTTCTTGATGTCTATTAGGATTTGTCTTCAAGATATAAGTCTAATTAAGAGTCATGATTATGAAGACTCTAGTTTGAAGAATGCCTCCAAAACCTTGTGGAAGAAAGGCTCATAATAGCCCTGAAGACACCTCTCATTCAACGCTAGAAATGATATAATAAAGTTGGCTGATAATCAGTGATAAAGTTGGCCTACATGTCAGCCTAGAAGTTTGCTGTAAGGTTGGCCTAAAAGGTCATACTGTGCACTATATATACCCCAGTCACTGCGGCTCAGTAGCATAGAAAAATGTGGATTTAGATCTGTAATTTCCATAGAAAAATTGCGGATTTCCTGAGGATAAAATTGCGGATTTCAGAGGACTTGTTCAGGGTTTAAAGTGTGGATATAAAGACGGAATATTTGCGGACTGTTTTGTGACATGAAGTGCGGATTTCAGACACTGAAAAGTGCAGATTACAGGCAGTGAAAAGTGCAGTGAAAAGTGCGGATTTCAGAGGTGAACAAGTGTGGGTCTTAGAGGTTAAAAGGGTGTGGTTTTCAGAGGTTAGAGAAGTGAAAAATTTTCAGTAAGAACATAAACAAGTATAGGGTTTACATTCTGAAGCAGTGGATAAAACTGATGTGCATGAAAAGGATGAGATCTCGAATGATCTTATAATCAATAAGGAGTATCTCAAGATAAATTTGGAGACAAAGTTCTCTAATGTTGGTGCAGGTTAGTGGACGTTGGTGAAGAAAAGAAAGATCAACGTTGGAGGAAGACTTGGAAGCAGTGTCAAGGTCTTGGAGGCATTCATAGGTCAAGGTTCCAAGTCTTGGTCATGGTACTTGTCATTTGAAGATCCATAAGAAGAATTCATTGTGGGTTTTCCTCTCCAAGAGGGAGAGGTTTTGCCCTGACTCTAGGAGCCTAATTTTTGTGTCTCGTATATTTTTATAATTGACTTGATGAAAGAATAAATAAACTAAAGAAGAGAAGACATAAGTAACTCAAGTAAGCTCACAAGTAATTATTAAGAAGAGAATTTGAATTAATCACTATCCCTACAAGTTCTCAACATGGTATAAGAGCTAAGGTGCTAATCTCAAGGGCTACTTGACAAAGGAGACACTCCAGGAAGCGAAGATCAAAGTTTGGGTTGAAAAATCAAATTAGTTTGCTAAGGAAGACTCTCTAGCTACTTCAAGAAAGATCTCCTATCACATTTAAAGGATCAACGCAATCAAGAAAGTAATCTTTGCCATCAAAGATTCACATTCAAAATTTTTTTAGAAGAAGGATCTCAACTTCTAAAGATATCCTTTATCATGGATTCAAGAACACCTACATTGAAAATTTCTATCTTAGAAGAAACTCGTGACCTCATCTTCAAACATCATCAAGGAAGCTGCAAGCTACTTTATTCAAGTAAGTTTCTATGACCTTACTTAAATTTGTCAAAATGACTTATTGTAAAGAAAGCAACAAGCTGGTTGGGTCATCAAACTTTAGCACATGGAAGAAGAGGACATATTTGAATTTAATTGAAGAAGAAGTCATAGACTACATTAATGGATGGACAATTCAACCATCAAAAGAAGATGCTTCAACTTATACCAAATACATGAAGGGAGAAATCTGAGCCCAGAGGATTATCATAGAATCCATGAAGGACTCACTCATTCCTTATGTGTCAAAACTAAAGTCTGCTAAAGAAATATATGAGAAACTGGCGGAGTTATTCTCTGTGAGTATTGCAAGAAAAGAAATCTCTTTGAGATAAGAACTATATAAAATGAAATTATCAAGGGAAGAAGGAATCACTCCATACTTTATGAGTCTTTCTTGAATAAGAGATCAATTGCAGGAACTGGGAGAAGTAATGTCTGACACTGAGATGACTACATTGGTGCTAAATGCTCTACCAGAGGAATGGGGAAACTTCACTTCAAGTTTATATGGGAAGAAAGAAGCCACTCCATTCCATGATTTATGGTATCTATGTAAAATAGAGGAAACAAGACTAAAAGCCAAAACTGATACAAAACCAAGTGAAGAGAATCAAGGCTTTACAACCACTTATAGGAAGAAAGGAAGATTCGAAAAATTTGGTCCTCAGAATAAAAGAGGGAATATGGACAACGTGTGATGCTTTGGATGTAATGAACTTGGGCATTATAAAAGAGATTGTCCTAAATTTGAAAAGGACAAGAGAAAAAGAGAAGAAGCCCATATCTCTGTTCATTAGGGGAATTTTGAGGTCTAAAATGGGCCTCTTTATAAAAATGTACAACCAAAATAAACTTTATGAGAAGCAATAGGATTCAAGATGATGATGTCAACCATGGGGGATGATTCACCATTTTTGGAGTAAAAAAATAAAAATATTAAAAAATAATAAAGTAATAAAACTACTTTTTTCAACTTATCTCCCTAATAGTTTACTCAAATTTCGAGTGGGAGTACTTGTTGGATGCAAAATTTAATTCCCCATCCAAGGAGTACCCATTTTGCATACTTTTGATGGATTCTTCTACACGAAAAATGAGAAATACATGAAAAAACGCGATTGTCTCATTTTTCGTGTAACAGAGTCCATCAAAAGTATGCAACATGGGTACTCCTTGGATTGGGAATTAAAATTTTCATCCAACGAGTATTCCTGCTCGAGATTTGAGTAAAACCTTAGGGAGATAATTTCAAAATACGAGTTGAAAAAGTAGTTTTGTCTTTTTTCCCTCTAAAATTTGATGTTGTAATCAAGTCTTATTTTATTATTTCCACTATTATTTTATAATTTCCTTAGGAGGCCCATTTTAGACCTCAAAATTCCCCTAATGATGAGGGAAGAACCTAATGCAAATAAATCTAAGAAATAAGAAGAGAAAGATCTTTATTATGATTGAGATAATCTTCCTCTTTAAGTGATTTTTGTTGGTTGTAAATAGTATGATAGGAAGCAAGGTATATTGATGGCATCATGATTAAAAAACATGGTAGGAGCTCTTGGTGAAACAACTCTAGGAAAACTTCTCTGATAACATTACTGATGGAAGGCAATCATCAAGATCAAGGGTCATCATGGAAACATGTGCTGACGTTTTCTAATGGAGTTCTCTATGAATTCACTGATTAGAAAGAAAGAAAAATGATTTCATCAAGAATTATATGCTATAGAATTCTGTGATGTGATGACATATTGATGGAGCAGGTCAAGGGAATGAATCTCTTCATACTAGTAAAACTGCTACAGGATGACTCAAAGGAAAAATGTATGAGGTGTATATATATATATTTATATGCTGACACTAGATGCTGCAAAGTCATGTCATATGATTGTATGTAATAGACTTCTAGATTTAGAATTTTGATCTGTGAAGGAGGATCTCTCAGAGCACTAATAGATGAAATCAACATAATATATATATCCTCATGGAATATGAGGTGGCTATATATGAATGAGGAACTGGGAAATGTGTAAGTTCCTGGGAATGAAGAATGTGCTGAAAGGAAGAGATCATGAAATGCAACCATGTCAAGAGGCAGTTATCATCCGGAAGCCAAGAATATGTGATTAGGAGATCTCCTAGGAGGATATGTAGACTCTGACAGAATTCTGGTAAAGAAGAAGACCCTTGACAAAACATATCATTAGGAGATGTGTCAATCTGAATAAAGGATGCCGATGCCTACAAGAAGATGTCATGGTGAAATATCGTCACTAAGGTAAATTTTGTTTTAAAAGTTCATATGTATATGTTTATCTGGATGAATTTGTGCAGGGCTGCTAATCATGAGAAAGGATTTATGATCCTTGGAGATGATTCCAAGGAAAGCAGCATGGCATAATGGTGGACCAGATGAGATATACAGATGAATCACTTTCTGGTAGATGACATGAATCATGAATGAAAGTGATGGATGATCTGTGCCTTATGAAGCTAAAGTTGAAGATTCATCAATATCGAAATCCATGACATCACAGGGACAAATTATTCATGAGAAGATGGGTGTCTAACCATTGCTGCTGCAAGTCCCTGATTGAGAGGGAGCCTGGTGATAAATTTCTTACATGGAATAAACTGGGTAATTCCTAAGAATGAGCTTAGGTAATGTTATCACCAAATTGATCTTGATTGGCTGCTCATCAATCAACTCAATGTAACTCTTTCAAACCACTTCTAATTGAAGATTAGCCTCTTCAGTTTGAGAGGGCTCTCTCAAAGGGGGTTTATGATTTTGAATAAAGATAATACTAGATGGCTAACTCTATAAATTGTAACTTGGTTTTTGTATGATTGCAAGTTGAAAAATGAAGGCTTGCTACCATTGGGCTATGGAGTTAACATCAATACTCTTAATGACAATATTTCTTCACATGGAAGCCGAGGTAGATAGAGGTCTTTAATCAAGATAATTTACACACACAATATGAGGAAAACACAATAATTTCACCCCTAAAGGAAGTCAGAGCATAATATTATGAATTCTGAGCAATTAGAGATAAAATCCACTACAAGTGATTAGACATAAAGAACATAGCAAAAACACATTAAACACCTCATGGGAATCTCAGGTCTGGAAGTAGAATGTCATTGTATATTACTGATAATGGACAAAAACATACAAGCAACAATTTGGTGCAACATTCTCCAACCCTTTGCTCTTCAATGTTTAGTCTATAAATAGACATTCTTTACATTGTAGATGATCTGCCCAATTGGATAGATATTCGAATTCTACTCTAACACCTATCATAACTGAAAATACTAACTTAAAACAGAAAAATGATAGCTATCCTTTAAGAAATCAAACTCCTAATAGGAATCTATCTCTTATTTATTACATTCACTTCTCCTAAAAATAAAACTATTACATAATAGATGTCACATGTTTGAGGGATAATTCACCATCACTTTACATATTTAAAACACCCCTAGATCTGTGGAACACAATCCTATTTTTTAGGAATGGATAACCTTCACTTTAATCACTTTTTTGACTAATGAGTTGGCTGTGTCAACCTTCATTTTTTAGGAATGGATAACCTTCACTTTAATCACTCCTTTTGAGCAATGAATCTCTGCTGATATGTCCCACTGACATTTTGGAGGTCTCCATCTAGCTAATGTGCTGTTGGAATGTTCAAAAATCTTCAAAAAGCTCCTCGCTATGAAACAGGCCAGTTTAGGAAATTTCATAGCGAGTTTTCGTAGCGTATGAAAAATTTCTTTTCCACCTATCTCCTTGACACATTTGCTATTCAAACACCTTTACTATGCCAAGACACCTTGAAAAAAATCAACCTCCCTCCATAATACTTGACAAAACTGAATTTAAAGGAAAAAATGCACCTTTAGAAATTTAGCGTTTTTCTGGCTTCAAGCTTGAAGCACGCTACGAAACTGTCCAAAAAACCAGATTTTGTGAGTTCAAGACTGTCTTCAAAAATTGATCTCTAGAGGTAAAATTTAGGTTCTTTGTAAGTCATGAACCCCATCAAACATATTCCATTTCAATTTTTCATTATTTTTCTATTTCTTCTTCATTCACAATCAGTTGGCTGATGGGCTCTTCTACCACTGTCATCTTCAACCCTTTCTTTTATAACTACATTTGAATCAAATCCAACTACTCTCCCACTTGATATTTTAATGCTCTGTTTTGGATTGTGAGTGCAAGTTTATCCTTTTAATGTGTTTGACGTCTCCTCTTAGTGGCTGAATTCATTTCAACAACATTTCTGTATTGTCCAAAGTTTTTGACACACTTGTGACTTTCTCTTCCCATATTTTCCTCATCTGTTCAAATTGAACCTTCTCAACTTTGTGTTTCTTTACCTCTAGCTTTAGAACTAATATCTCTTTACCTTCTTCATTCAACTGCTCTTTGAGGGTTTCTATTTTTTATTTTTCAATCATTTTCTCTTTTCCCTTTCTTTGCCTGATAACTACTTCCTCTTTTGATGATGGACCTTCTTTTCATGTCTGGTCATTGGCCTCCTTGGTTGAAATATAAAACCAACATCATCACCTGCAAAATCTAGTTTTTTAGCAGTCTTACCTTTCTTCAAATTTATTCCTCCATCTTCAATGTCTTCAACTTGCACAATGGGTGATTCTTCAATGTCAATTGCATGAATAATATCCTCCAAATTTCCTTTAGACAATGTCTGGCTTCTAGTGACTCTCTTGTTGCCTTGTTTTCTGACTGTATGCTTCTGTTTTGCAGGTGCTGCTTGAGGTGTGTTAGTCTCTTGCAAAGGTTCTGTTCCCATGTTCACCAGTTATGCAATAGATGATCTATTTTCTTCTTCAACTTCTTCCGCTACAGCTGGTGATGAAGTGGTTCTAGGTTTTGAGGCTTTCTTAGGAGTGACCACATCAATTTCATAACCACTCATGAACAAAAAAAAATCCAATCTATGTCTAACCTCCTTAATTCTTCTAACACTAACATCTTAATTATACCATGATGAAAAAAATATGTCTCATTGCCCTCTGTCTTTATTTGAACCTTATCTGACATTTTCCCTAGACTTATGTATAAATAGAAAGGCAGTTCAAGTGACCTCTTACCTACAAAATGAAAAAGAAGTCTGAGATGATAGGAGTAGACCATGTGAAACCTTCCTTCACAGGTAAAGTAATTTTGAATGACCATCAACAGATTTGCATAATTCTCCTTCATAAAACTCCTAGGGATAGCATTTGTCAAATCAACTTCACTATGTTCTTGCTTAATAAACTCTTTGCAATCCTGCATTGTGAATTTGATACCTTTAAAACACTGTTCACCACCTCTAGGGATTCCTGTAGCTGATGATATGCTCTCTGGTGTCACTGTAAGGTTCATAATTCCAACCTTTGATGCTGTTCCTGTGAAGCTGGTGGAAAAATCCTTTAAAACCTGTAAATGAAAGCCCTACAACCTTTGACAGAATTGCAAGCAGCCAATCCTTTTGAAAACGTCCATGGAAGTAGGGTCTTCATTGAGTAATTTCATATCCATGGGCTCATACCTGTGATAATGGCTACCCTTATTTGTTTTCTTTCTTGCAACCATTGATGATTTATAGTCTTCACTGCCTCGCTTGATGATGACACTTGCATAATTCAAATTATGACAGAAATCTTCTTGGCTCTATGAAGCATCTCTCCAGTGATCGAATCACATGCAAAGATGAACCACAATATGACAAAAGGCTAATTGAGGTAAGGTTTAAAGGTTTAACTGATAGCTCAAGCTTCAATCATGACACATACAAGAAAAAAGGGTAATGATGACATAAAACATGACTATCTACATTCGAATTTACCATAACAACCTTGAATGACCTCTACCTTTACTGCTCTAATTAGAAAATGACACCTCATACAACTTGGACAAGCCAGGTAAAAAAATGCATTTTTGTAGTGAAATTAGTTAAGCTTCTGACGATTAGCTACGAAAATATTAGGAAATTTCGTAGTGAAATCTGTTGTTTTCCTGTGTAAAACGCTACGAAAATCTGAAAAACTGACAGATGTGCCCTTTTGAGTTTGAATGGATGGGGAATGAAAACTGACACGATATGTGATTGATTTGACTGAAATGACACAAATGGAGGTGATCATAAAACTTAGGATAGGCTTAAAAAATGCAAAAATTTCCTATACCACCTTGAAATGGCTTAGGAGACCTTATCCATTTGGTGAGTGACCTGTACGAATCTATCAAGAAATGTTTCACAACTTAGTGAGTGATAACAGGTACATTCCTTATACAGGAATGAGCACATTCCCTTGTGGAATAGGTCTTCCCTGGCTGAGAGGGAGAGATAGACACATCATTCTGGTCTTCAATTGGGAAGATAGAATGGAGGATTGGGTAATCATCTGGGATTTGATACTCTTTGAGAATGTTTTAGGGAATTCAAGGTAAGAGTAGCCAGGGACCTATATTATTTGAGGGCTAGCTACCCAAGAGAATAATAGTCCAAGAAGGTCATACTTTGGGAACACTCGGGTGGAGTATGTACCTTGGAGAGACAATGACTATGGTGTCTATAATTCATGTGTCTCGCCAGCATTGTAGCCCATTGTCTCATTGAGAGATGGGGCTATTAGTCAAGGCCTTGCACTAGGACAATGCTGGTTGATATGATGCTATATAGATGCCATTACAAATCCGATTCTTCTTATGAGATTCTTCAGTTTGAAAGTGACCATGTACCTATATGAATTCTTCCCTAGTTAAGAGGGAGTGTTGAAATGTGTAACTAGGTCGATCTTCATATTGACTATGTAATTATGTATTTTATGTAAAGAAGACAAAGATAATAAAATGTATTTTTTTTTTGTTGTACTTTCTTCATAGGTTTCATGAACAAGATTTATTAAAGGTCAATGGACTTCTTCTTGATGACTATTAGGATTTTTTTTCGAGATATATGTGTAATTAAGAGTCATGATTATGAAGACTCTAGTTTCAAGAATGCCTCCAAAACCTTGTGGAAGAAAGGCTCATAACAAACCTCAAGACACCTCTCATTCAAGGCTGGAAATGATATAATAAAGTTGGCTTATAATCAGTGATAAAGTCTGCCTACATGTCGGCCTAGAAGTTTGCTGTAAGGTCGACCTAAAAGGTCAGACTGTGCACTATATATACCCCAGTCATTGCGGCTCAATAGCACAGAAAAATGCGGATCATGGAAAATTTTAGGGGCTAATATTTGTAGATGGGCTGATTTTCCATGTTTTTGCCAAAAAAAAGATTTGCCAATTCCCATTTTTTTTCTAAAAGTGATTCGCCCAAATTTTATAAGAAAATTTTATTTTACCTTAAAAATCGCCAAAATTCTAAAGAGACTATATAAAATCACTAGAAATTTTAATATTTTTACTAAAATATCACTAATAATTTTATAGTTTACATATTATGGATTAGTAAGATTCGCCAAGGTTTCTAATCTTTAAGATGAGTTTCCATCCTTAAAATTTTCCCTGATGCGGATTTAGCTCTGTAATTTCCACAGAAAAAATTTGGATTTCCTGAGGATAAAATTGCAGATTTCAGAGGACTTGTTCAGGGTTTAAAGTGTGGATATAAAGACGGAAGATTTGTGGACTGTTTTGTGACATGAAGTGCAGATTTAAGACAGTGAAAAGTGCAGATTACAGGTAGTGAAAAGTGCATATTTCAGAAGTGACAAAGGGCTGATGTCAGAGGTGAACAAGAGTGGGTCTTAGAGGTTAAAAGGGTGCAGTTTTAAGAGGTTAGAGAAGTGCTAATTTTTTAGTAAGAACATAAAAAAGTTCATGGTTTACATTCTGAAGCAGTGGATAAAGCTGATGTGCATGAAAATGATGAGATCTCGAATGATCTTATAATCAATAAGGAGTATCTCAAGATACATTTGGAGACTGAGTTCTCTAATGTTGGTGTAGGCCAGTGCACATTAGTGAAGAAAAGAAAGATCAACGTTAGAGGAAGACTTAGAAGTAGTGTCAAGGTCTTGGAGGCATTCATAGGTCAAGTGTCTAAGTCTTGGTCATGGTACTTGTCATTTGAAGATCTATAAGAAGCATTCCTTGTGGGTTTTCCTCTCCAAGAGGGAGAGGTTTTGCCTTGGCTCTAGGAGCCTAATTTTTGTGTATCATATATTTTGATAATTGACTTGATGAAAGAATAAATAAACTAAAGAAGAGAAGACATAAGTAACTCAAGAAAGCTCACAAGTAATTATCAAGAAGATAATTTAAATTAATCACTAGCCCTACAAATTCTCAACACAATCAACATTGGAGAAACACAAAGCAAGCTGCTGAAACCTTCAAGGGGAGGGACTAATAATTTTTGGTAAGAGAGGGGACTACATTTTCTATTGTAAATCCAATGGGCTATCACATATTTAAATTTCTTAGATTCAAGGGGATAGTCTATTGGAATCATATCTTATGGATAATAAAGCCTTTATATTTTTTCATTTTTCAATGTTGAGCTTTCTCACTATTACATCCATATTATCTTTCTATGTAATTTTGATATACAACTAAAGATCAATTTTGTACTACATCCACTAATTAAATGATATATTTCTTTCAATTTTTTTATTTATGTATAAAGTGTCTATGCATCTACATGGTAATGGTGAAACCATTTTAGTAGTGACCCTTTCCTGGACCTTTTATATATTAAAAGCTACTGTTAATATTATAATTAAGTATATGTTAGTTGAATTTACAAATTATGCTTAATGCTTGCATTTGATCTATATTCATTGTCTGTGCCTAATAAACCATCTTTCTTCATCTTAGGTTAACAATGAATTCTTTACTCACTATCAATTAATTAGAGTTTATGTCCTCATTTGTTCCACCTTTCACTTCAATCTATACTACTTGAGACTCTGTGCTCAATAGAAAGGCCTTTGGTTTGAGAAGTTTACATTATTTATCCAAATCCATTGTCAATTATCTTACATTATATATACTATTATGTTGTCAATTATTCTCAACTATCTTATCATGTTTTTATCACTTTAACCCTGGCATCCTAAGATTAATTATGTAAGTTTTTACTTAGTGAAAGTGAGTAGCCAATTTTTTTAAATCTAATGAGTGAGCCCCCTCTAGCCCAAGAGCCAACTTGAGGCCAAAATAAGGTTACAAATACCTTAACATAGTTGTTAAATAATCAAGAACATATTAAGGAACAATATTATTTGGTGTCATTGTCAGGGAGAAGAGTTTGAAAGCTCAATTTTTTCTGGCATTTATATAGAGATCAAATCTGGCCACCATCCCCATAACACATGTCGACCAAGGGACATGGACATGCGCCACCCCGTCATCACCACCCTCATTAATGAGATAGATGTTCAGGAAAATAATGGGTAATAAAACCATGACGACGATCCTTCCCTCATTAGGGAATTTTGAGGTCAAATATGAGCCTTGTGAGGAAAATTATAAAATAATAAAATAAGAGTTATGAATATTTAAATAGAAAGAAAACTACTTTTATTGTATTTTTGCTTATCTCACAATTTTACTCGAATGTCAAGTGTAAAAAATCGTTGTATGTAGATTTAAATTTAACATCCAAAGAGTACTCACTTTGTATACTTTTGAGTAGACCCATATCGAAGAAAATTGAAAATATAATAAAAAATTAGTTTGAAACAAGTTTTTCATATATTTTCATTTTTTTTGGTGTTTCTCTACTAAATACTATGTATAATGGGTACTCGTTGGATGTGGAATTTAAATACGCATCCAACATGTGTCTACACTTGATATTTAGGTAAACATATAACGGGATAAGCCAAAAATATAATTAAAAAAGTAGTTTTCTTCTTTTCCCTCCAAAAGTATCTACCCTTAGGGATGCCATCATCATCTTGAATCTTATTAGTTATTTTAAAGTTGATTTGTTAGAACATTTTTTTTATGAGGCCCATTTTTTACCTCAAAATTCTCCTTTTGTGAGTAGTACAAGATGATCAATGAATAGTAAATGGAGATTAAACACATCAATCTAAGGTAATCTATGAATATCTCCATTAGAGAAATTTCGAGGTCTAAAATGAGAATTTTAAGGAATATTATAAAATAATAGTGGAAATAATAGAATAATATTAGATTACCTCATCAAATATTGGAGGGAAAAACGAAAAAAACCAAGTTTTTAACTTATCTCCCTACAATATCAAATTTCGAGCTGGAGCACTCGTTGGATGCATAATTTAATTTTGCATCCAAGGAGTACCCATGTTGCATAATTTATATATATATATATATATATATATTTTTTTTTTTTTTTTACTTTTAAATTTTTACCTTTTTACTCGAAAAATGGTGAAGCATCCCCCATGGTTGAAATCATCATATTGAATCCTATTCGTTATTATAAAGTTTATTTTTGTTGTAAATTTTTGTTTTGAGACCCATTTTTGAACTTAAAGTTTCTCTAATGATTGGTGAGTGGAACCAATATGAACTAGTTTTCCCATGCATCAACCTCATTATGCACGTGTGGTCATTCATGTCACTCAATGGGAGATCTTGGCTCGAGGCCATGGAAAACTGTAGAATGCTAGGGTGTCAAGAAGACATTTCATTGTTCATCATGGGATATACTCTCCTCTTTATACCTCTTCAGCTGATAATAAACCCCCAGTCCTTCGTTTTCCAGAGTTTTATGGTGTGATTTCCTTGTTTTAATTCATTCTTCCTCTACTTTGCCTATGGATTCTTGGATTTTCCTTCCTTCTCCTTCATTGGGGACAAAAATCCTCTTCAGTCACTGGTTGGGTTTCCTTGTGGCCTGGTCAGGTGGATGGCTTTGAAACTATTAAGTGGTGTTTCCTTCATCCTTCTTTAGCAACCTCCTCAACCCTAGCCCTGTCATCCTTTAGTTATGATGTGCCCTTTGTGCTCACGTCCTGGAGTCTGGTTCCTTGTTCATTCCTCTAGCTGTGGCTGCCACATCACATTCATTAAAAACATATGGTTTTATTTCGCGCACTTTTATCCCCCCCTCCCCCCACTACCTCTAAACGTCTTCAATTTAAAAAATACATGAATGATGTTATGAAGATACGTACATTTAGAATTTTAATATTTTGATTTCAAACATGGAAATGTTGGGAGGTCTGTATTATCCATTGCTTTAAATGGGAAGTCATTCATTGAAAAATATGCAATATATATATATATATATATATATGTACGCTTGGTAGGTCTTTCCTTTTTCATTAATATAAAAGCAAGTTACATCCACATAACAGATAGTTAGGCGGCCTCAACTTTCCTAGAGGGAAACCAAGTCTGTCGACCACCTAACAACGTGGTATGCCATCTAGTAACAAAAAATAATAATTCTTTCTAACCAATCTAGATAAGTCTAAATGTCTTTTCCTTGCCTGAATTATACATGCCTAAAAACAAAACCATAAGCATTATGAAAAGTAAAGGCTTCCCACATACATAAAATAAAATAAAACTAATAGACCAACTAGTATACTACTTTGCTCCATCAACAGACGCATACTCCATCAGAGCCAGGTCCTTAGAATTGGAACCCAGGAGCTCTCTTTGTGGGAGAATGCATAGAAGATGTTCTTCTATTCGTCGAAGGTGGAAATCCTATTTTTGCATCTGAAACCAGAGCTTCTGAAATTCCTGTTTATAGTTAGGAAATTCCTGCACTGTTGCTGCCATGCCCACAAAGACCTGCTCCAAAGCCTTTCCCAAGATACTGTTCATAGACTAGTACAAGAACAAGGTTTGTTTAAATTGATTGACGTGACCACGGGTGTGCCCTGGATCCAACACCATATCTCGCCAATCCTTCACATCAATCTCCATCGTGCCAACCTGACAATGCAAGTCTGCTTCCCATTCCTCCATTAACTTTTGGATTTCCTCCGACGTACCTTCATGATAAGTTGTAGCCACATCATTTATGATGCTAGAAATTGATTTTTGACCCCTCTATTTTCCCCCCACAAAGACCTGCTCCAAAGCCTTTCCCAAGATACTGTTCATAGACTAGTACAAGAACAAGGTTTGTTTAAATTGATTGACGTGACCACGGGTGTGCCCTGGATCCAAAACCATATCTCGCCAATCCTTCACATCAATCTCCATCGTGCCAACCTGACAATGCAAGTCTGCTTCCCATTCCTCCATTAACTTTTGGATTTCCTCCGACGTACCTTCATGATAAGTTGTAGCCACATCATTTATGATGCTAGAAATTGATTTTTGACCCCTCTATTTTCCCCTAGAGGGGCTGGGCTTCCCAGCTGACGCGACCCCCCGAGTTATTCTGCCTCATCCCCTTAGGGTTGGGCTTCATGCCTTTGCAGTTGTCGATCGATCCATTTCAATGCGCTTACGGTCTATTGTGGGGAAAATGGTTAATCAAATTTCTTGCACAAGTGCTATCCCGAGCCCATAAGCTCCCAGCTTCCAAGTGACACTACTTCCTTGCACACCTGCCAAGGAAGAAACATGAAACAATAATTTCCAATAAATAACCTAATGGGTTTCCCCCCTTCTCTTCCATTGAACACACTCCTTACTAATTGACCCAAACATAGATAAAACAACCATAAACAAGAGCCAACTAACATAATAATTAGAAATCGGTATGCAGAAAACACCACAGAATATACCACAAAGCGAAACCATGTTCCTAAACCAAAGGAGAGTCACAACCATATACCAGAGATGGCTCCCATAGTGGCAGAGACTAAGGAAGCCACATAGGAGCCTCTAGGGAGAAATTATGCTGTAATGCACCTAGAGAAAAAGCCCAAACCACCCCTAGAAAATTCAGAAAGATAAGAGCCAGGAACAAAACTACAAACTACCCATCCCCAAGTCCAAGCGATGCCATGCCAAGATAGAAGGATGTCCCAGGGACATACTGTAGTGACAGAAACCCTATATAACCCCATCCTAGATAAGATAATCCTGAACACAACCGACATAGAGAGAATTCCAGGAAATTAGACTAGTTTCAGATGGAAAACAAACGCATGCAGATGCATTAAGCCTCTCTTTATTTCAAACCCCGACGATTCAAAACCACATAGTCCCAATTCCATCAAACAGACAGGCCGTTGCATGGAAGAGAGAAAGGAATGGTAGATCACATACCGGTTTACCCACGCTAGGAGAATCCTAGACCGCTACCTCGCTTGTTTTTCGCGTCGATCCACAAAGCCCAACACCACCCTTCAACTCTCCTCTACTGTGAACAAGACACTTAAAAACTTCACTCACAGAGAAACTTACCAAATTCCAAAACCAAAACGCAATACCACTGTCACCTCCTACAGGAGTATTAACACCATGCATACATAGAGCCACTACACCATATTCCCCAAGCATGTGGAGGGTGGTGGGTTTGTACCTCAAGGGCGCCTTCATTAATTTTCCACAATAGAGATGCTGTCCATCTCACACCCCGATTGGGGGATATGCTAAATATACTATTGACATGAGTAAGAGGACATATAAAATATTATAAAATATTGCATACAAGCTTTAATAATTTTGGATACATATGGAATGGTTGTATTTATTTATGATAATTCACATCAAGATTCTTAAAAATAAATAAATTTGTTAAATGAAAGTTTTCAACCATGCAGAAAATAGTAGCGTTGATATTCAAGAAAAGGATGATATAGATCCACATTTGACCAAATAAAGGATCACTTCAGTAATGGAAAGAAGTGAAAAGGACAAGTGATACAATAGGTAGCGAAAAATCAATGAAAATGTGTATAATACTGCACTGATGTCAAAATCTCCAAAATAATGTGTCTTCATGACTATTTTTGCTAAAATAATTAGAGAAGTTTTGGAGATGAAGGAAACCGATCATCACTGGAGAAAAATAAAGAAAGAAATTAAAGGCTTCAAGGGGAATGAATAATAATTTGTTGCAGTGGGAGGGATTGCATTTTTAGTTGTAAGCTCGATGGGCTATCATATATTATATATTTATTAGATATAAAGGGATAATTTATTGGTTTCATATCTTATTTATAGTAGAGTCCTATTATTTCTTTTTTTTTTTAAAACCGTAATGATAACTCTGTATTAGAATAACATCGGTGTGTGGAGCACAAAGTTCACATCAATCAATCTTTTCTCTCTTTTTTTTTATGTAATTTTGATATACAACTAAAACTCAATTTGTCAGGAAACCCGGGACCTCAATAAGAGCAAACCATTGACCAGTTACATAGGATGTAGGAAGAAACATATTCCCTTCAATCGAATCATAACCAGTTAGTCTCAAAGTCTCACTTTTACTATGGAAATCCTCATTGACCATCAAAAATTAATTCAACGAATCAAAGATGAAATTCTAGTCTATGAAAATAGATGAAGGATTTGAAGTTCTCCATGTGGCAATAGTCTAGTCCTTCTTTATCAAGAAAATCTAATAGATACCCTAGTTTTGTTGTATTTATTTGTTGTTGGTAGTTTCACAAATTTGTTAGTTTAGAGGTCTTTTGTGTATGTTTTCCAACAATAATTCTTTACTTTTGATATATTTTGATGTACTTTCTTTACTCCACATGCAGATTTTATTCTAATACGAACTTATCATTATGGTTTAAAAAAAATAAAGGATATATTTCTGCAATTTTCTATTTATGTATAAAGTGTTTATGCTTCTACATGACAACAATAAACGGATTTCAGTAATGACCCTTTTCAATACCTTTTATATATTCAAAGGATGTCAATAAGATTACAATTAAGTATGTGTGAGATGAATTCATAGAGTATCCTCAACTCTTTCACTTGATGTTGGATTCATTATATCATGTCATGTAAACCATCCTCCTCCATTTCAACTTAATAATGACTTCCTTACTCATTATTACATATGAGATCTTATGCCTTCATTTATTCCACTTTTTAGTTCAATTTTTTGTGCTATTTTACTTGAGACCCCATGCCCAATGGAAAGGCCTTTGGTTTGAGAAGATCACATTCTTTATCCCAACCTAGTGTCAATTATCCTCAACCCTATTATCATGTTTTAATCACTTTAAATTTGGTATATGGAGCTTAACTATGTAAGTTGTTGCTTTGTGATAGTGAATAGCCAAGTTTCTTGAATTTGATGAGGGAGCTCCCTCTGGCCCAAGATCTAGCTTGAGGGAAAAGAAAAAATACGGATGCTAATTTGGAATAATTATTAAAAAATTAGGAACATCTCAAGGAACAATAATAATTGGCATTGTTACCGAGGAATATAGTTGAAAGTTTAAATTTACTTAATAATTTATAGTGAGATCATAGATGGTTATTGAACATGAACAAGGGCCAAACAACCAGTTGTGCATTTTCACTAGGTGAATCTATTATTATTTAATGAAAATTCATTTTCTTCACTACTAGTTGCATGGTATACTCCCTTTGATATTTTAAATGCACAATTCACTAGATAGTGATGTTATAGATGCACTTGAAAATATTCACAAAGATGCTCTATTGCCACTTGTTATTAAGGATAGATAGCTTGTTGATATAGAATGAGAATTAGTTGGAGTCTATAAAGATGAAATCAACATACCTTCTCATCCCTTCATTTCATTAGAAGCATAAATGGTGGAGTCTTTTTATCATCAATACAATAGAATAAATAGAGATCCTAGAAGAGTGATTGAGGCATTTATATCAACAAATGGATGATCAAAATAAGGTGACCTTTCATGTCTTTGAATATCCTATGGATATTTTAATTGAGTCATCAAGTGGAGTAAGTTTTTGATCGTTCTTTCACTATAGGGATGGATTCAAGTTGTACATTCATTTTCAACCATAAATACAAATTTTTGTTTGGGTAGATATATTAAGTGAAATACATGCTGATACAAGCATCATGACATTTTACTAGCTTCAATGGAAGCTTTATTTTAATTGATCAATGGAGTTGAGTTTATTGTTGTAGGAGATATTGCGCATAAATAAGTATGTAGTGAAGAATCCATTTCAGTTTGCAAAATAATTTTGGTTGCTAGTTAGAGTTTTTTTTTTTGTAGTAGTTAGTGAATGAATAAGGTTTTCATAACATAGAATAACACGACTAAAAATATGACCGTGTTATAGGTTAAGATGTCACAAGTTTTAGAGAATAATTAGGGGCTCACTTTTAGAGATTGGAATGGTAAAATATTAAGCACTTGTTATACATATTATTAGTGTCATTGAAGAAAGTAAATAGGTTTGATCTTCATAATTGTATTTGAGTA
This sequence comes from Pinus albicaulis, assembly GCA_034641835.2. Lineage (NCBI taxonomy): Eukaryota > Viridiplantae > Streptophyta > Pinopsida > Pinales > Pinaceae > Pinus > Pinus albicaulis. Next base: position 750,298,078 of record CM076581.1, on the reverse strand, counting down.
ATTTTGAAATGTATTTATCAAAAGAAAGAAAAAAAGTTTGTTTGTTTGTTTGTTTGTTTTATTTATTTATTTATTTTTTTTAATTTTTATTTTTTCGTTTTTGTTTTTGTTTTTGTTTTGTTTTGTTTTTTTTTGTTTTTGTTTTTATTTGTTTGTTTTTTAAATTATTTTTCATTTTATTTTATTTTTTATATTATTACAATGACTTATTAAAGCATGGGTTTCATGCTCGGGTCATCATTTTATAGGTCAAAGTCCCAATTGAGTACTTCTATATTTTATATTGAGTCATTAGAGTCATTATCCATTTTATGAGACCCTTAATAGGATTTTGAATCATGTAAATAGAATTATTATTGAGTCAAATAAGTAATTTGTCACCTCCACACCAAGTCGTCCCTTGCCTGATGAAGTCAGACTATAAGAGGAAAATTTGACCCACATAAGAGGCTATATATACAAGTGCAGTTCGAACCATTTGCTCATCAAATCAACAAGTTCAATACATAAGAGAGGAAGTGCATAAAAGTGTGAAGTTCAAGGAGAAGAAGGAGAATTGTAGGAAAATAAAAAGTCAAAGTTTTTGGGCTATCTCTCTCTCATTTGTACGGTGTTATTGGGCTGGGGAGGTCGAAGATATGCTGCCAAGGAGGTCAAATTTTTTCTACTACATAGGTTGAAGTTCTACTGTTGCAGGGTCGAAGATCTAGATTGAAGTTGCTAGAAGGAAGGGCTGACTTGATGATTGGAGGAAGTTTGTGTCTAGGTAGAAGAGTCTTGGATTATCTCATCTTGTCTTGTGAAAACTATTGAAGGAATATGTTTGACTGGGTTCCCCCCTAGATAGAGGTTTTTCCCTGGTTGAGTTCCTATATCTTGTGTCTCTTGTTCTTGCGATCTTCATACACACATAAACTGGTAATTGCTTGATGAAAGATAATATATTAAAGAATTAAAATAAGCCAACATAATTCACAAGTAATTATCAAGAAAGATGAATCAAAACCATAATTTTACTAACCTTGATTTCTCAACATGGTATCAGAGCTAAGGTCAAGGAATATAGGATATCACTCTGTTGGCTCTGTTGAGAATTTGGAGGGTTGGAGATTAATAAAAATTCTCGTCTTGATAATTACTTGTGAGGTTACTTGAGTTACTTATGTCTTTCATTCTTTAGCTTATTAAATCTTTCATCAATTCAATTATCAAAAGACACGAGACACAAGAATTAGGCTCCTAGAGCCAGGGCAATACCTCTCCCTCTTGGAGAGGAAAACCCACGATAAATTCTTCTTATAGATTTTCAGATGACAAGTACCATGACCCAGAATAGACCCTTGACATATTTATGCATCCAAGACCTTGTCCTTCTTTGATGATCTTCAATGCTAATCGTTCTTTTCTTCACCAACTTGCACTATTTCGCACCAACACTTCCTTCGTATATATTTGAAACTTCAGATACTTGATATGTAGTTAGGAAAGTAAATCACAGATTTACTTTCCTACTTTATGTCACTTTCTCACTGTTCCTTCTCAAGATTTTTCCACACCACCTTTCCAATTTATCATGAACTTGAAATCACCTTTTATCATTGGTAACACTTCAAGATAGATCGCAGACCAAATTTAGATAAATCCACACTTCAACCTTGTCTTTGAACTGACCTTGTCACACTGTAATTTATTTAGAGTTATCCGTACTTCCTTTTAGGAACAATCTGCACTTCCTTTTAGGAACAACAACACCTATCACACTAAGAATTTTCACAGATATATGTATACATTAATCTGTCATGAAGATCGTCTGAAATATACTCTGAAACTCGTCCAAAATCCAAACTCAACCCTGCCCAAAAGATCCGCACTGCACTTCAGATATAGTCCACACTCCACTTCATCTGCACTGCACTCATTAGGGGAATTTTGAGGTCTAAAATAGGCCTCCTAAGGAATTGTACAATCAAAATTCACTTTATGAGAACTAATCACATTTTAGGGGATGACATCATCCCTAATGGTTGAGGTGGCATTGCTTGAGTTAAAGATACTTACTTGTCACATTCTCAATGGTGGATAAAAACTCATGGTTAACCATGGTAGCGCTCTAAGTACCTTTAAAGTCAAAGTAAAGTACTCATAATAAATGCAATTTCCATCTTTTTGAATAAAAATATATTATTTTCATTTCATATTTCTTGAAAGAAACAATGCATATCTCTATATATTTATTATATTATATTATTTTTATATAGTATATTAATTACATGTTATTATACAATTTAAATAATTTTTTAATTAAAATCATATAATATAATTAAGAATTTATAAATTTATATTTATATTTTATTTTAAGTTATTTAAGTAAAAAGGAAAAATGCATTAGTTGTTCAATGATAATGACTTGTTCTTGAAAAGTTCATTCTTATTTATAGTCACATCAATACAATTTTTTTATTAATTTTATTTTGGTACAACTTTTGAATTGAATTTAACTATGGTTACATGGATTGTGGTGCAAAAAGTGAATTGAAAATTCATAAATATTATTTTATTGGTTTAGCTATTATTTTATTATTTCCTTAGGAGGCCCATTTTAGACCTCAAAATTCCCCTAATGTCAGATGTGACCTGCACTGCACTTCAAATGTAATTCAAACTACAATTCATCTGCATTGAAGCTTAGAGATGTCTGAAAATCTGTGTTTTCTGTAAAGTCTACATGGGTATATATAGTTGTTTTTCCCTGTATATAAACCGACCTGACTTGGTGAACCGATGTGAATATTTGGGAGCCGACATGACTATTATGAGGCCGACTTCTTATACATCATTTAATCTTATCTTTCAACGTTTGAGTAAGGGCTGATAGAGCTATTATTCCACGGTTTTTAGGACAAGGTCTTGGAGCATTTCATGAGACTATATCCTTCATATATATATGAAACTTAATTACATTTATCCCTAGAAGACAAAACCCTAGATAGACATCAAGAAGAAGTCTATTAACCTATAATAAAATCTTTCTCATGAAACCCATGAAGCAAGTACAAAATACATTTTATTATCTTTGTCTTCTACTTTACATTAATCCATAATTACATAGTCAATATGAAGACTAATCATAGTTAAACTTTTCAACACTCCCTTTTAACTAGGGAGGTATTCATATAGGTACATGTTCACTTTCAAACTGAAGAATCTCATAAGAAGAATCAGATTGGTAATCACATCTGTATAACATCATATCAACCAACATTGTCCTAGTGCAAGGCCTTGACTAACAACCCCATCTCTCAACGAGACAATGGGATAATGCTGGTGAGACACATGACTTATAGGCACCATAGTCATTGTCTCTCCAAGGTACATACTCCACCCAGGTGTTCCCAGAGTATGACCTTCTTGGACTATTCTTCTATTGGGTAGCCATCCCTCAAAGAATATAGGTCCTCGAATACTCTTACCTTGAATTCCCTATCTCATTCCCAAAAATTATCGAATGCCAGATGATTACCCAATCCTCCATTCTGTCTTCTAGGTGAAGACCAGAATTATGTATCTATCCATTCTCTCTACATGGCCTTCACTAAGACTTACGGTTGTTAGTCCTAGTCTAGTGCATGACACATGTATTAGAGAATTACATACGTCACTCCCCCTCAACTCAAGAATGACACACTTCAAGTTTCTTCCAAGTAAGAAACTTTCCACCAAGCTCATTCTCAACCAGGATCCTGCTGCATCAATCTAGCTACTCATGAAGAATTCCTCCCCTCGATGTCATGGATTTCGATATTGAGGAATCTTCAACTTTTGGCTTCATAGGGCATAGATCATCCATCACTTTCATTCACAGGTCATGTCCACTATCATAAAGTGATTCATCAATATTTCTCATCTAGTCCACCATTATGCCATGCTGCTTTCCTTCGAATCATCTCCAAGGATCATACATCCTTTCTCATGATTAGAAGCCCTGCACAAATTCATCCAGATAAACATATACATATAAACTTTTGAAACAAAAGTTACCTATGTGATGATCTTTCAACATGATATATTCTTGTAGGCATCGACATCCTTTATTCAGATTGACACATCTCCTAATGATATGTTTTGTCAAGTGTCTTCTTCTTTATCAGACTTCTGTCAGAGTCTACATATCCTCCCAGGAGATGTCCAAGTCACATCTTCTTGGCTTCCGGATTATAATTGCCTCTTGACGTGGTTGCATTTCATGATCTCTTCCTTTCCGCACATTCTTCATTCCTAGGAACTTAGATGTTTTCCAGTTTCTTGTTCATATACAACCACCTCATATTCCATGAGGATATATTATGTTGATTTCATCTGTCAGTGGACCGAGAGATCCTCCTTCATAGATCATACTTCTAAATATGGAAGTCTATTACCTGCAACCATATTACATGATTTCACAACATCTAGTGTCAACATATAAATATATACATACCTCATACCTATTTCCTTGAGTCATCCTGTAGAAGTTTTTCTAGAATAAAGAGTTTCATTCCCTTGAATTGCTCCACTAGTATGTCATCACATCCCAGAATTTTTTTTCCGTGATGACCCTTGATCTTGATGTCTGCCTTCCATTAGTAATGTTATCAGAGAGTTTTTCCCAGAGTTGTTTCACCAGGAGCTCCTACCATGATTTTATCATGATGCTATAATATACATTTCTTTCTATCATACTATTTTACAGCCAACATAAATCACTTTAAGGAAAAGATGATCTTAATCATAGTGGAGATCCCTTGCTTCTTCTTTCTTAGATTTCTTTGCATTGGGTTCTTCCCTCATATCTGGGATATGGTCTTCTACCCTTTTTCTCTTGTCATTTTCAGATTTAGGACAATCTCTTTTATAATGCCCAAGTTCATTACATCCAAAGCATCATACTTTGTCCATATTCCTTCTTTTATTCTGAGGACAAAATTTTTCGAATCTTCCTTTCTTCCTGTATGTAGCTGCGAAGGCTTGGTTTTCTTCACTTGGTCCTGTATCAACTTTGGCTTTTAATCTTGTTTCCTCTATTTTACATAGAGACCATAAATAATGGAATGGTGTGGCTTCTTTCTTACTTAAAGTGAAGTTTCCCCATTCCTATGGTAGAGCATTCAACACCACTATAGTCATCTCAGTGTCAGACATTACTTCTTCCAGTTCCTGCAGTTGATCTCTTATTTCAGAAATACTCATAAAGTATGGAGTGATTCCTTCTTCTCTTGACAATTTCATTTCATATAGTTCTTGTCTCAGAGAGATTGCTTCTCCTAAAATACTTACAAAGAATAGCTCCACCAATTTCTCATATATTTCTTTAGCAGAATTTAGTTTTGTTACATAGGGAATGAGTGAGTCCTTAATGAATTCTATGAGAATCCTATAGGCTCTAATTTCTCTCTTCATGTACTTAGCATGAGCTGGAGCATCTTATTTTGGTGGTTGAATTGTTTATCCATTGATGTAGTCCATAAATTCGTCTTCAATTAAATTCAAATCTGTCCTCTTCTTCCATGCGATAAATTTTGATGACCCAACCAGCTTGTTGCTCTCTTTACAATAAGTCATATTGACCGATTTAAGTAAGGTCATAGATACTTACTTGAGTAGAGTGGCTTGCAGCTTCCTTGATGATGAAGGAGTTAGGAGATTCTTCTAAGATAAAAAGCTTCAATCTAGGTGTTCTTGAATCCTTGATGGTAAAGGTTGTCTTCAAAAGATGATGTCCCCTTCTAACAATGTCTTGAATGTAAATATTTTATGGCAAAGATTATTTTCTTGAGAAGTTGAGATGAAGATATTTCTCGAAAATAGCTTGAGAGTCTTTCTTGCAAACTGATTTGGTTCTTCTCCCAAACTTTGATTTTTGCTTCCTGGAGTCTCTCTTTGTCAAGTAACCCTTGAGTTCAGCACCTTAGCTTTGATACCATGTTGAGAATTTGGAGGGCTGGATATTAATACAAATTATCATCTTGATAATTACTTGTGAGGTTACTAGAGTTACTTATGTCTTTTCTTTGTTAGCTATTACTTATGTCTTTCCTACTATCGGGTTGATTCGTACTTTGATCCAACCATTTTCATGTAGTTTGTCTCATACTAAGTGCATTACACCATCCTTGTAATCCACATATTCAAAACACATTCATCCTAGAACTATTTGGCTCTCTGCAACACTGTATACATTGAAACGTAAATCTTGAGATATGCACACTTTTCCCTAAATCGCTCAAGATAAGCACAAAAAACTTTGATTGTGTGAATGTAGAGGTGCGAAAGAAGCACAACAAAATATTTATTTTTTAGGACTTAAATTCTTGGGTATGCAGTTGCTTGATATATATTATTTTTTTTATTGTTGATACATTATGCAGAGTTTTGACATGAAAATTCATGATTACTATGACATCCAACTATATTTTTCAATGAACATAAATCCAAAATTGTTCAAATTCTGAGACGAGAAAAATGTAATTTCTTATTCAATTAATCAAATTCTAGTTATATTAAATATCCAAATCTATAACTAACATAAAATCAAAGTTCAATAAATCAAATTTATTAAAACCACACACTTAGAAGAAAACGATACTCAAATAAAACTAAGTTTTATTATTAATCTCGATAACATTGATACACTATGCAAAACACTGAGATGTAGATGAAGCTTTCATTGCACAGAGTGTGAAGGTGCAGGGTTGTAGAGGAATATTTCATTTTAACGAGTGCGTAGGTGCAAATGAAGCTTTCATTGTGCCGAGTTCGTTCAGAGGTGCGAGGGAAGTTTTCATTGTATGGAGTGCAAAGATATGTGAGTGTGGAGATGCAAAGAAAGATTTCATTATGTGGAGTATAAATATGCGGAGGATGCTTTCATTGTGCAGAAAAATATTTCATTATGTGGACAAATATTTCATTCTCGAGAGTGTGGAGATACACGAATGTGGAGGTGCAGAAGAAGTCGATATATAATGTTGTTGAATGTTTCACTTGTCTCCATTTAATATAGCTGCTTAATATGAATTTCCATGTATGTACTTGCTTTGGAAAAATTCTCTATATTTTTAGTGCTTCGAGAAACCACATATCTCAGAGTTTTCTTTGATTATGTTGACTACGAAGGTGCAGAGAAAGCTATCATTGTTCTAAATGAATAGGTGTGGAGAAATCTTTCATTGTGTGGAGTGAAAATATGTGGAAGCATGTGGATATGGAAATACTGATAGATTGTGGAAATGATTGCTAATACCACATTGTCTTAATTTTGCCAACATTTTAATAGCTACCAACAAAGACATACAAATATGTGGAAGAAAGTGTCATTGTGTGGAGAAAGATTTCATTGTGTAGACCAAGCTTTCATAATGCGAAATGAAAAGATGCATGAGTGCGAAGGCGTGAAAAAAGATGATATATAATATTCCTGTGAAGTGTGCGAAGGCGAGAGTAATAAGAGATTACGTAACCATTGCGGAAATATAATATTCTCAAATAATAATAAAAGCAACATGAACATCGGCTGATTCTTCATCCTTGGCCGCCTCACTACTACTCTTCTTCGGCTACTTCTCCCCATTGGTCCGAAACTTCTCTTCAACAACAGGAACAGTTTGACAAAGGTTATGGGTAAGAATTCGAAAACTATACACCCTCTCTTACCCGTAAAACACTTTTATAATGACGATGAAGCGGTGGTAATCAGGCGGTGATATGGAGTTTGGGCTTGCATAATTTTCCATGTATCAATATTTACATTAATTGTGTCCACGCATAACATTCCAACAATGCCATAGACATATATAATGATTGAAATTTTAATATTGGACCGCCATTCTATTTTCACATCAATCATTCATAAAATATTTATTAAAAATTTAATTTGATCCATATTTATCACTCCCAAAAGGTAATTAAGGGTGGGAGATTATTAATATAGGCTGATAATTGTAATGGTCAATGGTGGATGTATATACCCCTATCGATCTGGTTGTGGTATATTAATTCTCCATCACATATTAATAATAAATTAATATTATGGTTAAAATTGATATATCAAGATATTAATGTGTTTGTGGTCTTAAATTATAGATATATATTTTAGTATTAATATTATATATCTTTTTAGTTTTTTAAAATTTTATTTAAATTTTAAAATTTAATTTTTAGTATTTAAATTAAATTAAAATTTTAAATTAAAATAAATTTTTAAAATTTAAATTAATTAATTTAAATCAATTTTTTTTGTAAGTTATAGGAATCGGCAACATCAGACAACTTTCACACGCAAGGTGCGGGGTCAAACCTCCCGGCTACCACTATAACCTCTCAGGGATCGCTCAGCTTGCAAGAACGGTACCTGGATAAGATGAGGCTCGAACTCGTGACCTGTTTAACAACACAAATGCCTTAACAGTGCGTCCGCTGACCACTAGACCATGCCCTTGTGGGCTAAAGGTGAGCGGGCTTGGCCCAGGTTCAGCTTTTTCTCGCGACTAGTCAACGTCCTCGCTCAGGTTTGAGCTCAAGACCTTGCCGTCATGACGAGTTCGACTTTACCAACCAGCTGCCTCTACCGAACTTAAAGGTGAGTGGGCTTGGCCCAGGTTCAACTTTTTCCCGTGACTAGTCAACGCCCTCACTTAGGTTCGAGCACAAGAACTTGCCGTCATGACGAGTTCGACTTTACCAACCAGCCGCCTCTGACGACCTTAATTAATTTTTAAATCAATAAATTTCTATTTTTTTAATTAATTAATTTTAAAATTTTAATATAATTTAATATTTAAAATTTAATTTAAATTATTTAAAATTATTTAATTTATTTTAATTGAAATTTCTTTATTTTTAAATTTCTTTAAAATATATTTTTGAATTTAATTTTTTAATATTTAAAATTTTGGTTTATATCAACAACATTTATTAATGTAACTGTTGAAGTGAAAAATAAAACTTCAAGTCTACTGGGCTTTTTATTACCCTATGTCTTTCTATTTTTTAATTTTACTTTCACTTTCAAAACATGTTTTTTAACAATGAGAAAAAAAAGAGTTCTAATGTATTAATATATTAAACTCAGGGTTTATAATATTATTCTGAGGGTTTATCATATTAATATTAGGATTTATAATGCTAGGGTTTATAATATTTGACCATTTTCAACCATGGTCAATCATGACCTTGGTCAACCATGTTTTATAACATGAAACATTGTCATCCATGGTCAACCATGGGTGAATGTCGCATTGTGACAAAGATTGTCTTGATATGAAAATCAACCACGATTAAGCATGGTCAACCATAGTCCAACGTTGCATTGTGACAAGGATTGTCTCAATATGAAAATAAACCATGGTCAACTGTGCTTAATTTAGTGTTTATAATATTTATCTTAGGGTTTATATACCTTAGGTTTATAATATTGGTACCTTGGGTTTAGTATTATTTATTTGGGTTCATAGTGCCTAGGGGTTTTAGTGTTAATCCCTTGGGTTTATAATATAAATCCCTTGAGTTTATTATTCCCTTGGGTTTATAATATAAATCCCTTGGGTTTATAATATAAATCATGGTCAACCATTGTGACAATGATTGTCTCAATATGAAAATCAACCATGGTCCAACGTCACATGGTGACAAATATTGTTGCAATATGAAAAAAAATCATGGTCAAACATGGTAAACCATGGTCCAACGTTGCAATGTGACATGTATTTTCTCAATATGGAAATACACCATGATCAACCATGTTTATTTTAGGGTTTAAAATATTTATCTTAGTGTTTATATACCTTGGGTTTATAAAATTTTATCCCTTGGGTTTATAATATCAATCCCTTGAATTTATTAATCTAAGGGTTCATATTTCTAGGGTTTAATATTATTCCCTTAGGTTTATAATCCCTTGGGTTTATAATATCGATCATGGTCATCCATGGTCAACCATGTTTTAGAAATTCAATCATGGTCAAACATTGTCGACCATATTTTATAAAATCAATCGTGGTCAACCATGGTTAATCATGGTTAGACATGATCTTATGTCACATTGTGGCAAAGGATGTCTCAATATGAAATCAATCATTGTCTCAACCATGGTCTAATGTCACATTATGACATATTGTTTCAATATGATAATCATGGTCAACCATGGTCGAATGTCACATTGTGACAAAGATTGACTTGATATGAAAATCAAGCATGGTTAAGCATGGTCAACCATGTTCCAACCATGTTTATCGTAGGGTTTATGGTCACATTATAGCAAATATTGTCTCTTGGTCCAATGTCACATTATGACAACCATGGTCTTCATGCTCAACCATGGTCCAACGTTGCATTGTGACAAATATTGTCTCAATATGAAAATCAACCACGGTCAACCATCACCAACTATTGTCCAACGTCGCATTGTGCCAAAGGTTGTCTCAATATGAAAATCAATCATGGTCAACCATAGTACAATGTCACATTATGAAAAATATTGTGTCAATATGAAAATCATCCATGGTCAACCATATTTATTTTGAGGTTTATAATATTTGTCTTAGGTATATATACCCTGAGTTTATAATAGACTTTTCTCAATATAAAAATAAATCATGGTCAACCATGGTCAGCCATGATCCAATGGGGCATTGTGACAAAAACCTTCTCAATATGAAAATCAACCATGATCAACCATGGTCGAACGTCGCATTGTGACAAAGATTGTCTCAACACTAGAATCAATCATTGTCAACCATGACCACATTGTTACAAAGATTGTCCGTTGTTCCAACGTCACATTATGACAACCATGACCATGGTATAATGTCATATTGTGACAAATATTGTCACAATTTGAAAATCAACCATGGACAACCATTGTCCAATGTCGCATTATGACAAAGAATGTGCCAATATGAAAATAATTTGTGGTCAACCATGGTCAACCATGTTTATTTTAGGGCTTATAATATTTATCTCAAGGTTTATACACCTTGGATTTATAATATTTATCCCTTGGGTTTAAGATTATTCCCTTGGTTTTATAACCCCTTGGGTTTTTTATATTAATCTCTTGGGTTTATTATTCCCTTGGGTTTATAATATTGATCTGACGGTTTATATACCTTGGGTTTATAATATTAATCCCTTGGGTTTAATATTATTCCCTTGGGTTTATAGTACCTTAGGGTTTTAGAATTAACCCCTTGGGTTTATATTATCAATCCATTTGGTTTATCAATTAAAGCGTTCAACCATGGTCCAACGTCGCATTGTGACAAGGATTGTCTCAATATGAAAATCAACCATGGTAAACCATGTTTAACCTTTTTTAATTTAGAATTTATAATATTTAGCTTAGGGTTTATATACCTTAGGTTTATAATATTGGTACCTTGGCTTTAGTATTATTCCCTTGGGTTTATAATATCAATCCCTTGGGGTTTATAATACCTTATGGTTTTAGAATTAACCCCTTGGGTTTATATTATCAATCCATTTGGTTTATCAATCAAAGCATTCAACCATGATCCAACATCGCATTGTGACAATGATTGTCTCAATATGAAAATCAACCATGGTAAACCATGGTTAACTATTTTTAATTTAGAATTTATAATATTTATCTTAGGGTTTATATACCTCAGGTTTATAATATTGGTACCTTGGCTTTAGTATTATTCCCTTAGGTTCATAATCCCTTGGGGTTTTAGTGTTGATCCCTTGGGTTTATAATATCAATCCCTTGGGTTTTATAATATCAATCATGGTCAACCATGGTCAATCAGAGCCAACCATGGTCAACTATGGTCAACCATGGTTGAATGTCACATTGTGACAATGATTGTCTCATTATGAAAATCAACCATGGTCAACCATGATCCAATGTCACATGGTGACAAAGATTGTCTTGATATGAAAATCAATCATGGTCGAACATGGTCAACCATGGTCCAACGTTGCATTGTGACAAGGATTTTCTCAATATGGAAATCCACAATGGTCAACAATGTTTATTTTAGGGTTTAGAATATTTATCTTAATGTTTATATACCTTCGGTTTATACGTTTTTATCACTTGGGTTTATAATATCAATCCCTTAGATTTATTAATTTAAGGGTTTATATTCCATGATTTAATATTATTCCCTTAGGTTTTTAATCCATTGGGTATTTAGTATTAATCCCTAGGGTTTATTATTCCCTTGGATTTATAATATCGATCATGGTCAACCATGGTCAACCATGTTTTATAAATTTAATCATGGTCAGCCATGGTCAACCATATTTTATAAAATCAATCGCGGTCAATCATGGTTAGCCATGCTCCTACGTCACATTGTGACAAAGGTTGTACCAATATTAAAATTAATCATTGTCTCAACCATCGTCCAATGTTGCATTATGACAAATATTTTTTCAATATGATAATCATGGTCAACCATGGTCAAATGTCGCAATGTGACAAAGATTGTTTTGATACGAAAATAAAGCACGGTTAAGCATGGTCGACCATGGTCCAATGTCACATTGTGACAAGGATTGTCTCAATATGGAAATAAACCATGGTAAACCATGTATATTTTAGTTTTTATAATATTTATCTTAGGGTTTATATACATTGTGTTTAAAATATTAGTCCCTTGCATTTAATATTATTCCCTTGGGTTCATAATCCCTAGGGGTTTTAGGATTAATACGTTGGGTTTATTATTCCCTTGGGTTTATAATATCAATCATGGTCAAACACAGGGATTATTTTAAGGATGGAAAATTATCTTGAAGTTTAAAAAATTGGCGAATCTCACTAATCCCTAATATGCAAACTATAAATTTTTTATTGATGTATAATTTTTATCAGATTTATATGATATTATATATATTGTCTATATAATGTTGACAATTTTTAACGTAAAATAATTTTATAGTGTAAAATTTGGGCGAATCATTTTTATAAGAAAATGGAAATTGACGAATATTTTTTTTGGAAAAACCATGGAAAATTAGCCCACCTACGAATATTAGCCCCTAAAAGTTTCCATGGTGAAACATGGTCAATCATAGCCAATTATGGTCAACCATGATTGAATGTCGCATTGTGAAAATGATTGTGTCAATATGAAAATAAACCATGGTCAATTGTGGTCTAATGCCATATTGTGACAAGATTGTATCAGTATGAAAATCAATCCTCGTTAACCATGGTCAACCATGGTCCACCGTTGCATTGTGACAATGTTTTTCTCAATATGGAAATCCACCATGGTCATCCATGTTTATTTTAGGGTTTAGAATATTTATCTTAGTGTTTATAGACCTTAGGTTTATAATTTTCTATCCCTTGGGTTTATAATATTAATCCCTTGGATTTATTAATCTAATAGATCATATTCCTAGGGTTTATTATTATTCCCTTAGGTTTATAATCTCTAGGGTTTTTAGTATTATAATCCCTTGGTGCAATGTCACATTGTGACAACCATGGTCATTCATGGTCAACCATGGTCCAATGTCTCATTGTGAGAAATATTGTCTCAATATGAAAATCAACCATGGTCAACTATGTTTATAGTAGGGTTTATGGTCACATTATAACAAATATTATCTCTTGGTCCAACTTCGCATTGTGACAACGATGGTCATCCATGCTCAACCATGGTCCAATGTCGTATTGTGAGAAATATTGTCTCAATATAAAAATTAACCATGTTCAACCATGTTCAACCATTGTCCAACATCGCATTGTGCCAAAGGTCATTTCAATATGAAAATCAATCATGGTCAACCTTAGTCCAACGTCGCATTGTGGCAAAGATTGTGTTAATATGAAAATCATCCATGGTCAACCATAGTCCAACGTCGCATTGTGGCAAAGATTGTGTTAATATGAAAATCATCCATGGTCAGCCATGTTTATTTTGAGGTTTATAATTTTTATCTTAGGGTTTATATACCTTGGGTTTATAATAGAATTTTATCAATATAAAAATAAATCATGGTCAACCATGGTCCAATGTCCTGTCTCAGTATGAAAATCAACCATGATCAACCATGGTCCAACGTCGCATTGTGACAAACATTGTCTTGACATTACAATCAATAATGGTGAATAACCATGGTCAGATTGTGACAAATATTATCTATTGGTCCAACGTCACATTGTGACAACCGTGGTCATCCTTGGTCAACCATGGTCTAACGTCACATTGTGACATATTGTCACAATATTAAAATCAACCATGGCCAACCATTGTCCAATGTCACATTGTGACAAAAAATATGTCAATATGAAAATAATTTGTGGTCAACCATGTTTATTTTAGGGTTTATAATATTTATCTTAGGGTTTATATACCTTGGGTTTATAATATTTATCCCCTGTGTTTAAGATTATTCCCTTGATTTTATAATCCCTTGGATTTTTAATATTAATCTCTTGGGTTTATTATACCCTTGAGTTTATAATATTTATCTTACAATTTATATACCTTGGGTTTAATATTATTCCCTTTGGTTTATAATACCTTAGGGTTTTAGAATTAATCCTTTGGTTTATATTATCAATCCCTTCGGTTTATCAATCAAAGCGTTCATATCCCTTAGGTTTATCAATCCCTTAGTACAACATCACATTGTGACAACTATGATCATCTATGGTCAACCATGGCCCAACATCATATTGTGAGAAATATTGTCTCAATATGAAAATCAACCATGATAAACAATGGTTAACCATATTTATTATATGGTTTATAATATCCGTTATTTATTATTAATATTTTTAATTAATATTATTATTTTAAGATAATAATACTAATAATAATATTGTTAGTATTATTTAATTATTTAAAAATTATTTAATTAATATTTTAAATTATTTCATTTAAATGTTAATTAATTATTAAGAATTATCTCTTAATAAAAATTATTTAATTATTATTACTAATTAATTAAATAATAATAATAATTATTTATTATTGATAATTAATAATTAAATACTAATTGGCATTATTTATTAATTTTAAATTATTTATTATTATATATTTATAAATAGTTTGGGTTATAAATGCAAACAAAACCTTAAAGGTATATCAACCATATTTAATTAGTGCTAGTATAATTAGAAACCAGATTAATTGAACTCTTTCTCAAGAATGAAAAAAATTTAGATGCATGTTTGTGCAATATGTTCGATCATTATTAGAAGGTATTGCTTCTTGGCATTTCATTCTCAAGTTGCATTGTAACCATATCTGGTTGGAATGATTGCATTATTTCAAAAATCGTTTGTAACATTATATTTGATCGATCATATATATATATATATATATATATATAATAAAATTTATTACTAACAATTGCACCATATGTTGCAAAGGAAACGCTGTAAAGCAGTAACATAGGAAAGAGTAGTTTAGAGGAAATGCTCTTGAATGAATCATGCAAGTAGGAAAGAGTAGTATAGAGGAAATTCTCTCACATGAATCATGCGGGATAGCTACAACTACAGATAGTGAACAAGAAGTAGGAAAAAGTAGTATAGAAGAAATGCTCTCACATGAATCATGCGGGATAGCTACAACTACAGATAGTGAACAAGAAGTAGGAAAAAGTAGTATAGAAGAAATGCTCTCACATGAATCATGCGGGATAGCTACAACTACAGATAGTGAACAACAGGATTTGACTATTCACTTACATAATTTGGTTACAATTATATATGTTAATATCATTTACATAATTTGGTTACAACTATATATGTTAATATCATTTTTAGATAAGTATCAGTTCTTTGGTCCTAAGAACCATTAGTATGGAAGTACCAAAAAACAGATTTTCAATGAGAAAAAAGAGATTACATCAAAACCCTAGTAGCCCTAATGATAATTTACATGAGAGATTAATACTTGAATAAAATATGCCATGAAGTTTCCAGAGAGCAGTGAAAGAGGAAAAAGAAATATAAAATAAAAGATTTCAGAAAATTGAAATGCAAGGCATATTATAGTTGACCCACAGTTTCAAAAACCCCCTTCAAGAAAAAAAGGAAATGGTTGACCCACAATTTCAAAAACCCCCTTCCACTTATCACAAATAAAAATAATATAAATTAAAAAAATACATATTTCTCTAAAAGTTAATAATAAAATTTATATCATAATTTAAACTCTTCTATAATTTTCATTTCAATTCAATTCAAAAATAAATATAAATTGAACTCACTAATATTCCAAAATTAAATATAAAATAAATTATTTTCAAATTAATCTAAAATTAAATATAAATGTATTTTCAAATATACTATAATATAGATGTATTACAAACTAAAATTATTATTTTATAATATTTATGAATTAGGATATGTTTTACCTTCATAATCAATTGAAATTGATATTTTTTTTATTGAAACTATCATTTTATGATATTTATGAATTGGGATATTGTTTGTATTCATAATATTTTTTTAATTAAAATTATAGTTTTATAATATTTATAAATTGGGACATTGTTTATATTTATCGTTAAATATTGAGATATAACTTTTATTTAGTTTAATAAAAAATTGTAAATTGAATTGATATGAGTAGATTGTGTGGCATAATATTTGCTAAGATATTGCTAAGGTTTTGTAAATGAAGTAGGAAATTAAATGGACTTGATGATGGAGAAAATCCATAATTAATAGTGCTTTAGTCAGAAGAACTTCTAAGATTTTGCAAATGAATTGATAAGATTTTCCAAATGAGATAGGAAACTAAATAAGCTTGATTATGGAGAAAATCCATAAAGTGAGAAAAAAATTATGATTTTTTTTTTTTTTTTTTTTAATGACCTAAAAAATAGTAATTATAAACTACCACAATTATGAATGGTTCAATAATCCAAAACAACTTATATTAACTCCTAATTGTATTATAAAAATAATATTAAAAATGAAGAAAGAAAATTTTCACTTTTATTTGCCAACTAAGATGAATCATGCATAACATCCTTTAAGATGAAACATGCACATTCGAGGGGACTAAAGACCAGTTTATTTACGTTTTTGAGATGAAACATGCATAAACTTATGTATAATTTGTTTTATCAAACCCAATTTGTTTAATTTTGTTATATATATCTGTGAAATACAAACATAAAAGCATAGATTGATGGCACTGTACATGGTTAAAAGTCCATGAAAACAATCCAATATACTCATATTTAAATTGTTTCCCATCCATTGCCTTGATTTTCTGATATGTATATATTTGTGAAATACAAACATAAAAGCATAGATTGATGGCACTATACATGGGCTAAAAATCCATAAAAATAATCCAATTTACTCATATTTAAATTGTTCGCCAACCATCCTTGATACCTTGTTTACTTTTTCTAACTATGGAGATGATGACACTACCTAGAAAACTGGCCAATCCCAGAATGACCACTCCTGGGATATTCAGAGAGAAGGCAATACCCAAGCTTGTAGGATATTCAGAGAGAAGGCAGTACCCAAGCTTGTCATGCTATTAAGGACTTGATCATAGAAATATTCCTGCAATACTTTTAGAGTAAAATTATACCTTTGTTATTTTAAAGATAGTAAATTGTGGAGTTAACCAGATAACCACTGAAATGGATTGTAATTATGGGGTTATCAAATAATCCGTTGTTTTTGCTAAATGTATCCTTTTATTTTTAGTTAAAGTTAAAGCTGCAGTTACCATGCTCAGAACAAAAACGAGAAAGCCAATCCCAATCCTTTGGAGAACATTTATTGCTCACTCCTTTCACTCTAGGTACAAGGCAACGATCACATATAGTTATGAGATCAAGCCCACAAAGCGGGGAAAGGGCCACAAGGGAAGAGTAGGTGACCTGGAAATGTGAACCAAGGTTTCTATCCATAGTGCTACCTTGCTTTATGAACAAAGATGTGCTGCAACCATTTCGAAGATTAAGCAAAAGAACCAGATGGGCACCATGCTTAATATAAGCTTCATTTTCTCCACTTGAGTAATAGACTTTTCATGGATTTAGATTCACTATGTATTAGTATTTTTTTCTAGCAGAAAAAATGCTTTCATTATGATGAATAAAGAAAGTACAAGGATTGCATTTATGGATCTAAATTCTCATAATACTTTTGTTACATATCAATTCAACAATAGGATTGATCATAATTTACATTCAGAGATAAAGAATAAGAAAAAGTCAATAGGCACCGTGACCAAAAGTATAAACTTGTGGCCTAAAGATCGACAACAAAATTAACCTTGTCTCTCATAGCTTGATGTGATCAGACTCCAGCAGATTTCCATGGGCGAAGGAATGAGTGTATCCTGTCCAACATCGACTTGCAACCTGACTTTGAAGTTTTCCAGCCTCGCTGTTTTCCTGTAGATATGAGAAATGGAGATATTCCGGAAAACACAAAACAGGGCCCTGATTCTCTGTTTCTGGGTGGAAAGCGCTGGAGACTCAAGATTGCATTTACCATTGGCTCACTCAAATGATAGATTTGGAATCATCATAAATGACTATGTCTCTAAGACCACGGAATCACCATAAATGACGATGTCCCTAAGACCAAGTTAATTTGCACAAAAATAGACACCCTAGAGTGCTAGAATTGCTAAGCTAATTTGCACAAAACAAGACACCCCACAGTGCTAGAATTTTCACCCTAGTGTTAGAACCTTGTGAATGGTCATATCCCTGCCACAAATACCAAAAGATGAAGCACCATCGAAAAAAACCCACAGGGAAGGCAATCCGAAGAAGTGGAGGAGAGATACTTTTAATACCGGAAAAAGGTGGAGAGAATTCCATGTAATAGGCCGAGATCTTACAGTGATTCTGCCCAATGTCTGCCTGTACTTGTTGAAAAATAAAAGCATCTCACCTGTTAAAAAATAAGAGCATATCTAGCCTGCCAGATACCCCAAAGAATAAAGAAAGGCAATGTACTGTGCAACTTGTGATCCACACGACCAAGGCAAGATACAATATTAGACCTTTCCAGATCTGCTTGAATGTTCAGTATATTAAGCATCCCAAACCAGACTGGGGATGCAACGGGCAGGGTAAGAAAAGATGGTTTATGTCTTTGCCATTTGACAGACAGAGAGCACATCTTTGACAGACAACACATCTTCTCAGGCCCTGCAAGCCATGCTTAATGAGATTATCCCAGGTCAATATACGGTTGTGAGTTACCAATCAAGAAAAACACTTGAGTTTAAGAGGCATGTTCTATTTCTAGAGCCGCGATAGCCAAAGGAAGTGAGGGGCAGGTCCAACAAGCAGAGTGATAATGTGATATGCCTCACGCGCAATGACTTGACCTTGATGGGATCCTCCAAACTAGATTAGTCTATCCGCCTCGAGAGAAAGAACAATCCCAGAGAGTTGAAAGGCTTGAGATAGTTTATCCATTCTGGAGCAAGATGCTCAAGAAGATTGCTCGGTCCCCTGCACCTTTCCAACACATTGAAAAAGTAGAAAGTGGAGGAATAGAAATATCTTAGAGACGAAAATGTCCATACTGTGAAGGAAAGTGATCAGAAGGAGATAAAATGTGTACCTTCCATGCCACCAAGAGAGTCTAGATCTGCCTAAAGAAGTTTGTGCCTGTAAAATGGAATCCCACAGAAAAAGACAACAGTGGCTATACCCTTGGCCACTGTGAGGATCTGAATGCTAATCTCCATCCCACAGTAAAAGAAACCAGTGGCTATACCCTTGGCCACTATGAGGATCCGAATTCTAATATCCAACTTATATTCTCCTCGATATATGAAACAACCGTTTCCGCTAGAATAAGGCCCGATGAGACACCAAAATACCAAAAAAAGAATTTATAAAACCAACTTATATTACTTTTTAAGCATTTCATATTTATCTTCCTCATCGAACTAGTCAGCACAAATGCTTCTAAAGAAAACTAATTACTGCATTATTCCATATTCACATTGATCATATGGCCTCATAATTGAAACATACACTAACAACGTGAGCAAAACTAATCCTGAAACACTGATTTATATAACATTGTAAATCATTATCAAAGAAATTACAGAATGAGTAAAATGCATACAAGCTCAATAATTTATACAACATTGTAAATCATTATCAAAGAGATTACCTAGTGAGGAAATTATATAATGAGAAAAAAATACTAACAAACTCAAGCTCACAAGAATGAGGAAAAATACAAAAAAACCCACAACTAAGACGATATTGTATATTCAGTTGCCATAAACGAAAGGAAACGATGGACTGCAATTTTGACAACCTTTATAGCTTGGTTTTGTTGGTTCGACCCCCCTGCCAAATCAGGAAAAAAATTCAAATCAGAGAGAACTTTCATAATTATGGATGGCTTCCTTTGGCTCTGGCAGAAACTCTATGGGAGCTGCTATATTTGTGGGAAAACTGGGAGAGATGTGAGGGTAATGGCAGAGCCAGAAACTCTGTGTGAGATGGGTATTTTTGTATGTAAACTGAGCGAGCTATGGGAATAATGGGGCAATTGGGAAGAAGGGCAAGCGACACTGCTTTCATAATTCCGATAATTCCGAATGGCTTCCTCTGGCTCTGGCGGAAACTATGTGTGAATTTGGCATTTTTGTGCGGGAACTGGACGAGTTGTGGGGAATGGGTCAATTGGGAAGAAGGGCAAGCTGGGGGCATTTCTGTGCGCGAACTGGGTGACTTGTGGGGAAATGGGGCATTGGGGAAAATGGCGAGCAGTAGGGGAATGTGGGGCAATTGTGAAGAAGTGTGATGAAGGGCGAGCTGTGCGAGAATGGAGAGGAGATAACTTGGCGATTGGGGATAAGGACGAGCTGCAGGAGGGAAATTTAAACTATCTCGAGCCCATCCCCAGAATAAAAAAACAGGTTGTGCAAAGTACAGTGCAGACACAGACCGGGTGTTCTCGATTGCATATCTTCAAACTCAGTGCTCTTTGTAGGGGGACACTTTATAACTCATCTAACCCAAAATATGTTGAACAGTTAGAAGGATAACAGAGCAGATCAGAGTCGAGAGACTCGTCACCGTATGCAGAAACCTTTTCTTGTCACCGCATGCAGAAATCTTTTCTTCCCCAACGCCACAACCGTCAGCGAGAAGATAACAACAGCAGAGACCCGACCCATCCAAAGGAGACGCCGTTCCCAATGGCAAACTGAAAATCGAATGAGTATGAATATTTCTGTAATTCTTAAGAAACTACCACGAGGTGCTCCTCTCGGCCTGCAACTTATTTTGATGTTCGTTTTCTATAACTGATTAAAAATTGTAATTGTTTTTAATCATTTGGTCAATATGATTTGAATCGTCTAACATTACATTCAAGGGTTCAGAATGATACACGTAGCAATTTAGAAAAGTTGATTTCAAATAGGGACGCTTTACAGCGTAAATATATATTTATATAATAATAATTTATTAATAATATAAATTAATGGTATATTATTTATATATAATAATGCCTAGGGATTTTGTTCTATGTAGAAGTTAATTGTTTTAGTTGTTATGTTTTAATTATTGTATTTTATTAATTATTTTTAATTAATAAATTACATTTTATTTTCTAAATGAAAAACTCAATATTGAATAATGAATAAAAATAAATAATTAAAATAATTAAAAAATAATAAAATACAATAAAAAGTTAAGTTTTATTAACACAACTTGTTAAGGATGAGTTTTTTTAGCAAGGTTATTTAAGATTATAATTTTTTGGTTGTTGTGTCTTGTGTAGGAGATGAGATATGTTAAAAAATCTAGTCTATATAGTGTTGATGTAGCCCGGTGCTATCCTCAACTTAGATACCCTTGAGCTACAGGTCAAGCTTGACTAGAAAATCACAAAAAACTTTACAAACACAAAAATATAAATAAAATACAATGAAAAATAAGTCAAGCTTGAAAAGAGAATCACAAACAACTTGACAAACAGAAAAATAAAAATAAAATACAATCAAAAAAATTAATAAGAAATTGCTATATAATTTTTAGTGAAAAATACCATTATACAAACTATAGATCACATAAGCCATATTTCAAATTAAAAAATTATTTATCATCAAATATAAAAATGGGTTTTCAAAGTAAAACTTATTATGATCGATCAAGATTCATGATAAAAGAATAATTTTAAGAAAAAAATGAAATTATGTTGATTTATTAGGTATAGATTTTTTTGATATTTATAATTAGTTTAAAAACAAAAACATTTTGAAAATAGATTGTTTTTTTCAAAGTAAAACTTATTAACCTTACAAACTTCTTGATGGAAAAATTCATGACAAAAGAGTAATCTTAAGAAAAATTTGAAATTATGATGAGCTGGAATCCTAAATCCCATAAATCACTTGGTCTCATAAAAGACATTAAAATCCCTTCATTCAATATAGGCCTGGATGGACAGAGGGGACCAGTGTCGCACCCACATGACACGTTGACATTGTAAGATGAACGCAGGCGCTCCATGCTCTGAGAGTCGTCCTCTACTGTAACATGAACGCAGGCCCTCCATGCTCTGAGAGTCGTCCTCTACCGTATATCACTCCGTATTCTTTGCCTTGTGACCCTACGTCTTCGTGCGCTTTCTGCTGGCCTCCTTTGCACGGTAAAATGAAAGCACTTTTATTGTGTTGTCGGGAATAGGCTTGGGATTTCAAATTTACATCGCTTGAATAGAGCTGGAATTTCAAATTTACTTCGCTTGTGGACTGAAGATTTGCTGACGATAATTGGTTTTTTTTACTTGGCATTTTATGTTCAGTGCGTTGCAAGATAATTTAAAAGAAAAAATAGGAATTCAATGGGACCATTATGTTTGGTAAAAGTCATTATGCTGTCCTGACACTTTCTTATTACAATTTATTTTGTTTAAAATGGTATCAAATAGAAAAAATGATAGTAAAAAAAATTGCTAAGTTTTATTTTTAATTTTTTTATAAAAGAATAAATGTATTAAACTTTTCAGGTTGGGGTTTGTTGGTGATTGAGTGTTTTGTTAAGGCATTTGTTTGTAAAGGTCATTGGTTCAAACTTTTTAGGGAGCTCGTTAAGCGTAAGCTTATGAAAATTGCTTGGCATTGTTGGCCTGGCCAGGGGGTTTTCATTGGTTGCAAGAAGTGATCTTGAGTGACAGCGATGGTTATCCCCGGCCAGAAATTGTGGCAGCTATTATTGTCCCGGGCCAGAAATTGCTTGGCATTGTTCGCTGCATTGATCTTGGGTGACAACTATGATTGTCCAATGCTAGAAATTGCTTGGCATTGTTGGCCGGGCCAGAGGGGTTTTCATTGGTGCTATGATTGTCCTGGGCCAGAAATTGCTTGGCACTGTGACAACTATGATTATCCAAGTCCAAAAATTGCTTGGCATTGTTGGCCAGGCCAGGGGGTTTTCATTGGTTGCGCAATGTGATCTTGGGTGGCAGCGATGGTTGTCTCCGGCCAGAAATTGCTTGGCATTATTGGTGGGGCGAAAATTGTTTGGCATTGTTGGCCGGGCCACGGGTGTTTTCATTGGTTGCGCGAAGTGATCTTGGGTGGCAGCTATGATTGTCCCAAGCCAGAAATTGCTTGGCATTGTTGGGTGCGTTGATCTTGGGTGGCAGCTATGATTGTCCCAAGCCAGAAATTGCTTGGCATTGTTGGGTGCGTTGATCTTGGGTGGCAGCTATGATTGTCCCAAGCTAGAAATTGCTTGGCATTGTTGGCGAGGGGGTTTTCAGGGATTTTCAGTGGCAACAATGCGATATGATCTTGGGTGGCAGCTATGATTGTATGGTTTTGGTTACCAGTTTCCCTCCTGATACAAAATAAATAAATAAATGAATGTATTAATCATAAGAAAACCAATTATAATTATTGAACAAAATCTAAGAATCTTTAAATTTGAAATAATGGTTATTAACTTTTTTTTACTTGTAATTTTATTAATAGAATATTTTTACGCCGAAGGTGTTCCTATTATGAGCTTTACTGGGATGAACAGTGCTCCCAGCGAATTTTTGTGCTCCACCTATCGCCCTTCTACCCTCTCAAAATTCGACACTTGGCTTTACTTAATACATAGTTCACTGCATTATTAAATGTACGCGGCACGGCCCTAAAATATCGTGGGGCGGTTAACTATGTAATAGAAAAATCAATTCCAAATGGGTAGAATCTGAATGAACATCTTCAATCCCAAAATTCTCCTCGAGTCAATGGGTTTAAAGTTACGTGTCATTTCAAAGAAGCGTACGTCCAAAAGCAAAAGTAAAGGAGAATTAATTACTTTGTGGGATCTCGTGCCTGAGGGGTGGTGGTAATTATTTGTGTTGGTTATTGGTGGTAATTATTTGGGTCCTTTACTATTGTGATTTCTCGAATAGGAAGCTTGATATTTTATTTGGATTAAAAAAAAGGAGTAGCTAAAAGGATTTATTTATTTTTAATTTAATTTTTTTATTTAACATACTTTTTTAAATATATAAAAATATTTAAGATTTTGAAACTCTAATATATAGATTTTAATTTGTAATTAAATATTTCAATTATTGGAACTATTTTTATTTATTATTATTATTATTATTTTAATAAAATAATATATAATTATAATAAAATAATATTTGTATTTTTAATAATCAAATAATAAAAATAAAATTATTTTTAATTAAACAATTAAATTGACATTTAATAATTTTTATTTTTATTTTTTAATTAAATTATTAATTTTAATATTCAAACTAGTCGTTTTTTTATTTTTTAATTATTATATTATTAAAACTAACTGTTTTGGATTTCTTAGTCAAATTAACTGATTCTAATGGTTTTCTTTTCCTCTCCTACATCTATTTAAACTTAACCACTGATTTGATCTCTTACCTAGTCCTAATGATGAACCACATTGGTTGGTTCGAAACGCGTCGACTTTGTTCATGATAATGTGATTATTACCGAAAGATTTCTTCATAATATAGATTTTATTTTATAATTTATATTTAGATTCAAACAAAATTTATTGAAAAATATGTTTATGAAAAAATTAAAAATAGAATTTAGACTATTCTATTTGGAATAAAATGAAATTATCCAGCTATAAATGCCTCACCTAATTTAATTTCTTATAGCTTAAAATTTATTGGTTGTCTATACAAATATATATTTTTAACTTTTTTATTAAATTATAATTTAAAATATATATATTATTAATAAGAATGTTCGAGTATTGATTCAATATGTTATTAGAAATGTGTATTTTTTAATGATTAAAAAATATTATATACAAGAGTAGTATTATAATTAATTACGCTGAAGGTGTCCCTATTATGAGCTTTGCTGGGATGAACAGTGCTCCCAGCCAATCTCTGTGCTCCACCTATCACCTTTCTAGCCTTTCAAAATTTGACACTTGGCGGTTGCTCCCACCCTCCTGCTCTCAGCTGCTTCCTCCGTGTCCATGCTGCTGTCGCGTTGTCCCTCTTCGACGTTCCATCGGGTCATATATTAAAATGACCAAGTGCTAGTTTATTTTCAAATGAAGAAATAGTGCATAGAGTAACTTTATATATCGTCATGTTTTAATTGGACCACAAATACCACAAAACTTATGTACCAATCCTCACCACCTAACCATTAAACCACATCCAATGAACCAAAACTTCATCGAATATTTATTCCCTTAACTTAAATGCTTGCCCCACAAATTTACAGTTTCAAAATCCTTTTACCCGTCACTCCTCTTGACGTTGCAGAATTTTGATCACCATCAAATACGTTTAAAAAGTGAAAAAACATTCACAAAACGTCGAATTCCAGGACTGGTTGCGCAGATTTTTCTGGGCAATGTGGCATCACAGGACATACGCACTCTCTATCATTTAATAGAAAGCTTGTGGAATATCGAACCATAAAATGCCTCCGCTCGCGTACAGCAGTGGCGGTTGCAAATGCGGAAAACAATGGGAGGCAGAAAGCGAAATTGGTGTGAAGGACCATCGCGTAAAATAAGGAGAGCCACCGGCAGCACTGAACCATCACATGCCACTCTCTGCAAAGACTGTAAACTGCCTCGAGTATCCCTTCATTTTTCACTTTATTTATTTGGTTTCATCAACCTCATCGTCTATTCATTACTCCGCCTCTGGCCATTGGGTTCTGTGGAAGGAAAATGAACAATAGAAGATCAGCAATAATAGACAAGATCAAGCAAATCGTCAAAAGAAAGCAGATAACTCGACGATGGAACAGTCTGACCGCTATTCCTGTGGCGATTTCGAGATTTTCGAGATTTTCTAAGCATTGTGATGAAGGTGAGGAGGATAAAACAAGTATTGATTCAGAGGCCATGTTCGGGGGCGTCCCTAGTGATGTGTCAGAAGGGCACCTGGCTGTTTACACCATGAAGGAGGATGAGCTATTGGAGCGCGTTGTTATTCCGGTGACTTATTTGAGCCATCCGCTCTTCTTCAAACTGCTCTGCGACGCCGAAAAAGAGTTTGCTTTCAATTATCCTAACGGTCTTCTAACGATTCCCTGCGATCCGGCTGTGTTGGCTTCTATAATTGACGTCGTTAGACATAGCGGCAAGCATCGTCACGGCGTTGAGATTGGCTACCTAGTTGCATAGATCCATACAACTCATGTAGAAGTTTATATGGATGTTCATATTCAATGATTAAGGAGTAGAATATTTACTTCTTTGTTTAATGTTTTGGAATGGGTTTCATAGCTTTGTATATAAATTGTGAAATTTATATGGAAGTTCTCATATATGTAGAGGTTTATAGGCTTTTCTTTTGAATCAGTTTTTGGATTTTTGTCAACATTGCTCATAGGTACATCATATAAATATGACATATGTTCAAATATGGTTCTAGATATTTCGCCTTCCTTTTTTTGTCACGCCTTGTGTAGTGTTACGTTGTTGCGCTTGCAGGGGTCGATTCGATCCCTACACTTGGAAGTCCGTTAGATGTTCTTCGGCCGAACGACTCGTGTCGATTTCACTACAGTAGATGAAAATGAAAGGCAACCTCCCATCGGATATCAACAAGTTGAGCATTTTGTGCCTAAGTAGATTTGATCATTTCCTATGCAACACTAGCACTTCGAATATTTCTACAGAAATCAATGCTGACATCCGAGAAGGTGCACAGATTCCTCATGTTGGCATCCATGGGATTTGTCAAATTTGAATGTCCAAAGCTGCAAGAAAGCAAGGCTCCTCGAGAAGATTAGAGCTTTTATTCTATCTCCATGTCGTTCTAGAGGGTAAAATATGCAACATCCTTCTCCTTCTGTGATCATTATTCATGAACTCTGACTGTATATCCTTCTGATGTTGTGTTTCTTACTCTACAATCAATCAGACCTTACGAGTCATTTTAGAAATTGTGGGTGCTTTATTATCCATGTTTAAATTCCTAAACAATTTCCAATATACCCATCAAAGGCTAGGTCTAGCCCTCTACATAATTGTAGGGCTTCAACCTGTTGTTGGCTTGCTCTGACCTAGCTAGGTCTAGCCCTCTACATAATTGTAGGGCTTCAACCTGTTGTTGGCTTGCTCTGACCTAGCTAGGTCTAGCCCTCTACATAATTGTATGGCTTCAACCCAATGTTGGCTTGCTCTAACCTGAAAGGTATTGAAGTTATGTTCCGATTTTTTTTTTCTTTTTTTGTTTATGAATTACACACAAAAATGAAAAATGGTTTACAATCAGTGATAAGATGGGATTTTAACTCATAATTTATATGGTCCTCCGTGTTTTATATTTTGGACAAACTTCAATTGAATTGCAAAGGAATGAAGGGCAGATCCCTTTGGTATTTTGTGCATTGGCTGCTAGGCACAATAGGGTCATACTTATAATTGTGAACACTTATAATGGCTTTCATTCTTATGAATTCCGCAACTCAACAAGTTTAAGGACAATCAATATTTTCTTTTCGAGAGAGGTGTCCTTCATAGCAATATTTTATCTGATACAAGATCGATGAAATTATCTTATTCAATAATGTGCCTTGAAAAACAAAACAATGGCACTTGCTATTGTAGATTCTCAACAACAACAACCACAACAGGATCAAGTACTAGCCACTCAAGGCCATGTTACTTTTGTGGAGTGTAGTGGAATATTTTTCAAAGTATAATGGATTTTACCAAAGAATACATTATTTTTATTTGCACTAGTATGATGTGCATGATATTTTGTTTAATGTTGGCTAATGCATGTTCGCAGGGTTTGCATGATGCATTTGTTCCAAGTTGGTGTGGCCTTTAATTTGCAGTTGTACAAAGACAATATTTGATCAAAGATTTACAATTTTTTAAATCGGAATGTAACAAAGCATTAAGTAAAACTGGGATTATGAATAAAAATAAGCAGTATCAATGCATGGCTATATTGTTTACAGGATTTGGTAGCATTGGGAACAGGGGCTAAAAGCCTTTCATAGAAGCATTTTGTGCAGACCAGTTTGATAGTGAAGATCCAGAAGAGAGCAGGTATAAGAGTGATCCGGGTCCGTCATCTACCAGATTTACCCATGATCTTTTACTTCTGTGATGTATTAGACTTGCATTTTATCAAAAGCATTAATGGACACATATGCACATATAATTAAGAGGAAAACATGTCGACAAACACACAACAAAACACAAGACATTTAATAATGGAGTTTGTCCAGTGTGGACTACGTCTCCGGGCCTCAATGTCTCGATGGTTTTGGCCACTTCATTTGGTGCTAGAAAATGTGATGATGTACATGGATGTTGTTTGCTTGTCATACAAGGAAATGTGACCTCGACATGAGTGGAAAAGTCTCTCCACGAGACGTTCCCTACAAGGAACTCTCACTCATAACAAAATTCCTATCACCATGACAACCTCACACATGGTGAAAAAGAGTATCCCGCCATCAAGGCAACAAAGGGATCTCAGAACATAAATGACCATCCGTGATGAATACATATCACATGACATAAACATCAAGAATTCGCATCATACATCAAGTAGGAATCGACGCGACATAAAACATGTCACAACAATAATCAATGAAGTTCATGGAATCAACACTTCATATACCTCAACTCTGATGCTGGTTGAAGAATAGAATACTCAACTACTAGATCCGAATGCACCATCAAATTCGTGGCGTCGAATGACATGAAATCAACTGTCCACACTTTGAATTCTGAAACTGTCATTCCAATTTGGAAAATGGCCAAAAAATATATGGCTCATATGGAAAATCTGACTGCACCACTGGATTCGTGTCGCCGAGAGGTATATGATCGACTGTTAAATTTATGAATTCTGACGCTGTCGAAATCTGGGCCATAGAGAATACTTTAGATTCCCCTTAGATTCCTCAAATATGTTGCTCCAGGGTTGACTGAAAATTTGCAACTCAAAACATGAATCTGACCTCACCATTGACATCCTTGCGAAATTTGGAGGAGAATGAATATAAAGTGGACCCCATTCGAATTCGGTGAATTTCGGCCTCTAAGGAATTTGGGAGATCCCCTCAAGATTCTTGAAGATTCTCTTCTGCTGGGAATCTGCAAATCCACTGCTCAAAAGGCGAATCCGACATCGCCATTGCGTTCCCTGTGAAAATCTGAGAAAAATGACTGTAAACTTGAATGCATTCTGACAAAGAGAAAATTTACCTTCCAAAGAATATTTGGACATCAAAGGAATATTCTCTGTCTCAAAATCTGTGCCATCATTCTACCTCCTGGAACTGTGTCATGGTTCCATGGTATGGAACCCCATCCTCCGTTCCGTTCTCGGGCTCCTCCGTCCCATTTCGTTCTGCCTTTGTTCTTCCTCCTGGTGCACTGTAGAAATGAGGATATATATATTTGTTTCAGCGGAAATATCAATGTGACAGTCCATGGGTTGTTGGCTCCCACTCGAATTCGCTGGGTGGAGGTTGGAGGGTTGAACCCCCCTGCTTGCATGTTAACTTGGTGTGTTGGCATTTTTTTGCATAATCATATTGATTCAAATATTTTTTGGTTGTTGAATATATATTTAAATATGGTTGAATGTTGGGTTACGGTTTGTGTTTCGTTTTGGTTTCACTGACGGACCAGCCAGCTGTTAAGCCGGGCGGGTTCGTCACTCCCAAGAACACTTATCCGCGTGCTCCGGTGTGTTGACGTGGTTGTGGGCTACGACTATTTGAATACATATATGATATGTGTTGTAATGTTGGTTGGTGTTTTTAATTGGCGCGATTTGTAATACACAAGGCCAATGCATTGGGCGAGGCCGACGGTATCGCTGACCGTGGGTTCAAATTCCATCGGCCTTTCCAATTATGATAGGTGACCAGTGCAAGGGGTGTGGGCCAGGTCTACTGGTGGCAGCCTGCCCAACACCCCCCCCCCCCCACACACACACACACACATACACACACACACACACACACATATATACATTACAACAATCGAGCGCAGGTGGCGTGGGTGACAGCTTGTCCCCCATCACCTTTTAATATAATTGGAATTTTGACTGGGGTGGCAGGGTTGGTGGCCCACTACCCAAAAACTATATTTTTTGTTATTTTAAAACAAAGGGGGCATTTTTATACTTAACAAAAATAAGGGTCATTGGGAAAATTAACGAGGCCACAATTTCGCTCGTTTTTCAGGAGCTAGGTTCCCTGCTGGTTGATGGTGAATTTTTGGGACACTTAAACCTGGCCCTTGCCTAACTTTGACCAAAAATTTGACTTGTTATAACTTCTCCATACGGGCTCGGATTGTAGATATGTTCACACCGTAGGAATCAAGGCGACGAGTACTTCAACTTGAACGTTGTTCGAGAGCAATATAACAACTTTGAATTTTGACCTATCATCAACCCTCTTGGTCTCCTGAGGGTGTCTGGAGCCACATGGATCAATCTTCCCCATTATGGAAGATTTGGTCCACAAAAAGCATGAAAAAAAATCTACAGCTTCTTTGTACCTTGTCTGCTCCACAAGTGTCTTGAAAGGTCACCCTTCATTCTCCTTCACCTTTGTCCTTCAGAGCCATAAGCGATAAGACGACACCTGCATCCTATGCAATCATGTAGTACAATATTTTGCAAATTACCTGCTTAACTAAGTGACCAACTATGACCCAAGAATTGCATACTTGCCTCGAGTTTATAACACATACTCGGTGGTCATGTTTACATCAAATGGAAGCAATACCCCAACTATCAATACAAGGCCAAAATATCATTGTTGCTTCATAAGTGATGGAAACACATCATCAACTTTACATTTTAAATTGCAACACATGGTTTACAACTGTGGCCAATACATCTAGAAAAACCATTTCTTACTCAACAGAGTGAACCATGGCGAATGTGATGGATTTTCTTGTTGAACATTTTCACTGACTGGTTTTTGCATAGATGCTTTGTCCTTCAGACGTTTCTCTGGATGGAGTCTCCAAGACGTGGCTCTTTGATGGCCACTTCTATCGCAATAACTGCAATGAGTCTTCTACCTCCGTAGTTGCTTAACCAATTTATTTCCCTATTGTAGAGAAGACATTTCACGCCTCATACTCTTTTGTGCTGCCATTCTCTTCCAACACTCAACAATGACATGGTTATGTCAACCAAAAAAATGACAAGTTTTTCTATACCATGACTTCTGTCCATGATTATCAACATGCTTATAATCAAAGTGAACTTGATAATATCGAGACTTGTTATACCTTTCCTGGTGGTCTCCGATGCGATCATGGTGACGTGAGCTTGCCTTAGCTCTTTCACTGCAACATGCGCTTCCATGGGATGATAATGAAGTGTTCCCATCAATCTCTTTCCACAATGGTCTCAACCATGCATTGGGAGCTTCTGACACCTTCAGGAACTGTCCTTCATTGTATCCCAAATGTACTAATCGAGGTCTTTGCACGACCTCCAATGGATGAGTTATGCCTTGGCCATTAATGCCAAGTCCTCCTCCTTTATATTCCATCTTGGTGAGGAGTCGCATGCCAATTCCTGTAATGGGTATCTACACATTTCCCATATAAATGATATCATGTGAAGATGAAACTGAAGAAACATCAACATTGTTTACCTGAGATGTCGATGCAGAAACAGATGACGACGACTGCTTCAAGCCTTTGTTGTGCTTCAACTCCTTCAAGGCCTCTTCTGCGGCTCGTAGCTGAAGCTGCAGTCTTCGCTTCTCTGCTTCCTCTTCTTGGAGAATCCTCTTTAATTCAAAATCATTTTCTTGAAGGCTCTAATCGTTTCTCTTTGATTCTTCCAATGCCTCTGTCGCGACTTGAAATTGAAGCTGTAATTGCTGCTTGTCCTCCTTCTCCTCTTGTAGAAGTGTTTTCAACTCAACGTTATCTGTTGCTTGTTTCTTATAAGCTTCATACAACATGTCCATAATTTGGAAGCCCTCAACATGGCCTCATACATTTCTTTGATATCCTCCATTTCTTCACGTTCAATGGTTCACGCTTGCAGTTCACATCAGTAAGAAGATTGCTATGATACCACTTGATACGGGTCCATCATCTACCGGATTTACTCGTGATATTTTACTTCTGTGATGTATTAGAATTTCATTTTATCAAAAGAATTCATGAACACATATGCAGATATAATTAAGAGGAAAACATGTCAACAATCACACAACAAAATGCACGACATTTAATAATGGAGTTCGTCTAGCGTGGACTACGTCTCTGGGCCTAGGTGTCTTGATGGTGTTGGCTGCTTCATTTGGTGTTGGAAAATGTGATGATGTACATGGATGATGTTTGTTTTTCATACAAGGAAATGTGCTCTCGACATGAGTGGCAAAGTCTCTCCACGAGACGTTCCCTACAAGAAACTCACTCATAACAAACCTCCTATCAGCATGACAACCTCACACATGGTGACAAAGAGTATCCCGCCATCAAGGAAGCAAAGGGATCTCATAACATAAATGACCATCCATGATGAATACATATCACATGACATAAACATAAATATTTTGCATCATACATCAAGAAGGAATTAACACTACATAAAAAATATCACAACAATAATCAATGAAGTACATGGAAAGAATACTTCATATACGTCAGCTCGGATGCTGGCTGAAGAATAGAATACTCATCTGCTAGATTCGAATGCATCATCGAAGTCGTGGCGTTGAATGGCATGAAATCGACTATCCACACTCTGAATTCCGACACCGTCATTCCAATATGGAAAATGGCCGAAAAATATACGACTCATATGGAAAATCTAACTGCACCGTTGGATTCGTGTCGCCAAGAGGTGTAGGATCGATTGTTAATTTTATGAATTCTGACAATGTCGAAATCTGGGTCATAGGGAATAGTTTAGATTCCCCCTAGATTCCTCAAATATATTGCTCTACGGTTGACTGGAAATATGCAACTCAAAATAGGAATCTGACCTCACCATTGAGATCCTTGCGAAATTCTGAGAAGAGTGAGTATAAAGTTGACCTCATTCCGACTTCGGCAAATTTTAGCCTCTAAGGAATCTGGGAAATTCCCTCACCCAACACCCACACACATATATATACATACATTACAACAGCAGAGTAAGGGTTGCGGGGGTGAAAACCTGCCTCCCATAACCTTTTAATATACCTGGAATTTCGACCGGGGCTGGTAGGTTTGGTGGCCTGCCACCCAAAAAAACATATTTCCTGTTAATTTTAAAACAAAGGGGTCATTTTTAAACTTAACGAAAATAAGGGTCATTGGGAAAATTTACGAGGCCAAAATTTCGCCCATTTTTCAAGAGCTAGGTTCCTTGTCGGTTGATGGTGAATTTGTGGGACACTTAAACCTGGCCCATACCCCAACTTTGACAAAAAATTTGACTCGCTCTAACTTCTCCAAACGTGTTCAGATTGCAGATCAGTTCGGATCGTCAAAATCAGAGTGACAAGCACTTCAACTTGAACCTAGTTCGAGAGAAATCTGAACACTTTGAATTTTGACCTATCATCAACCCTCTTGGTCTCCTGAGGGTGTCTAGAGCCACATGGATCAAGGAGCTCCTCTAATTGGTGGTACTTTGGTCAGTTTTTTGGTTCTCTGATTGCACTTTCAATACTTCTTTACGTTGAAGACTATATAGGAGTAGGTGTGGAGTTTGGCATCCCAACTTTAGTTATGGCTCTCGCTCTGTCTCTATTCCTTTATGGTTTTAAATTTTATAGGTACCACATAATTTTTAGCAGTCCACTCATTGCTCAAAAAACAATATTAGATATTGAAGTTGGAGAATTGTTGGTGAATATATCAGGAACAAATCTCTCCCACAAAGGTCAATTCAGGTAAGAAGCTATGGGCCTTGCTTTATTAAATATGGAAATAAATCATTTTTTTAAGCAAACATAGAGAGACTTTCCCTAAGAATATTATATACACAGAGAGATAAGCAAGGTTCTATAAAACCTGGTAGGGGAATATTTTCAATTTACTTGTGTGTAAAATTAAAGAAATGAAGTAAAACCAATATTTTGGATTGAAAAAATATGTGAATTTTCATCTCCAATGTTTTGATATTTTTTAATAATTCGAGTTTGACATGGATCTAGGCTTGTTATAACCTCTACTCCTAAATCTATAAAAACTTAGCCAAGCCATATTAATTATGATTAAGTCCTCATTTTTAAAATAAGAAATGTTAATTATGATCAAGTCTTCATTTTTAAAATAATTTTTTAAACTTTTGAGGTACTTTGAGAATTCTCTTAGCAGATATATCACCACAATTGGTGATTAAACTGTTTTTCTTACGATACCAATGATTACATTATATGAAAACTTCAAAGTAACCTTCAGACCACTCGTATCAAGAAAAAAAAATATAGAACACTTCAAACTAGTGTTTTATTTCCATAAACTGATACTCTAAAGAGCCTGGTGTCTAACCTCTGTGCTATTTTATTAAATTCATAAGCAACTGGTTTAGACCTCCCCTCCACAATGAAAATATGAGTGCCAAATAAGTATATATTTAGCTTTGAACCTTAAGCTTAGCCAAGTCAGCTTTAGAAACTAATCATATATCTATCGATATCCTATTTCACACACATTTCTATTGCAATAGATAATGTATAGTTCATTAAGTTTGGTTTCAGTAAACCATTTAAAGGGTTTCTGATTAACTGGGAGGTATGCTTTAATGTCTTCGATCATTTTTTCCCTATATATCTAGACAAAGGTTTTCTGGAAAAATAAACTCATGGCACTGTATTGAGTGACAAAGAGGTCAATCTATTTGCATCGTTGATTCCTATTTGGGTAACATGTTTAATATATGGGGTTGTCTTTGCATAATGTTCTAATTTTTTCACAAAACAGGAAAACACAATGGACAGAAAATTTATTTGAGATCCCTCCTACATCCCTGTAGTGTTTCATAGCTTTAAGAATTATTATGATTGTGCTTATGTATGACTTGATATTTTTTTTCACAGGGAAAAATTCATAATCTTTCATTAATATTGAAAAATTACATGTTATATTTTACTGAGTATACTGTCTAGTATGGTGAAAAATATAATACTGTCCTCATGAAACACAGAGTCATTACATATATCGGTGCATGCTGTGATGCTCTATCTGCTGTAAGTTTGGTGCATAACTTACATATCAAAATAAAACATAATATATACAAAAAGGTAAGATAAATATGTGCCGATATTTTCTATCATAGGTAATCATATCAAAAAACAATAAATCTCCCATGAGTGGTACTGTCAAAATTGCAGTCATGGATCAACTACACCCATATTATGGAGGTAATCAATGAACGGTCTGTGAAAATATCTGTACACCTATGCGCCATAATTTTCAGTGATTAACCATATGCCCCATTCTAGCTCCGCGGCTTCTTTGGATAATTTGTCTGCCACTTTTTTCCTTTGCCTGTAAATATGAGTGATAGATATAGTGTCAAATTGAGTTTTGAGGTGGATTACTTCCCGCAGTAATGCAGTAAGTGTGTGTGTGTAACACTGTGCAAGAGAGTTGAACCAGTTAATAACAACAAGTGAATCTCCAAATATCTGAATGGTGTTGCCGTTTTTTTCATGTGCAAATAGGAGAAGGAGTCGAAGGCATAGTAACTCAGCGAAATTGTTTGAACCCGGGCCTAATCCCATATTGAGATGATAATAATGTTGGTCTGATAAATATAGTGCAGCCCCCCCCTACACCCTTGTTGGTTAGTCGCGCCATCAAAATACGCCCATGGCCGGGTATGGTCAATGATCTTGGGGGTGATATGCTTCACAGGAGTCTGTGGGTCATCGTTTGGTATCAGGCTGTAGGTAGTAGTGATAGAGGAACAAATGCGCTCCCTGTTCACTTGATGGTTCTCAAATATATGCCTGTTGCGGTTAGTCCATATAACCCATGCAACGAGTAATGGAATGTTTCACAGCTTCGTAGTGTTTGCAGTCAACTGCCACCAAGTAGTCCAGGCTTCTGTGATTGTAATTCCTCGCCAGATGTAGGGACATCCAAGCCCATGTATAAGCTAAATAGAAGAGCAGTTCAGGAATAGGCGCTGGGCATTTTCCTCATGGGAAAGATAGAAACAACACCTTGAGGGTCCATGAATGGCTTGTCTATGAAGGTTTTCCATGGTGGGTATGCAATTGTGTAGTCTGCACCATAACAAAAGTCTGTTCTTGTGCGGTGCCTTCAATTTCCAGATCGACTACCACCACCAAAGTTTCTGTTGTGGCTCCTTGAGTTGGAAAAGTGTCGTGTAGCCAATTTTTGGTGACTATATGCCTTTAGGTGAGATAGCCCAGATCAGCTGGTCTTCTTGATCAGTAAGTCAGATATGTGATGCTTGGAGGGCTCTGATATATTTAGCCCAGTCCAGATATCCAGCCCGAGGAATACCCAGTTCTTGAGCCGACAACCATTTTTGAGAATGCCAATTGGTTCGAGCCTGGTTAGATACCTGTGCTAGATGGCGATAGCTCGCGTTTTCCAATAGCTCAATGATCCGATTAGGTAGTTTGTAGTTTTCACCACTGCCCGACCACGAGTCAGTGCCCACACAGACTAATAAAATTGATTCAATTTCCATGTGAGCTCTTTTTGAATGAGGTGAGAGGCCTTAGTGATGGCCTTCCAGATAATAGAGGATCCGGGATAGGGTATAATGTTGCCGCAGATCCAATTAAGATAGTTTCTAGGTGCAATGTATTTAGCAGTGGTAACATCCTTCCAAAGAATATGTCCCGAGATCAGGTGCCAACACATTTTCGCCTCCAGGGCAGTAGAAAATCGGTGAAGATCCTTTATACCCCAACCACCCCATTTTTTTAGCCTGCTGATTCGATCCCAAACAATCCAAGCAAAAGTACAGTCCTTTTTCGGATTTCTCCACAATAAATTTCTGCAAATTTTTTGAATACGGATTGTGACACCTTTTGGGAGCCAAGCAAGAGACATCCAGTATATTGGAATGGCCTCAAGTACATATTTAATTAATACCAAACGACCAGCCTTCGAGAGCCATCGATGGTGCCAGAGGTTGATGCAGTGATTCAATTTGGAAATCAACCAGTTCCATTATTTAATTTGATAATCGTTTGGCTTTAAGTGGAATCCTAGATATTTTAGTCCATCCCCAATATTATTATGCACATAAGAAAAAAGAGCAGATGCAATGCCCTGTTCCTGTGAAAAATATCTTGTCATGATAATGGTGGATTTTTTGTTATTAGGGACCATTCCCGTTGCTCTGCAGAAGCTTTGAAGAATTAGTTCAAATTGTATTGAGTCCTGACAGGAGCCATCTAAGAAAATAAGTACATCATCCACAAATAATAGGTGAGTCAAATGCATAATATCATTAATGTGTAGGCCATGAAGCTCCCCTGCTTCCTTTGCCTTTTTGATAAGTACCGAGAGACCCTCCATAACAAGTACAAATAGCAGGGGAGAAAGAGGACACCCTTGCCTCAAACCCCTCCCCACATGAAAAAATTCCGATGCAGTGCCATTCAGGAGAATGGTGAATGATGCATGGATGATACACCCCATAATACAGTCAATGAAAGGAGGGGGAAAACCAGTTTGGATAAGAATGAGATGGAGAAAATTCCAATTGACATGATTGAAAGCCTTTGCAAGATCTATTTTTAGGATGGTGCACCTAAGATTTTTGGATTTGATAGAATGTAGGGCCTCTTGAGCTGTGCCGATGGCTTCATGAATTTGCCTGTGATGGAGAAAAGAAAAATGTTCTTTGGAAATGTGAGAAGATAAGATGGGCTTGATGTGATTTGTAATGATTTTGGAGATAATCTTGTAGATACAGTTGCATAAAGAAATAGGTCTGTAGTCATGAAAAGTGGTAGGGTGATCAATCTTGGGGATGAGCGCAATAAATGTAGAATTGAATCCGTCATAGATCCTACCAAGTTTGCGACTATCATCGATGGTAATGAGGAGATCCCGACCTAGTAACTTGAAAAAATGGAGGTTGAATTCAATAGGCCATCCATCCAGTCCAGGAATTTTATCTTTTTTGAACCATTTGAGTACTCCTTCAATCTCACCCATGGTGACTGGTGCATTGAGTACCTCCTCCTGTTCTTGATCCACATACCTGTTAAAGGAGCTGGCGATGTTCATGATCTCCGGAAAATTGAAATGGAGTGGGGCTCTGTATTGTTTGGAAAAGTGTTGAATGCCCATATCTAGGAGTTGTGGGTGAGTTCGAGCCACAAATCCATTATGATCTGATAGTTCCCAAATGGTGTTGCTGTTTCGTCATCCATTTGCATGATGTTGAAAGAATTTAGTGTTCTCATCACCTTCTTGAAGCCATATAGCCCGGCTTCGTAGTCTCCAATCCTCTTCTTTTTGACGAAGGAGCTTAGTTCTAGTGGCTTCCAGGGAGATGAGGTGCTCCTTGGTATCAGCAGAGCGATACCCCAATAGTCCAGAATCATTTAGTTGAGAAATTTCTAGTTCAATCCTTCTCAGATCCTCTTCCTCCAACCTTTTTTTTCCTTTTCCCATTTGATTGTCATGGCCTTGATCCGATTGAGGTTGTCGTTTATGACTTGAGCAAGTTCACGGTCAGGATGTTGATAACAATGCTGCCACTCCTGTACCACCAGGTTGTGGTATTTCGGATCTTGGAGCCATCTAGAGTTGATAGTTGAATTCCACTACCCAAACAATTTACAGGTCTCAAGCATGGCATTATGGTGTTCCAAAGGGTAGGATTTGGCATATTTGTTTATGTTCTTGCCATAGTAGTTGCAACATTGATAGAACTCAAAAGGCTTTAAGTAGCAAAGGATAATGGTTTAGTAGACTTGCCCAATGCAACAATTCCAATGACCATCTTTCGGTTTTTTCCACTATACGTTCTTTATGGCATACCAAAAGTCTATGTAATGGTGGCAATGGAGGAATAGTTTTATGATCAGATGCCCAATAGAATGATAAGCTTGGGTATTGTAGTGTTTTTGAGTGTGCTTGGAATTGGTAGCTTCTTGAATGTAATTTTTATATCCATTGTTGATGATATCAACAACAGGAGAAAAGAAGGAATCTGTTCAAAGACAATCTGAATAGAGATCATTTTGACTACTTTTATCGGCTTTTGGTTGAACTTGGTGCACTCAATCTATGCATATTAATATATTTTTCCAGCTACTGTAATGGTACAAAAAGAAAAGAGAGAATTTTTTGTTATGAATAGGTGGTCAGTTAATCAATGGTATCTCCTGCTTCATGAACTGTGATGGAATTATCAATTGCCATGAAACTACTATTAATATGAATTGTTTGTAAAAAAAAAAATATGCATATTGTTCGTGTGAGAAGCAATTTTATTAATCTATGAGGTAAATATCTATTATCTTGTTTATGTAGCCATATTAGTTTCTTTTATTTGTCATGTTAGTTTGGGTTTTGAGTTAGCAACTTCTAGTTACGGAATTCCTTGGAGTGAAGTAAATTCAAATCTTCAACTGAAGGATCAATGGAGAATAATAATAATAATATTCAGGGCATTGGCATGAAATGAGAAAATAGTGGTTAACAACAGACAATAAGAAGACAAGAAAAAAATAAAACGAATTCAACCAGAGCTTTTTTCTTTATCCATAAAATCATAATTGAAAGGGCAACCACATAAGAAATACAAAAATGCACAATATCAAATGCACAACTACACACACTATTTATACTTAGTTGGTCAATTTTTCCATCACACTAATCTTCATACCAATATTAACAATTCTGATCAAGGTCATCACACTAATTCTTATGCAAACTCCTGTATTCCTCCTAGTTTCAATATACATTGTACTAAATTTCGTAACCTGTGTCATTATGTTCATGGTGAGAGGTACAATGTTATGGGTTTTCATATTGCACATCCTCTAGAACTTCCTAGAAACAATGTTTGGGCCATGCCACATATTCACAGAGAAAATCAACTCTGTAATTCATATAACAATCCTCATCAATTGCATGGCCACATTAATATGTTGGCCTCAAACATGTACTTCAAATGCCCCATTGAATTGTTTGACTGGCCTGCATCAAATCACCATCAAGAAGATCAACTAAGTTCTTCCTAGGACACATCCGAAATTATCTCCAAATAAAAAGTACAAGTCTCAGACCTAAAAATAAAAAAATGCATTAAAAAGGAGTGTATAATCAGGAAGAAGAATGTTCAATGACCGAAATGAAAACAAATATGTGGATCCCTAGATACTTTTTACATAATATTTCATAACTTGGGATGACCCATTGAGCTACCTTGTGGGAAATTTTATTGTATTTATATATAAGTACATTGACCTCTTATTTTTTTCATTTCAACAACTATATTTCCCTTTGTTAACCTTCTAACGGGGATTTTAATTCACTTTACTGCAGGGTTTCAAACACTGCATTTGTGCTTCTTGTGATGAGGGGAAATCAAAATTCCCTTTATGTGGGAAGGAAAACCAAAGCATTAAGAAATTAGACAATGAAGGATAAGCTTATCATTTGTGGAACTATTTATCGGATGTCTGAATATGATAATACCTGTTAGAAGTTAGTGAAGTAGGTACCCCGAGACATTGTTTGGTGATGATGATTGAAGGCTTAATATCAATTTCACTATTATATTTCCCCACTGAAATGTTTATAGCTTTTGTGAAGAAATATCATAGGCTCTGAGAAGAATGTTAAGTTTTGTAGGAGTTTTGAGTTGGCATATGAAGAGAAATTTCTCCAGCTTCAACGCGAATGTAAAACATTAAGAGCAACAACTGTTTATGAATTGAGTTGTTCTTACAATGCTCTTGAACCTCATTTGAATTTTCTCCGGATGTTTGTTCAACTATGATAGTGCTATTATATAACCATAATTGTTATCACTTTGCATTTTTTCTACATTCATTTTCTTCATTTCATTGAACTAAGATAGTCATGCTATATTACCGATCTATTTATATAGAATTATTCAAATAATTTTATATGATAATTATTTAATGTATATGATAATTCTTTAATGTAAATTAAATGTTTTGATATTAATACTTATAAAAACATAATTAACATTATATGTAGACATTCTAGCATTGTGATTATATTACCTTAATGTCAAACAAAATGAATTATATTCAAGAATTATTTTTTAAAATAAATTAAAAAAAGTTTAATTTTAGAGTTGTGATTATTTTAATAATTAAAATAGAGATAGTGAGATATTTTATGTTTAGGGAGAAATAACCTTACAATCAAATCTTTCTGCCACTATCCTTCAGTTTGTGAGTCTCATTGTTCATAAGGACTCTAGAGAAGAGCTGGCTGAGCAGCTTCTACTAATTCATATATGAATGCTGGAAGTTGTTAAAGTGGTGACTTACTTTTTTTTAAGGAAATGATTTACTAAAATCATATGAATGTTGGAAGTTGTTAACGGAGTGATTTTCTCTGTTTTAAGGCAATGATTTACTAAAAACTGCAGTGATTATCTATTTATTTTAATGCAGTAATTTACTAAAATCTATATAAATGTAGACAATTCTCATTTAAATTTGCAGGTATACTTATAAGTTTTTAAGAATTTTTTTTACTTTTTTTTAGCTATAACTTTTAGTAAAGTGTGGAGCTTGTAATCGTGATTTACATATTTTTGACCACAGAGGATAGTTCGGTAGTTAGTTTTATGCATTCAAGTTTACATATTTTTGACCTTTTGGCAACATAGGGTAGTTAGGTAGTTAGCTTTATGCATTCAAATTTTTTAATTGTATTTTACAATTATGATATTTGTCCAGATAAGTACTTTATTGCTGAAAAGGATTAACATATCATACATGTTCTCTAAAAATTATGATAACGAGTTTCAATGAATCAATCTTGAGTTTCAATCTAGTTTCAATGAATCAATATTTATCAGCATCACGAGAAGCATGAAATAATATGGGAATAACGAGAGTTGCACCTATTAATCAAATTTAATTAAAAACTATTTTTTTAGTTACTTTATCGTCCAATTTTTATTCATATGGATTCATATTTAAACAATAACCAAAGAAACCAAAGCGTATTTAACAATATTATTGCTATACAATTTAAATAAGAATTATGAATTATGTTAATTAGATAATTACTATAATAATAATAAATTTGACAAATGTTAGGTAAAATTTTTTAGAAGAATAATATTTAAATGATTTTTTTAAAATATATTTTATATTTATTATAATATAAAAACTTAAAGTCTATGATGAAAGTTAGAAGGTGAAAAAAAAAGATAATTATCAAGTTACACTATTTTACATAAAATAAAATATTTTTTAACACCACAAAACAATAGCTTTATTTTAAATTAAAATGCACAATCATTAAAACAAACATAAATATAATTTTTATATTTTCAATTAGGGTGTGGGTAATAGTTAGTTTTAATTAAAGTTGGGATCTAGTGTATGACTTTTCATCTTCAAAGGTTGACCTGGATACTTTAAAAAATGCAAAATATATGGCATACATGTCTACAAATGTCTTTCTCATACAAATTTTCCAAATGAACAAACCTATCGGCCTCTATTTGCACCTTTTGGGGCAATTACTAGTTTTTTAATGTTTTAAAATTGATTTAATGGTTAAGGATATGTGCTTTAAAAGGGTTTAATGATTACAAATATGTCATAATGAGTTTAATAGTTAAGAGCAACTGTATTAAATTTGCTACGTTTTACTAAAATGTTGCAAAACAAAATTTAGAGCAGTAGAGTTTGTACACTTCCATATATTTTAGCAATTAAATTACTGGGAGGAGTGAATTAGGCTAGGCCATCAATAGGAAGAGTGGCTCAAGCTAGGCTCAAGGATGGATGTTCCGTACTGTGAGCAGTTGCGTTAGGCTCAGGAGTATAGAAATAGATCCACTAACTAGATTACATATGTACACATAGCAAGTCTATAAATTCTCCCAATCATAAATGAAAAAAAATAACTATAAAAACAAGTGTCCCTTGTATGTATAGATAAAAATATCTTGTAAAAAAAATTGATATTTGAGTTAAACATTATTTTAAATTAAATCAATATCACTCTTTTAGATTTCATATTTCTGCGATTGTTATCTTGTCTCAAATATCTTTCCGGATCTATCACATTTATGATAGTTAGATGATATTTTTAAAAAGGTAGGAATGCTAGAAGAATATTTGCAACATTTAAATAAGGTAAGGTTATTTTTCTTCTAGTTCGTTAAAAAATGCGAACCTCTTTTAATTTTTCCCTTCCATGTAGGTTTATGATTTTAGATTTCGTATTTCTGCGATTGTTATCTTGTTTCAAATATCTTTCCAGATCCATCGTATTTATGATAGTTAGATGATATTTTTGGAAAGGTAGGAATGATGGAAGAATCTTTGCAACGTTTCAAGAAGGTAAGATCAATTTTCTTCTAGTTCGTTTAAAAATGCGATCTTATTTTAATTTGTCCCTTCTGTGTACGTTTATGATTTTAGATTTCATATTTCTGCGATTTTTATCTTGTTTCAGATATCTTTACAGATCAATCACATTTATGATAGTAAGATAATATTTTTGCAAAGGTAGGAATGATGAGAGGATCTATGCAACGTTTCAAGAAGGTAAGATCAGTTTTCTTCTAGTCTATTAAAAAATGCAAACTTATTTTAATTTTTCCCTTCCATGTAGGTTTATTATTTTAGATTTCATATTTCTTCGATTGTTATCTTGTTTCAAATATCTCTCTAGGTCCATCACATTTATGATATTTAGCTGATATTTTTGCAAAGGTAGGAATCATGGAAGAAACTGTGCAACGTTTCAAGAAGGTAAGATCCATTTTCTTCTAGTTAGTTCAAAATGAGAACTTCTTTTATTTTCTCCATTCTCTGTAGGTTTAGGATTTTAGATTTCAAATTTTCTACGATTTTTATCTTGTTTCAAATATCTTTATGGATCCATCGCATTTGTCATAGTTAGATGATATTTTTGCAAATGTAGGAATGATGGAAGAATCCTTGCAACATTTCAAGAAGGTAACATCAATTTTCTTCTAGTTCGTTAAAAAATGAGAAATTCTTTTAATTTTTCCCTTCCGTGTAGGTTTATGATTTTAGATTTCATATTTC
Source organism: Pinus albicaulis (assembly GCA_034641835.2). Lineage (NCBI taxonomy): Eukaryota > Viridiplantae > Streptophyta > Pinopsida > Pinales > Pinaceae > Pinus > Pinus albicaulis. Next base: position 750,253,385 of record CM076581.1, on the reverse strand, counting down.
TCTGATTGTTATCTTGTTTCAAATATCTTTTCGGATCAATCACATTTATGATATTTACATGATTTTTTTGCAAATGTAGGAAGGATGGAAGAATCTATGCAATGTTTCAAGAAGGTAAGATAAGTTTTCTTCTAGTTTAATAAAAAATGAAAAATTATTTTAATATGTCCCTTCTATGTAGGTTTATGATTTTAGATTTCATATTTCTTTGATTGTTATCTTGTTTTAAATATCTTTCTAGATCCATCACATCTATGATAGTTAGATGATATTTTTGCAAATGTAGGAATGATGGAAGAATCTTTAGAATGTTTCAAGAAGGTAAGATCAGTTTTCTTCTAGTTCATTCAAAAATGCGAACTTCTTTTAATTTGTCCCTTCCATGTAGGTTTATGATTTTAATTTAATATTTTTGCGACTGTTATCTTGTTTCAAATATCTTTCTCGATCCATTGCGTTTTTTATATTTAGATGATCTTTTTGCAAAGGTAGGAATGATGGAAGAATCTATGCAACGTTTCAAGAAGGTAAGATTAGTGTTCTTCTAGTTTGTTAAAAAATGCAAACTTATTTTAATTTGTCCCTTCCGTGTAGGTCTATGATTTTACATTTCACATTTCTGCGATTTTTATCTTGTTTCAAATATCTTTCTAGATCCATTGCATTTATGATATTTAGATGATTTGCTTGCAAAGGTAGGAATGACGGAAAAATATCTGCAACGTTTCAAGAAGGTAAGATCAATTTTCTTCTAGTTCATTAAAATACGAATTTCTTTTAATTTTTCCCTTCCATGTAGGTTTAGGATTTTAGATTTCACATTTTTGCGATTGTTATCTTGTTTCAAATACCTTTTTGGATCCATCACATTTATGATAGTTAGATGATATTTTTGGAAAGGTATGAGTGATGGAAGAATGTCTGCAACGTTTCAAGAAGGTAAGATCAATTTTCTTCTAGTTCATTAAAAAATGTGAACTTATTTTAATTTGTCCCTTCCGTGTAGGTTTATGATTTTAGATTTCATATTTCTGTGATTGTTATCTTGTTTCAAATATCTTTCCAGATACATGACATTTATGATAGTTAGATGATATTTTTTCAAAGCTAGGAATGATGTAAGAATCTCCGCAACATTTCAAGAAGGCAAGATCAATTTTATTCTAGTTCGTTAAAAAATGCGAACATCTTTTAATTTGTCCCTTTCGTGCATGTTTATGATTTTAGATTTTATATTTTTATGATTGTTATCTTGTTTCAAATATCTTTCTGGATATGTCACATTTATGATAGTTAGATGATATTTTTACAAAGGTAAGAATGATGAAAGAATATTTACAACGTTTCAAGAAGGTAATATTAATTTTCTTCTAGTTCATTCAAAAACATGAGCTTCTTTTAAATTTTCCCTTCCGTGTAGGTGTATGATTTTAGATTTCATATTTCTGTGATTGTTATCTTGTTTCAAACATATTTCCGGATCCATCGCATTTATGATAGTTAGTTGATGTTTGTGCAAAGGTAGGGATGATGGAAGAATCTCTGCAATGTTTCAAGAAGGTAATATTAGTTTTCTTCTATTTCGTTAAAAAATGTAAACTTCTTTTAATTTGTCCCTTCCATGTGGGTTTATGATTTTAGGTTTCATATTTCTTTGATTATTATCTTGTTTCAAATATATTTTTGAATCCATCACATTTATTATAGTTAGATGATCTTTTTTCAAAGATAAGAATGATGGAATAATCTCTTCAACATTTCAAGAAGGTAAGATCTGTTTCTAGTTCATTCAAAAGTGCGAACTTGTTTTAATTTGTCCCTTCTATTAAGTTTATGATTTTAGATTTCATATTTCTGCGATTCTTATTTTGTTTCAAATATTTTTCTGGATCCATCTCATTTATAATGGTTAGATGATATTTTTTCAAAGGTAGGAATCATGGAAGAATCTTTGCAACGTTCCAAGAAGGCAAGATCAGTTTTCTTCTAGTTCGTTCAAAAATGCGAACTTCTTTTAATTTGTCCCTTGCATGCAAGTTTTTGATTTTAGATTTCATATTTCTGCGATTGTTATCTTGTTTAAAATATCTTTCCGGATCCATCACATTATGATAGTTAGATGATCATTTTGAAAAGGTAGGAATGATGGAAGAATCTCTGCACGTTTCAAGAAGGTACAATCAATTTTCTTCTAGTTCGTTTAAAAATGAAAACTTCTTTTAATTTGTCGCTTCTATGTATGTTTAGGATTTTAGATTTCATATTTTTGTGATTGTTTTATAACACTATGGATAATCCGGAGATTTCTTCAATAAAAAATAACCACAGAAGCTTGAAAACCATGATTGTTATCTCATTGAGTCAAGAGGCTCATTCTACAACCTAGTATGAAGATGATGTGTAATCACGCTAGTGCTAAAAGTGGAGTTGACACATGTCTTTGTTCATATATATATATATATAGTTAGTTAGTTAGTTAGTTAGTTAGTTGTCAATATGACGTGATATAATTTCATGTAAAGTAATTAGAAAAAAAAAAAAATGTGCGAGTAAGATGTCTAAACATTATACTTTTCAAAAACATTTCAAGACAATATTTAATAAACTATTTGAAGATATATAACAACATCACATATACCTATATATAAAAAAAAGTTAAAAAAAATTATTTTTATGTTGTAGAATAAAATATTCATGTATACTTAAAAATGTATTGATGCACATCTTATGTAAAATATTTTAATGTCAATTACATACATATATTATATTGTTTAATTTTTTTATGTATATATCATATAAAGCTATTGAAAACAAATAAATTTTTATGGTTAAAACATTTGAAGTGGTCTTAGTATTTTACACATTGGTATTTTTTTAAGGTATATGTGTTTTTTGTTTCTTCGAAATCCAACAAATTTTTTTGGACTTACAAGTTTAAGTTATGTACTCTATATAAGATTCAAAAATACAATTTAAACAATGAAAAATTACACTTTGTATTTTTCACTCTAAAAGAAGTTTGCACCTAAAGAAATTTGATACCTCTTGGCTCATATTAGATCCATGGTTAAGATGGATCTATACTTATTTCAAGTATCTTTCTCAATCCATCACATTTATGATAGTTAGATGATATTTTTGCTAAGGAAGGAATGCTGGAAGAATCTCTACAATGTTTCAAGAAGGTAAGATCACTTTTCTTCTAGTTCATTCAAAAACACGAACTTATTTTAATTTGTCCCTTCCATGTAGGTTTATGACTTTAGATTTCATATTTCTGCGATTTTTATCTTGTTTCAAATATCTTTCGGGATCCATCACATTTATGATAGTTAGATGATATTTTTACAAAGGTAGGAATGATGGAAAAATCTCTACAACATTTCAAGAAGGTAAGATCAATTTTCTTCTCGTTCGTTCAAAAAAACAAACTTCTTTTAATTTGTCCCTTCCGGTAGGTTTATGATTTTAGATTTTATATTTCTCCGTTTGTTATCTTGTTTCAAATTTATTTTCGTATCTATCACGTTTATGATAGTTAGATGATATTTTTTCAAAGGTAGGAATGATAGAATAATCTCCGCAACATTTCAAGAAGGTAAGATCAATTTTATTTTAGTTCATTCAAAATGTGAACTTCTTTTAATTTGTCCCTTCCGTGTAGGTTTATGATTTTATATTTCATATTTCTACGATTGTTATCTTGTTTCAAATATCTTTCTCGATCCACTGCATTTATGATAGTTAGATGAGATTTTCACATATGTAGGAATGATGATATAATCTCTACAACATTTCAAGAAGGTAAGATCAATTTTCTTCTAGTTCGTTCAAAAATGCTAACTTCTTTTAATTTTCCCTTCCATGTGGGTGTATGATTTTAGATTTCATATTTTTGCAATTCTTATCTTGATTCAAATATGATTCCGGATCCAACACATTTATGATAGTTAGATGATCTTTTTGCAAAGGTAGGAATGATGGAAGAATCTCTGCAACATTTCAAGAAGGTAAGATCAATTTGCTTCTAGTTTGTTCAAAAATGAAAACTTCTTTTAATTTTTTCCTTCCGTGTAGGTTTATGATTTTAGATTTCATATTTCTACGATTGTTATATTGTTTCAAATATATTTCAACATCCATTTCATTTATGATAGTTAGATGATCTTTTTGAAAAGGTAGGAATGATGGAAGAATCCTTTCAATGTTTCAATAAGGTAATATTAGTTTTCTTCTTGTTCGTTCAAAAATACGAAAGTATTTTAATTTATCCCTTCCATGTAGGTTTATGATTGTAGATTTCATATTTCTATGATTTTTATCTTGTTTAAAATATCTTTCCGGAGGCATCGCATTTATGATAGTTAGATGATATTTTTGCAAAGGTAGGAATGATGGAAGAATATCTGCAATGTTTCAAAAATGTATGATCATTTTTCTTCTATTTCGTTCAAAAATGTGAAATTATTTTAATTTGTCCCTTCCCTATAGGTTTATGATTTTAGATTTCATATTTTTGTGATTGTTATCTTGTTTCAAATATCTTTTCAGATCCATCACATTTATGATAGTTAGATTATCTTTTGCAAAGGTAGGAATCTCTAAAACATTTCAGGAAGGTAAGATCAATTTTATTCTAGTTCGTTAAAAAATGTGAACTTTTAATTTGTCCCTTCCGTGTAGGTTTATGATCTTAGATTTCATATTTCTATAATTATTATCTTGTTTCAAATATCTTTCTGGATCCATCACATTTATGGTAGCGATGCAGGAGCATCGGGAGCCTAGCCAACAATGTGATGGTTTTGGTCATATGTTGTGGCTAATTTGAAATAAAATAGACTTAGGAGTAGTATAATAATTTATTTTTTAAATTTATTATTTATTTATGGAGCATTGTTAGTTTGTTTTATATTTAATTAAATTTGGCATAATTTTAGGAATTGGTTTCTTTCCCTGCGTGGAATAGAGCCAATATAGGGGCAAATGCTTAAAAATAGGGAGGCATTAGTTTGTTGAGGAATTCTAGAACAATACTATTCCGAGAAGAATAGTTTCACATATTTGTATAGATAAGAGGAAGCTGAAGATGAAAATGGAGTGTGTGAAAGGGAGAGAAGAAGAGAATGTGAGTTTAGAGATTGTAATTGCAGAGGGGCAGTTAACGATTATTAGCCCATGTAGTGGTTTATTTGATTAGAAGTTTCATTATTAAATTTTTCTAAGTTTGCAATTAGCTGTGGTGTATATATATATGCGTTGTGAATGTAGATGAGTCGAAGCCCAAAGATTAAAATTGTTAAAGAGCTTTATTGTTAGTCCTGAAGCTAACCAATGCAGGAAACTTCATGTGGATGAACCAATGTAGAGCTTTAATTTAAAGTGGTGCAGAACAAAATTTTAATACTTGTTGAGAGCACTGTCACTAATGCGAAATTAATCAACGCAGAAGCAAGTTTTATGACAATCGTAGCAAAAATTTGATCGCTGGACGGAGGGATACGTACACAAAGAGATATGAAACACCAAGCTGTGGAACTTCAGGTGTGTGGGGTTGAGGCATATTCTTGTAGAGCCAAAGGGAATTAACCAGTCAAAGCAACAATTACCATTCCATCTGTGAGGCATGAGAAATCAGAACAAATGAAATCGCATTTTCTTTTGAAGCAGAGTTAAATCCGTGGTGTTCCAATTGGTAAATACCAATGCCATATAGGCGACAACCACCAACACTATAGGAGCCATGAGACAGGTAGACCGCTACCACTGTGAAAGTATTGGCAGTGTTATGAATAGAATGCTGTGTTTGTATGGTAAGCAACACATTTTTTTAAACAATGCCTTTTGCATGATTCAAATAATTGCACCAATATAGTATCCACATTGTTAAGTTTATGTGATATCAATCGGAAGTCGGGAATATAGCTTCCGGCCTATACATGTTGCAATCTCCATATTTTTCATTGGGTTCGTGAGTTTAAGGTTTCCGCATTCAATTAATAGATGTATGAACTGTATGAACCAGTGTAGAAGGTATAATTCCATTCTTGTGGAAACTCCATTATTTTGTTTTCCGGATTAATAAGCTGTGTGGATTGAAGTGTATGTAATTGATGAAATTTTAAAGAAGAACTTGCAAAATTGCTAGCTAGTAGAAAATCAATTACATTGTTATGAAGGACATAAGCTCACTTTTCTCAGAAATTGTGTAGTTACTAAATTTATAGTGAAAGTGTGGGATTATTAGATTTTCATACATTATTTGGTATCAAAGCCTGTTGAGTGGCTTTTTGAGCATTGGAGAGAATGCCACCCAGAAGAGGAGCTGGAGTAGGCAGAGTTGGGATAGGTCGAGGGAGACCTATAGAAAATGCAGTTTTACTAGATGAAATCTGACACTTGTGCACGAGAATAGATACCATGGAAACTAACTAGAGGAGAGGGACAAATGGTGGAGTTTTTAGTGCTGCGGAAGAAGAGACCACTGACGAAGAAGTTGAGGAAGAAAGCGAGGCAGCCAAAGTCATGAAGATTCTTGCAAAAGTCAATAGCAGACCGAAGGTAGAGGTACCTTTATATGATGGAAGTCTTAGCATGGAGGTACTAATGGAATGGATCAGTTCATTAGACAAATATTTCAACTATGAAGAAGTCGACTACAAGAAGAAAGTAAAGTTTGCAGCCATGAGATTGAAAGGCCATGCAACCCTATGGTGGGATGAATTGCAACTGTCCAGGGAGCGAAAAGGGAAACCCAAAATCAAACAGTGGGATAAGATGGTAAGTAAGCTAAAAGGTAAGTTTATGCTGAAGGATTACCAATTAAATCTATTTAGAAAATTGCAAAATTTAAGACAGAAGGGGATGACCATCAAAGAATATACGGAAGAATTTTATAAGCTGAGTATTAGATTTGGCCATGTTGAAGATGATCTAGAAAAATTAGCTAGATATATACATGGTTTTGAGATATGAAATACATGATGAGATCAGATTATTAAATTTGAAGACGATTGAAGACACTTATCAAGCAGCCTTGAGAGCCGAAGAAAAACTATTGCGCAAACAAAATCAGAGAAATAAAGGCAAGAGTCTAGCAAAAGAAGGGGGAACATTTGAATCCAGATTTCAACACTCTCATAATGAGGCAGGGAGTGCGAGCAATAGGTCACCACAAAGAGGAGATTCTAGCCGTGGAAGGTTCGTGCCCAGAGGCAGAGGCCGAGGAAGAGATGTTCGGTGCTTTGCATGTGGTGAATGGGGACATGTGAAATGGGATTGTCCTCACAATAGATCAACAACTCAGCACAATGTGAACGTTGCTGAAGCCAAGAAAGAAATTGCTCAAACTGTAGCTAAAGAGGAACCACCTGAAGCTGGAGAATCCTTGTTACTGAAGAGGGTATTTCTTAAAGAAGCTAAAGAAGCCAGAGAACTAGCTCAAAGAAGGAATCTGTTCAGAACTGTATGTAAGTCAAAGGGTAAGTGTTGCAAATTGGTAATTGATATCGGTAGTACTGATAACCTTGTTTCTACAGAAATGGTAGACAAATTGAAGTTGGAGAGAAAAACACACCCCACTCCTTATAAAGTATCGTGGCTTTAGAAAAGCCATTGAATTATTGTAACTGAACAATGTAAAGTTGACTTTCAGATTGGTACTTATAAGGATGTTATTTTATGTGATATAATGCCGATGGATGTATGTCACATATTGCTAGGGAGACCCTGGCAGTTTGACCGAAATGCCATACACAATGGCAGAAGAAACACTTATACTTTTGAGAAATATGGGAACAAGCATACACTGCTACCATTGAAAGTTGTAGTTGATGAAGAAGCAACTGGAAATAGCATTATGTTGATGAGTGGGAAGACCCCGTTGCGGGAAGATGAGAAGGGTAAGGAGATGCATTTTGCTAGTGTTGGAAAACCCAAGGTATTTTTAACTTCTACAAATTTAGAAGATTTACTTGAAGAAATTCAAAATCTGTTGAATGATGTTGCTGATATTGTTGTGGATGAGTTTCCAAATGAGTTATCACCCATCAGGAGTATTAGTCACCATATTGATCTGATACCTAGAGCCAGTTTTCCGAATAAAGTAGCCTGCAGGTTAACACCGCCGGAAAATACCGAAGCTGGAAGACAAATGCAAGAGTTGATGGATAAAGGGTTCATCGGAGGAAGCCTTAGTCCATGTACTGTACCAACATTACTTAGTCCAAAGAAATAAGGTGAATGGCGCATGAGCATAGATTCTCGAGCCATAAATAAAATCACCATCAGGTTGATGAATGAAGTTTTGGAGGAATATGCAGTCTCTAAACAAGAGTTGAAAATGGATCCGAAGAAAATCCAAGCAGTTGTAAATTGGCTAACTCCTAGAAGCATATTTGAGGGAGATGTCAAAAGCAGATGGCAGGAATGCAGTAGCAAAGACAAATAGAGAGCAGATATGAGGAGGCGAAAAAAGGAATTCCAAGTGGGTGAATTAGTCATGTATTGCAGATTTGTAACTATACCAAGAACCAGAAGAAAAACCACAAGGAGACGCCATAACAGAAGAAAGCCCAAAGCAGGAAAAAGGGAAAAGAGAGTGTCAAAGAAAACTAGGAACCAAACTTGTTATTAGTATTTGGTCAAGTGGAAAGGACAACCAATGGAAGACACCAGTTGGATGACTGCAGCAGAACTACAGAGATTGGGGATCAACTCCAAAGTACTACAAGATCAATTTTCTTCCTCGGGAGTCTGATGCAGGAGCATCGGAAGCCTAGCCAACAATGTGATGGTTTTGGTCACATGTTGTGGCTAATTTGAAATAAAATAGACTTAGGAGTAGTATAATAATTCATTTTATTAAATTTGTTATTTATTTATGGAGCATTGTTAGTTAGTTTTATATTTAATTAAATTTGGCATAATTTTAGAAATTGGTTTCTTTCCCTGCGTGGAATAGAGCCAATATAGGGGAAAATGCTTAAAAATAGGGAGGCATTAGTTTGTTGAGGAATTCTAGAACAATACTATTCCGAGAAGAATAGTTTCACATATTTGTATAAATAAGAGGAAGCTAAAGATGAAAATGGAGTGTGTGAAAGGGAGAGAAGAAGGAATGTGAGTTTAGAGATTGTAATTGCAGAGGGGCAGTTAACGATTATTAGCCCATGCAGTGGTTTATTTGATTAGAAGTTTCATTATTAAATTTTTCTGAGTTTGCAATTAGTTGTGGTGTATATATATATGCGTTGTGAATGTAGATGTGTCGAAGCCCAAAGATTAAAATTGTTAAAGAGCTTTATTGTTAGTCCTGAAGCTAACCAACGCAGGAAACTTCGTGTGGATGAACCAACGTAGAGCTTTAATTTAAAGTGGCGCAGAACAACATTTTAATACTCGTTGAGAGCACTATCACTAATGCGAAATTAATCAACGCAGAAGCAAGGTTTATGAAAATCGTAGCAAAAATTTGATTGATGGACGGAGGGATACGTACACATAGAGATATGAAACGCCAAGCCGTGGAACTTTAGGTGTGTGGGGTTGAGGCATATTCTTGCAGAGCCGAAGGGAATTAACCAGTCAAAGCAACAGTTACCATTCCATCTGTGAGGCATGAGAAACCAGAACAAATGAAATCGAATTTTCTTCTGAAGCAGAGTTAAATCCGTGGTGTTCGAATTAGTAAATACCAATGCCGTATAGGCGACAACCACTAGCACTATAGGAGCCGTGAGACGGGTAGACCGCTACCACTGTGAAAGTATCAGCAGTGTTATGAATAGAATGTTGTGTTTGTATGGTAAACAACGCATATGTTTAAACAATGCCTTTTGCATGATTTGAATACTTGCACCAATATACTATCCACGTTGTTAAGTTTATGTGATATCAATTGGAAGTCGAGAATATAGCTTCCGACCTATACATGTTGCAATTTCCATATTTTTCATTGGGTTCGTGAGTTTAAGATTTGCGCATTCAATTAATAGATGTATGAACTGCATGAACCAATTTAGAAGGTATAATTCCATTCTTGTGGAAACTTCATTATTTTGTTTTCCGGATTAATAAGCTATGTGGGTTGAAGTGTATGTAATTGATGAAATTTTAAAGAAGAACTTGCATAATTGCCAGCTAGTAGGAAAATCAATTACATTTTTATGAAGGACATAAGCTCACTCTTCTCAGAAATTGTGTAGTTACTACATTTATAGTGAAGGTGTGGGATTATTAGATTTTCCTACATTAGATAGTTAGATGAGATTTTTGCAAAAGTAGGAATGATGGAAGAATATCTACAACATTTCAAGAAGGTAAGATCAATTTTCTTCTAGTTCCTTAAAAAATGCAAACTTATTTTAATTTGTCCCTTCCATGTGGGTGTATGATTTTAGATTTAATATTTATTTGATTGTTATCTTGTTTCAAATATCTTTCCAGATCCATCACATTTATGATATTTAGATGATCTTTTTGCAAAGGTAGGAATGACGGAAGAATCTCTGCAATGTTTCAAGAAGGTAAGATCAATTTTCTTTTAGTTTGTTTAAAAATGAAAACTTCTTTTATTTTTTTCCTTCCATCTAGGTTTATGATTTTAGATTTCATATTTCTATGATTGTTAGGTTGTTTCAAATATATTTTAGCATCCATTGCATTTATGGTAGTTAGATGATATTTTTGCAAAGGTAGGAATGATGGAAGAACCCTTTCAACATCTCAAGAAGGTAAGATTATTTTTCTTCTTGTTCGTTAAAAAATGATAAATTATTTTAATTTATCCCTTCCATGTAGGTTTATGATTGTAGATTTCATATTTTTGCAATTTTTCTCTTGTTTCAAATATATTTCCGGATCCATCGCCTTTATAATTGTTAAATGATATTTTTGCAAAGGTAGGAATGATGGAAGAATCTCTGCAATGTTTCAGAAATGTATGATCAATTTTCTTCTAGTTTGTTCAAAAATATGAACTTATTTTAATTTGTCCCTTCCCTGATTTTAGATTTCATATTTCTGGGATTGTTATCTTGTTTCAAATATATTTTCAGATCCATCGCATTTATGATAGTCAGATGATGTTTTGCAAAGGTAGGAATCTCTGCAACAAGAAAATGCAAACTTTTTTTAATTTGTCCCTTCCATGTAGGTTTATGATTTTAGATCTCATCTTTCTACAATTGTTATCTTGTTTCATATATCTTTTTGGATCCATTGCATTTATGATAGTTAGATGATTTTTTTCAAAGGTAGGAATTATGGAAGAATATATACTATGTCTCAAGAAGGTAAGATCAATTTTCTTCTAGTTCGTTCAAAAATTTGAACTTCTTTGAATTTGTCTCTTCTGTGTAGGTTTATGATTTTAGATTTAATATTTCTCCAATTGTTATCTTGTTTCAGATATATTTCCATATCCATCGCATTTTTGATAGCTAGATGTTAGGAACGAGGGAAGAATCTCTGCAATGTTTCAAGAAGGTAAGATCAATTTTCTTCTAGTTCGTTAAAAAATGCAAACTTATTTTGTTTTTTTCCCCTAAGTGAAGGTTTATGATTTAAATTTCGTATTTCTGCGATTGTTATCTTGTTTCAAATATCTTTCTGGATCCATAGCATTTATGATAGTTAGATGATATTTTTGGAAAGGTAGGAATGCTCGAAGAATCTTTGCAATGTTTCAAGAATGCAAGGTCAATTTTCTTCTAGTTCATGCAAAAATGCGAACTTCTTTTAACTTGTCCCTTTTGTGTAGGTTTATAATTTTAGATTTTAGATTTCTACAATTTTTATCATATTTCAAAGTTATTTCTAGATCCATCACATTTATGATAATTAGATGATATTTTTGATAAGGTAGGAATGATGGAAGAATCTCTACAATGTTTCAAGAAGGCGAGATCAATTTTCTTCTAGTTCATTCAAAAATGCGAACTTGTTTTAATTTGTCCCTTCCGTGTAGGTTTATGATTTTAGATTTCATATTCTTCCATTGTTATCTTCTTTTAAATATATTTCCACATCCATCGCATTTATGATAGTTAGATGATATTTTTGCAAAGGTAGGAACGATGGAAGAATATGTGCAAAGTTTCAATTTTCTTCTAGTTCGTTAAAAAATGAGAACTTCGTTTAATATTTCCTTTCTGTGTGGGTTTATAATTTTAGATTTTATATCTATGTGATTGTTATCTTGTTTCAAATATATGTATGGATCCATCACATTTATGATAGTTATATTATCTTTTTACAAAGTAGGAATGATGGAAGGATCTCTGCATTTCACGAAGGTAAGATTCTTTTTCTTCTAATTCATTAAAAAATGCAAACTTCCTTTAATTTGTCCCTTCTTTGTAGGTTTATGATTTTAGATTTCATATTTGTGCTATTTTTATCTTGTTTCAAATATCTTTTTGGATCCATCAAATTTATGATAGTCAGATGATATTTTTGCGAAGGTAGAAATGGTGGAAGAATCTTTGCAACGTTTACGTTTCAAGCAGGTAAGGTTAATTGTCTTATAATTTGTTTAGAAACGAGAAATTTTTTAATTTGTCCCTTATGTATAGGTTTATGATTTTAGATTTCATATTTCTGCGATTGTTATAATTTGTCTTTTTTGCGATTGTTATATTGTTTCAAATATATTTCGGGATCCATCGCATTCATGATAGTTAGATGATCTTTTTGCAAAGGTAAGAATGATGGAAGAATCTCTGCAACATTTCAAGAAGGTAAGATCATTATTTTTTAGTTGGTTAAAAAATGCGAACTTCTTTTAATTTGTCCCTTCTGTGTATATTTATGATTTTAAATTTTAGATTTTTGCAATTGTTATATTGTTTTAAATATCTTCCCACATCCATCGCATTTATGATAATTAGATGATCTTTTTGTAAAAGTAGGAATGATGAAAGAATCTTTGCCATGTTTCAAAATGGTAAGATTAGTTTTCTTAAAACAATTTTTCTTATTATGATTAATAAAAATTTGTGGGATAGATTGTTACACGTTGTAAGGAAGAAAAAGAGCGAAAGAAAGAGATATTCATGGTTTATTGAATATTGGGAAAAAAATAAATATTGGGTAGACTATTAAATTTTACTGTGAAGATAAAAAAAAAAATGTAGACGGTTGTTATTAATACGAAGTAATTCGGTGAACCAAAAGAAACCATTCTACCCTTCTTAAATTATGTTAAATAATTTAAAATAAAATAATACAAGTATTAAGATTTGGGAGATATATTGATAGGATTGAGAGGTCTATTTCTAAACTATACTATGCAAAACCACATCACTAAAATCACCAAGCTCAAGACCAATGTGCCAAACATTGTGTCGCTCAATGAAATGCCGTATTCGTTTGTTTAGAGTCTTTCACTCATGTCTTTACCAATAATTTAAAGTTAAACTTTAAGAATTATTCTGGAAATTTAAAATAAATAAATCATTTTGTAGAAAAAAAGTACACTAATTAAAAGTTAATAAAATTGGAATAACATAGCAAACATTTAAAAAATATTTGTGAATTAACTAAAATATAATTGGAAAAAAAGAAGAATTATGCAATAATCCTTATCACATTATATAATTTATTCTCATATATCATACAATTTTAATTAATTAAATTGATGGATATTAAGATTTATTTTATTTCCATTAGGTTAAGGGTTAAAGTATATGATGATGTGGTATATTTTTAAGGCACTTTGTGATGTGAAGATAACCGGTTCAAAATTTTGTGAGAAAAAATCCAACCATGTTAATGGTTGGTGTGGCCTATGTGGAGTGGTCATCATAAAATTTTGACAACTTAAATTCTCTTGAGTAGTGATTTTTCAAACTAAATATTAAATATGCAATTATCTGAGTACTCACACAACTTAGGGAACAAAAAAAATATTTAATACCTTTCTTACATGTTTGAAGTAAAGCTTCCATGTCATGTGTGTCATGTGTATTGTAGGTTTTTGGTGAGTATTTCGAGGTGTTATTTTATATGTGGTTGTTTCCCATGTGTATGAGTTGTTGCTGTGTCATGTCACATTCATAGATAGACTTTCTTAGGATCTAGATCTGTGGAAGTCATTGATTTACATCCTATATATGTAACTGTGATGATCAATAAAAATATAGTGTGATTTGTTGTGTGCACAATGGCTTTCTCATCTCTCTCATATTTCCAACATGGTATCTCGATAAAGCAAGCATAAGTCTTCTTGGGGAGAGGAAGGTCTGGGTAGATCAGGGTCACATATGTAAAGTTAGGTCTGCTAAGGGTAGGTTAAGTAAGGTTACGGAAAGGGAAAGGGAAGGTCCAAGGTCAGGAGCTTTGAGCCAGATAGGTTGAAACCTGATCATAGCTGCTACTTCAACCATCTCTTCCTGAACTCTACTCATTGGTTTTCACCGTACCTTACTTTCGAAGAGCTCCACTTGGCTTCTATAGTGGCTAGTGGTGTTCCTACATCAACCTTCCCCTTTATTGAAACTACAGATCAACAAATAAATATGTCAAGATATGATGTCGCATGGAGAAGTCTTTGTTAACATTTTCTATCATGCCAAGGCATATGCCACCTTTCTTCTCTTAAATTGACCACTTGTCACGTTTGAACTCTCTATTATCCTTCTCTCCCTCTCTTTTATTGGGGCCCCTCTCCCTTATTTGGTCGAGAGGTCAATCAAAACCAAATCCCTCGCCGCTTATAATGGCTCCAACCAGGCTCCAACCAATGTCTCCAAAACCTGCTGATTAGGGAATGGGTGTCGTATATATGTGAGTACCGGTTGTATTGGGTTAGGTAAATTGGTGGGTTGAGGGACCGTCACAGAATTTAGTTCTCTTATTTTCCTAAGTAAGAACGTGTTTCAAAGGTAGGCACTTCAACGTGAGGAAGATTGCTTGAAACCAAGGAGAGCGAGGTCAGGTCAAGACATGCATATTTGATTACTGATTGGTACTGAGCTAACTGCTTTCATTCAAGGTGAACAGTTGGTACTGACCTAACCACGTGAACATTCATAAGTGAAAGAAGGTAAAAACCAATAGCACTTACCCTTCATGGTAAGTGTAAGGTCAGGACCATTTTAGATTCCTATGCTGATGAAGGGTATATTGTTAGGTCACCCTAATTTAGATTTTCATCATTTTATTCACCTGCCTATGTGGGGTGGTCAATTGAGGAATGGGCAGGATAACCACTCACTAGACGCCACCTTTTCATTCATGAATTTCCCCACTTTTACTTTGCTCAAACCCCGTATTTTTGACAAATTTCCACTGAAAAAAGAAAGAAATGGAGACCAACTACTCGTATTTGATCAATTCTGAAATAGTGTAATTATGTATATAATATTGGAATCAAATTCGAACTACTTCTTTGATATTAGCTCCTCATTAGATCTCGGACAACAAATCCTCCTTGGTTTTCCAGTCGTGGTTAGAATCCACTCTAAACAAAAAAAAATCTATTCTCCTATGCTAATCCTACATATTGACAGAGGATTATAAACGCGGAAGGCTTCCATGGTCACAAACCCCTCCTCTCATGAGAGAGTAAGGACCATATTAGCTCTGATACCATGTAGATAAATGGGATTTTATACATTATTTCCACACACCAAACTGTGTTGAGTGATCTATTCAACAACATAATAATACACATAAATACGTGAAGGTTTGTATCAAGATAGACACACACTATCTTGTCACACTAACAACTTGTTTAGAGAATTTTTCAACCACATACTTAAGGAGATAATCTCTTACGCACTACTAAAGATGATAGATTGGTTGGCATTACAAGGTAGGTATATTCCTGCCTAGCTAGTGGGTTATAATGAATAACTAGTATACTGAGCTCGACTGGAATAGTCATCATAGTGGTACCAAAAAAGCATGCTCAAGCAAGTGTGATGGAAGGTTTGTGAATATTGTATGGAAGGGGGCTCTATGGGAAGACTCGTTCATTCATTCAACAATTTAAGTTTGGGGCATAAGGTTAGGTAAGTCTTAAAGTTGGTGAAGTGGGTGCATGGTTGGTAAGAGTAAAGATAAAGGGAAGGTAGGCAGAGTAAGAGAGTAGCTGGTACAACATTGGGGATTCCTCCGTATTAACAGGGGAAGTGGTTTGTGTTCGACCCTTCACTTCTTGTATGAGAAGTGGGTGGCCGATACTTTCTCAACAATCACTTTATGCATGCTGGATGGCAACCTTTCTCTAGGATGGTAAGCCTGGTCAGTCTTACCCTATTCATTTCTTTAGATTCAACGAGGTTTGTAACTATATACACTGATTAAACATTAGTCTCAATAATGAAATATGTTCTTCGTGGGCTACTATCTATATCCATATCTTCGTTTGGTAAAACCACTTACCTCCCTGCAGATAAGAGAACTGGGTTTTCCACCCTAATACTGGTAGTGTAGATTCTGTTCAAGATACATAGCTAGTATTTGACCTTGATATGACAACATAAGCTAGGGTATATGCATCAATAGATCCATCAATAGCTTACCCTTTACCACCTTGCCTAGATCAGCCACAATGCGAATAATCAATCTTGTTTTAAGAACACGAAAGAGAATCGTTGGTCTTCGCCCATCCTATGGAATATTGAATATGTCGATGCTTGTGAGTTATTGGTTAGCTGAGCTTATCAAACCTCAGGTCTGATACAAACCATATATTTTTAATGTGAGCGATACCTGAACACATTGAGATTGAAAACAACACAGAGTTATATATTTTTATTTATAATTTGAGGAACTTAGTCTTTAGGAGATTAAGAAATAGATAGATGTTTAGGAGTTGGAAGAGGAGTTGGAGGATGCCTCCTCCTCTATGTGGTGTATGGGAATCGGGGTCACCATCAAACCAGATCTCGTTCAATCCATACCCCTTTCACCAGACCTCGTTCTCTAGAACCGAGAGAACCTCATTACCCACCGCCCAGTACCAGGAGGTTTACACAGTGGCACATTTGCAGGAGATCATGTTCTGGCTTGATTCCATTATGGGAAGGACAGGAAGATGAGAGAGTCATGAGAATTTATTCTCTTTACATAGATTAGTTTAGTGTGTGAAATTTTTTGTGTATGTGTGTGTAAATATTTTCATCGTGTACAACAAAAATTTGTGGTGATGAGGTTTTCGACAGTGTGAACCTAGAAGGTTGATCAACATTATGTAGGGATCCATTTTCCAGGGTAGGGTTGTGATTGTAGGGAGGAGATGGCATAACCATCACGATCATCTTCTGTTTTTGAAACGAATCAGGATTATGTCAGTGGGAAGATATCCAAGATGCAAGACTTGGGGTCATGGGAGACTCTGTTTGATGAAAATGTTGTTGATTGAGGAGGGATCAGTGTGGGAGAACATTATAAGATGAATTCTTTATTAATGGAAATAGGAAGAAGAAAATGAAGGGCTTGAATCTCGTCCATAGAAACTTGTGCATGGCGAAATTTATCAAAACTTCGTATATGCACATCTATGTTTCCCTATTTTCTTACGTGGGGTTCTTGGATGCCACACAAACCCATATAATGAAGGCATGGTCTTGTAGAACGATTAGAGAAACATGCAGACTTGCACATATCTCCGCGTCAATGCCGGAAAATGTTTGAATTTGTCTCTCATGATATTGGTGTGGGGATTAAGCTCGTTGAACCATATTTAACGAGAAGCTTAGTAATATGGAGTGATAGATGGAGGTCCTCGAATACCATATGGAAATAATCATGAATTCCTCTGATGAGTTTGAGAAATTATCGTGGTTAATAATTATAAGAACGACTCGATATAGGAGTTAGGTATCTTTCGATAAATCATTGGAATGAAGATTGATAAAGAAAACCGTGACCGTGCGCTCTGCAAAAATATATGCTCTAATTACTACAATATATTCAGTGTCATGGTTGTGCTAGAGGAGGATAATGGCCTTGTTTTCAGGGTACACATTCACATTGTGCCTGATTCGCCAGCTCAAATCGAGATGCATTACCTAAAGGGACTCTACGATAGTGGACTAGAGTTTGTCTTGGTGCCTGTAATAAATGTGGGCTAGACCACAATGGAGGGCCTGAAAGATGTGTTGAATCATCACCATCTAGAGTTGGTAGAGAAATGGATGAATAGATCGAGTGCATATTTTCTACGGAGTGCAACTTGTGATCCCAAGAACAACACACCCCTCTATCTTCATCTTCTTCATCAACAAATTGCATCTACGCGATTCTATAGTTGTTATTGTGTCTCTACATGATGTTATTATGTGGTAGTTTTGTTAGTGAGGTAAAATATAGTCTGTACATGTTTCTTTGTGTGTTTTTACCTAAGATCCATTTAGTAGAGGCAATGTGTTATGTTGCATTTTTATTACAAGTACTGTTGTTCTGCGTGAGTGTGAAAAAAAGAAGAAGAATAATTAAATGATGCAGAACCACAAAGAACATACCAATTATTAAATAGAATAATTGTTGATATTTTTGAGTGTTGGGGTAGCATCAGATGTGCTATAGTTCCCAAAATTTGTGGAGGGACTAGAATACATGAGATCTCCAAGACCTAGAAAGGGATTTGAGAAATTCCATCCCATTAAAGAGAAAATTAATTAATTAATATTTTTAATTAAGGACCCTAAGTCTAACTTAGGAAAATTAAAAGATTAAAGGCAATTAATTTAAACATGTGATGGAAATGACTTAAGTCACACGGATCAAGATTTCTTTTAATCTTATCCATCGATTCAATATTAGATCACGACCGTTGGTTTCCCAATGAGAAAATTATAAAGGAAAGACTTGGGGTCAGTTGGAGTACACACAAAGTGGTAGAGCACTGACACTAAGATGGAATTCTGGGGCATGGTTTACTAATAATTTCTAGAAGTGTTTCAGCTGCAATGATGGGTAGTATTGGCGAGAGAGATGATCTGATCCTAGACAAGGAGTCAGCAAGAGGCAGAGAAGTAGCAGTCATAGAAGCGCAGAGGGAGCAACAGCTACACAACAGCTACACAGCAACTGCACAACATAGAGGGCTTCACAGAGCTGACGTAGAGGGCTTCAGAGCAGTGGTCAGGTTTCTGAAGACTAAAAAGGGCCGAGTTCTGTAAATCTCGTTTGAGGGTGTGAATCAATACAATTTTCTATCTCCAGAATAGAGGTATTACATTAGATTTTGTATTTCTCTGTCGAGTTGACCAGTAAGGTGCCCATATTTTCTATACTTAGAATCTAATTAATAATAATAAACCCTCCAACATCCAGAAGATCGATTTTCCAACATTGGGTTTTTCCAGGGACAGTTTTCCAAAAAATCCTATGTGTCACTTTGTCGTTGTGCATGTATTCAATTTATTTTTGTATCTGTGTAGACTGTAATGTGTTTAATTCAATGTTAATGCTAAATATTTCACATTAATAACTTGTTTAAGTAGTAGAAGTATAACCAGATTTAATAGTAGGGTTTCTCCATAAGTGATATTCAGAAATTTTCACATGGTATCAGAGTGATTGTAGATCTGGCTAAATCATTAGCAAGAAGACTAAATAATCCTTGTTGCAGAAAGCAACAAAGAAAGTAGTAGCAGCCGAACTAGAAAGGACAACATAGCAGTAGAAGGGAGTAGAGCCACGTAGAGGCCAGAGTAATGCAGTCTCCATGCAGGTCCATGTACTTACTACGCAGAGGCAGCGGAAAGGCTCTGCTTGGACTATCTGCTCACGTAGAGGCCAACCAGGGTGACACAGTCCTAAAGCTATTGCTGATTTAGAGTGCCAGAAGAAGTGTTGTATATCTTCAGTAATTTCTCGTGGGGTTAAAATTATGTTGGTTCAGAATTTAACTTGAGAAAGTTGAAAAAGAGTGGGAGGAGAACAACTTCTAAGAGGATTTCCAGCCAAATAAAACTGCAGACCAGTCAGAGGATTGAGGAGAGCTGATTCATTTTTTTTTGGCAGACTTCCAAGAGAGGAAGTCAGTTTTTAGAGGGAGCATAGGGTGCATTTCTTGCCAAGGACCCTAGATTCGAGTCTATATCATAGAGAGAAGGATTTGTTCTAACAGATTTGCTGAGAAAATGGCACCTCATGGACTACGTGATCAGGATAGGTTGGAAAACTTGTCCAAATTTGCAATATGGAAGGATAATATCCTAGTAGTCATGGAGGCATACATTCTTAGGGACCATGCATATAAATTCCTAGCTACACTGACCAATGCGGATCTCTTGGAAAAGCATGAAGAAGCATCGACACATGCCAAGCACTTCATAATCGATGGAGTCAAAGACCATGTAGTTCCACACATAGCCGATAAGAAGACGACTCATGAGATGTGGGTGGTTCTGACCACACTATATGAAGGAAAATCCGTCTAGAGGAAGAAGCTTATGGAGAAACAATTAGGGTTATTCATGATGACCAAGGGGGAGGAAATTAAGCCTTTTTTGTCCAGACTTCAAGCAATCCGAGATCAACTGACTGGTGTGGGGGTGAAGGTGGAGGACAATGTTATGGTGAGGACGACTCTAAATGTTGTCACAGAGGATTGGGAAAGTTTTTCCCAAAGTCTCTTAGGCAAAGAGGACCTTCCCAACTAGGACAATATGTGGGTGATCCTCTGACAAGAAGAAATCCGTTAGATCACCAAGAGACAGTTAATCACTGGGTTGAGAAAAGTAAAAAGAAATAAGAGGAAGACACAACCTTGGCATCAAAGAGGCAACAAGGGAGAAAGAAGTGGGATTTGTTGAATATCAAGTGTTTCCAGTGTGGCGAACTAGGAAATTTCACCAGCAATTGTCCTAAGAAGAAGAAGGACTAGGAATATTCTAGCTCCAAGGTCATTGTGGCAGATGATGGATTCGAAGATGAAATAGACATGAGCACTCATGAACCATGAAAGTGGGGCAACATGGATCTGTAGAGCAGCTACAGAGTGGTGGCAGGATCCTTGAGTAACCCAACTCTTGGATCACATACAGGCTACATGATAATTAAGACAATAGCGAGACAACTAGAGGAGTGGGTGCAAAGAATAACAGATGGAGCAGAGGTAGAGATGGAAGCTGAAGGGAGCAACACATTGAAGATGAAGCAGCAACAACGCAGATCAGGTCTACTTACGTAGAGAATAGTTGCAACAATATAGAGGCTTCAGGAGGACAATGCAACACAATAGCAGTGTAGGGGACGTCAGCACAAAGGGGCTAATGTGACTTCAACATCGTAGTGGAGGTCTACTTACGTAGTGCCGAGATGTAGCTGTGCAACAGTCTCTACATGACAACACAGAGCAGCAGCCTATGGAGCTACAGTGATAAGGATGTAACCCAACTGACTTGTCTATCAAATATTGGTAAGGAGTTTTCAGTTGTTTCTCTCAACAAATAAGTTGTAGTGCAACAATTCGTAGCACAATGCAACAGGTTGAGAGGTACTTGCAATACATATGTGGCAGTGGCAGTGGAAGCTTCATGGGAAGTAGTACGGAAGAGCAACATCAACACAGTGATGAAGGGTAGTAGGCCAAGCATCAACGCTGATATGCACACTAGATATCAGTGCAGCCTTCAGGGTGAAGTGTTGTGCTAGAGCACATTCCTCGGTAAGAGGGAGTGTTGAGATATTTGAGTGTTGGGGTAGCATCAGATGTGCTATAGTTCCCAAAATTTGTGGAGGGATTGGAGTACATGAGATATCCAACACCCAGAAAGGGATTTGAGAAATTCCATCCAGTTTAAGAGAAAATTAATTAATTAATATTTTTAATTAAGGACCCTAAGTCTAACTTAGGAAAATTAAAAGATTAAAGATAATTAATTTAAACATGTGATGGAAATGAATTAAGTCACACGAATCAAGCTTTATTTTAATATTAGCCTTTGATTCAATATTAGATCACGACCATTGGTTCCCCAACAAGGAAAGTATAAAGGAAAGGCTTGGGGTCAGTTGGAGTACACACACAGTGGAAGAGAACTAAGACTAAGATGGAATTGTAGGGCGTGGTTTGCTAAGAATTTCCAGAAGTGTTTTAGTTATAGCGAGGGGTAGTATCGGCGAGAGGGATGATCTGATCCTAGACCAAGAGTCATCAAGAGGTAGAGAAGCAGCAGTCAGATCAGCGTAGAGGGAGCAACAACTATGTAGTAGTTGCATAGCGTAGAGGGCTTCAGGTGATACGTAGGCACAGAAAGGGCAGTGCAGAGGCAGTAGGAGGTCAGCAGGGTTGACGCGGGCCCAGCCAAGGCAACATAACCTAGTTTGGGGTGACGCAGGACCTTCTAGAGCAGCACAGGGATTCATGCAGGCTAGTAGAGATGACACAGAGGGCTTCAGAGCAACGCTTGAGTTTCTGATGACTGAAAAGGCCTTAGCTCTGTAAATACCATTTGAAAGTGTGAATCAATCTAGTTTTCTGTCTCCAAAATAGAGGTATTGCTGCAGATTTTGTATTTATTTGTGAGGTTAACCAGTAAGGTGCCCAAATTTTCTGTACTTAGAATCTACTTAATAATAATAAACCCTCCAGCAACCAGAAGACCAGTTTTCTCGCATTGGGTTTTTCTGGGGACAGTTGTCCAGAAAATCCTGTGTGTCACTTTGTGGTTGTGCATATATTTAGTTTAGATCTATATCTATGTAGACTGTTAATGTGTTTACTTCGATGTTAATGCTGAATATTTCAGATTAATAACTTGTTGAAGTAGGAGAAGTATAACCATATTTAACATTAGGGTTTATGCACAAGTCATATTCATAAATTTTCACACTAATGTGATCAGTCGTTCTCCAGGAGCATTAGTCACATGTATTTCTTAATAAGGTTAAGCTGGTGTGACCCGTCATGCTCCAGGAGCGATCAATACAAGTTATTTTATTAAGGTCAAGTTGTAGAAATGTTTGATGAAGATAATATGTATCCAGAATGCTATCCTAGATAACTGATGAATATATCATAATGCCATATATTCAATAGATGGTGGTAGTTCCATAGAATGCTTCAGTATCAAGACATACCCGTTGCGCTTCGAGAGGTTGAGAAGCGTCAATTATTCAAACTATGTCAACGATGGTGTGAAGAGATTATATCTTAAATGGATCAAGTGAGAAGCTCAAAAGTGTGGGGAAGAATATAGCGGAAACCAAAAGATTTCATAGTGGATATTAGTGCTAGTGATGACCATATAAGACAAGTATGTTCGAGATTCATTTATTTTTGTAATGCATGTTTTATGTATTTTCTACATGTAAGCATTAAGGGAGGGTGTTGGAAGTAGTGCTTCCATGTCATGTCTGTCATGTGTATTACAAGTTGTTAGTGAGTATTTTGAGGTGTTATTCTAGATGTTTATTTCCCATGTGTATGAGTTGTTGTTGTGTCATGTCGCAATCGTAGATCCGCTTTCTTAGTATCTAAATCTATGGAAGTCGGTGATTGACACCCTATATATGTAACTATTATGATCAATGCAAATATAATGTGATTTTTTGTGTGCACAATCACTTTCTCATCTCTCATATTTTGAACATGACATGTTCTAATTAATTATATAAGTATCAGTAATTTATTGAATTATATATTTTATATTCAATTCTTATGAATAAATCCAATACATAAAAATACAAATGTTTTATTGTTAGAATACATACTTTAATATTTATGCATTGTAAATAAATATTTAAATTTAAATATATTTAATTATAAAATAATATTAAAAATATATTATTTACTAATTCTAAAATTATAAATTTGTTAAATTTTTTAATAAAATAAACATTCATTTGTATTAATATAATTTCAATTTAGATATACACATTCAATTCTCACAGGTGTGTGTCTATCAGATAAACACTTAAAAATATATATGAAGTATTTAATGAAGTGATGTTCTAATATATAATTTTACAGAGAGGCACTCTCCAATTTAGTATAATAGAGCTGTTCTATTGCCATTTAACAAATAAAATAAAAATATATTTTTTATTAAAATAAGATAAAAATGCAAACTAAAATAATAAAATTAGAAAATTTATATTATCATTATTATTTTTATTAATTTTTGTTGGATAGTAGAGGTAAACCTTGGTCAAGCTACTAATGCTTTTTTAAGTTACAGGTTTATGAGAACTCATAGTATTCAAGTGAAATATAGATCCATCTTAACCTCATATCTACAAGCAATAAGAGGAATCAAGGTTCAATTTCTCAAATCGAGAGTGAAGGTGGATCTAGACTAATATTTTTAAATAAAACTCTTATAATAAATACATATATTAAATATAAGTATATTGTATATTGATTTCTAATAATGGTAAGTATATATTTTTCATTATTTTTTCATTTAGGAATTTTAATTTAAGAAAAAATTAATATATAATTTTAAATGGTTAATATATATTAATAGATATCCATTCATGATACACATCAAAACCCCTACCTTATGATACATCTCACATTATGAAAATAAAAAAAAGCATAAAAATAATTTTTTCCCTCAAAAATAAATCTTAATTTTACATTATTATAATGAAAGCATTACATTTTATTTCTTTTTCCCTCAAAAAGAAATCTTAATTTTAGTCATTCTGAAAAGGAATGACTATTAACAATATTATAAAGGTTAGTCATAAACACACCCAATCTCAGAAAGACCAAGTCTTTGTATTATGTAAATAATTAGACATCTAAAGTATCATATTTAACTATGCATGAAAATTAAACCTCCTTAGTCATGGGAAAAACACAAAAAGAAAAATTAAATGTTATGTTTTCTAGTTATTGATTAGGCTATAACCCATCAATGAATTAATTGTGATAATTCTTGTGTGTGTCTTCACCTAGATGTTCAAAGATCTTCCAAATTCCCATAGTCTGTTTAGGATTTTTTTTAGATATATGTGGTTGTGTTGTGTTCCATGTAGACGTGATAACAGGAAATATGAGAAAATACACTTTTTATATGTAGAGTCTCCTCTAAAATACACAATAAGGTGTGACTATGGATCTTTGAGTCTCATTGAAATAATTTATGACAACTGTGGAGTCTCCAATAAAATGTAAGGAATGCCAATATTTTTCAATAGAAAATAGCAAGAGGAACTTTAGAGCTAGTGACTCTGTAAAGTTGTTTTTTCATTTTCCCAAACCAATTTCAAGTTTGAATGAGTGATGTTCCTAAATATACAAAACCACTCCTCCCCCATAGTCACCACTATTGAGGTATTCCTGTTGGGGGTTTTAATTGTCAAATTAAACATCTCAATATTAATTGTCAATCGTGAGTCGTAAGCACGAGTTGTACTACAATTTTGGCTCAACTTAATGATCAAAGTATATAAGTTTCCTTAATAATAATTTTTAAGTACAGGATGATAAAAACACTCTTCTATCAATTAAGTAAACTATCACTCATCACACTCTTATAAGCAATCTGAAAGAAATCTACTTAATTCAATCCTTATGTGCTACTTGACTCAAACAACTTAACATTCAAAAGGCAGAATTGATACTCTTCTAATTCATAACAAATTTAAGTCACTGCAGACAACTTTAACCTATTTTAATTAGAACCTTCTATAGAATGAAGAAAATAACCAGTTATCTATTTAAATGACGATTACACTACAATTCAAATAAATCTCGCACAAGAAATGAAACTAACTATGTTGCAAATGTCACACAATTATTTAAAGCATTAATATGCAACCTATGCTACAATTAATACTCTGTTTCCAATCAATTTTGGGTGTGCCAAATAGAGCACAAGCTACCAGAGCCTCGTGTCACTGGTGCATAAATGACGGAAGCACCTTCTGTTCAACACAAATATTTGTTTTCATAAATGTATTTTGAATTGAAATTCACGAATGTAAAGTGTGATCATGAAGGATATGTCTATAACAATGCTCCACAGCTTGCACAAACTTCAATAATGATACATTTTTTATTAGATTTATGAAAGAAGAGAAACAACTTGAGTATGAAATGAAGCACTAGAAATGGAAATCAATTTTTTTTTTTTTTTTTTTAGGAATAAAAAATTGATTTTAATGACTCAAATTAAATCACACTAATGATGCCTAAAATAAATCCCTATTCTATAGTACTTGAAATGGAAATAAATATGAGAGGTTGGAAATGAATATTTAAATTGAAATCACACGCAGCCTGTAAATGGAACCACACATTCAATTAACGGAAAAATACAACATTAAATCAAACTACCTCAATGCAAGCAACAAACCATATTGTTTGATATCAAACACACTCAACTTTGGATAGGATCATGATAAAATGAATCAATACACACACATGATCTATTAACACTATCATTCACATCTAATCTCAGAGTGCGTTTCTTAATGGATCGTTGAACACTCCAGTGATGATGAGATTGATTTGGCTTTTTCAAAGAAAATAGAGCATGGATTTGCACACGATCTATGTGATCAATAGCAATATATAAATTCAAATCTAATTTTTCAATTGATGAGTGCAGTTCTTATAATGATAGAAACACACGGAAATCAATTATATACCTCACGTAATGACATGGAAGAAACTCAGTGAATTCACACATTAACTAAATGAACATATTTATTCTATGAATTGATTTCACAACTATCTATTTTAACTAATAATGAAGCTTGATCCCAGATGGTGGTGGGCCCTATTGTTATCACTATAATTTTTTTTTTCAAACTTGGACAGTTTGCTTTGTTCCTAGTTATGGTTTTTAGATAGGTGTTAAGTCATTTTTAAGTTTTTAGGGTTTAGGTGATAGGGTTAGAGTCTCATTTTCATTCACATAATAAATTCTAACAACCTTATTTCATACCTTGAGAGTCTCATACCATGTTTAGAGAGTCAAGTTATTAACCATTTTTTTTTTTTTTTGATTAAGCCATGAAACCACGTTTTCGTAGCGCAGACAGTGTTAAAAACTGCTTTTGCGCTATGAAAAAGCTGCTTTATTCGTAGCGCAAAACCCTGAAATTGCATTAGGCGTGCTACGAAATTGGGGATTTGTAGCATGTCTTGTAAGTTATCAAATCCACTAAAATTCCGTTAATTCTTCATGATTAGGTGTCAGCCACGAGTATTTTCTCACACATGCAACCATTCATAGCCATCATGACATTCGTTAAAGGTCATTTATCTTAGTCATTTTCAAATTTGAAAAGAGCTGGATTTTGGTTTCATTGTCTCATGCAAGAAACACATGATGCATACCCTTTTCTGAATGGTAAGCTCATGGTAAGAAGAAACCAAAGCTTCTCTCATTCATCAAGCGAGGCTGATTATTACTTTCAAACGAGGCAGTGTCTCTAATCAAGTGAGGTGGTTTACTTTGAAATCAAGCGAGGCTGTTGGTTACAGGTTTTCAAGAAGCACAAAGGAATTTCAAGGAAAAGATGACAGAGGAAAGAAAGAACCACAGATCAGGCCACTGTTTAGGGATGGAGCCTGAAAACATAGAAGCTCTAACCAAGGACAAATCAGTTGAGGAGGCCTTCAAGAAGATAGGATGTTGGAAATTCTGTGAAAAATTGTAGGGAGGTCATAATCATGTGACAAAAGAGTTTGCTCTTCATTTCATAGGTTCAAATACAAAAGTTGGACTCTTAAACTTGACAATTTCCCCTAAGATCATATCATTAGTAACAGAGATTCCAAGGGGAGAAGAAATATGGTTCAAAAATTTCAGGTTTGAGATGGAACCCTGTAAAATATTTCTGAAGCCAGGGTTTGAAGAGATAGATTTAACTAAAGCAGTGCCAAGAAGCTACATCAAGAACACCTATGCTAACCTGCTCTACAACATTCAAAGGTATTTCACTTGTGAAGGAAGATACCATAAAGTGTATTCTTATCATTTCAAACTCTTGTTGCATTTTACTGGAATGATTTCTTTGGATTTTCCTTTCTTCTTGTTTCGAAGTTTAGCTAAGATGGCAGATAAAGTGCAAATGAAAGCTCAATACTGTGAAACTTCACTTTTCCATCATGGTCTAGTTAAATTGATAGTTTTACATGAACTTCAGAGGATAAACAGAGAATGGTCTACATTTTTGTTTTTGTGTGGATTTGGGGTGGAAACACAAGGAACAGGTGTTAGTCCTAAGACTAAAGAAAAGTCACCATCAGAAACCAGTGACCCTGCAGAGACAAGATCAAAAAGATTTGTCAAGTTGAAACCTAGAAAGCAAGTGAAAGATCTAGAGATTAAAACATCAGTGATTATTCAAGAAACCCCACAACCTGCACAAAAGAGGACAATTAAGGTTAAGGAAACAATAGAGGAATAGTCAACCAACAAATTAGCCCAGAAAAGATTGACTAGAAGTCAAATAGAAAAGGAAAGGGGAAAAACAGTGGTTTTAGAAGAAAATCCAAGTTTAAAAGGTAGTTTGAATGAAATTTTACAGGCTATTGATATTGAAGAATATCCTTTAGTTCAGGAAGACTTTATAAGATTGGATGAAGGGAAATCTAAGAAGATGAAATCTTCCAAAAAGCTGGATTTTGATGATGAAATTTCAGAGTTTGTGTTCAAGCCTAGAAGGCATTTAACTAGGAGACCAAAAAGGTTGCAAGAGCTGGATATGGAGTT
The DNA here is from genome assembly GCA_034641835.2 of Pinus albicaulis. Classification (NCBI taxonomy): domain Eukaryota; kingdom Viridiplantae; phylum Streptophyta; class Pinopsida; order Pinales; family Pinaceae; genus Pinus; species Pinus albicaulis. The sequence goes on along the minus strand of CM076581.1, from coordinate 750,224,745 downwards.
AGATAAAGCAGGGGAAGTTTCAAATGTTTATGAAGAACCCATAGACCTATCATTAACAATGCCTGAAGGTGGCAAAAACAGAGTTTTCAACACTCAAAGAGAAAAGAGCAGTTATGAAGAAATTAAAGAAAAGTTGAGACTAGCTAATCTCGAAACTGCTAAGCTTAAGAAGAAAGCAAGAAGACATGTTGTTGAGAAGACAAAATTCAATAGAATAAGGGCTCTATGGGAGGTTGAAAGAGTTTCCAAATCTGAAACAGTCAACAGTGAAGCTCAATACTTTACCTGGACTGTCCCTGAAATTAAAGAGGCAAGATTTATGAGAATGATAAATGTTAAATTGAGGGCTACTAATAGGAGAATGAAGAGGCAGATTGAAGATCTTAAAATTCAATTAGCAAAGTCTGAAGTTCAGCTACAGCAAAGATAGAACAAGAGCAGTAAGTGACAAATCCTTAATATAGTCTTGTTTTTGGGAAGGACATCACTTTTTAAGGACATTTCAAAGTTAACTTATTTTGATTTTTAAGGTCCATAGAAATCATGGAAACCATTAAAAGGTGAAAATATTCTTAAAGTCTGAGAAATGTGAAAAAATTGTGTAAAAAAGACATACACAGCAGTTTCGTAGCGCGCTACGAAACTACTGTAGGTGCATTTTTGAATATTTTATAAGGGTTTTGAGAGGTAAAAACACTTGGTTTCTGAATTTTGTTGCTGGTGGTGGATGGAAAGGGCTCATAGATGAAATTTCAGTTGTCAAGGAAAAATAAAGTGGATGGTTGAGAGATGTTTACAAAGATACAAATTCTGCGCTACGAAAATAGATGCTATTTTCGTAGCATAGCCATATAATATCTCTTTAAAATTTTTCAAAGGCTTAGTTTCTGTACAGGTGGAAGGGCATGGTTCCATGGAGATGATAACACATGTCACTTATCTCAAAAGGTAAAAATTTCCAGCAAAAGGGTTCGAAGATAATCAATGAAGGTAAAAGCTAAATTACAAGAAACATGTTCCCTGTTTTGTAGGGCAGATAAGACATGGATCAACATGATTGCATAAAAAGATTAGAGGCATCATCAAGGTCGAAGATATGGAGAAAAAACTGTCAAAGATATTATTTAAGTCTTAGATAAGGTTGTTTTAGACATAATAAGGAGTTTTACTCCTATTTGTATTAGGACTTCTAGAGGAGACAATTAACTGTCAGATGTGACTAAGAGTTTGTTTTAGGAGCAGATAGGTGTCAAATTCAGGAATTAGAATTCTCTTCAAGATGGATAAGGGAATCCAAGATTGTAATGATGACTTGAATCTATAAGAGACATGAAGTCTAATGGCTAAAGGTTGGCAATTTTCATTAACAAGCAAACTATGTTATTATAGTAGACTGCGTGTTTTCATCTTAATACAGATATTGGCTTTACTACTTAGGATTCAGAAAGAGTTTTTGGTGTTTGATCTTCCTATGGCTTTCCTAATCTACCTATTTGTAGTGGTATGAACATATGTTACTTAGAAATCATTGGAAAATTCTCTAACTTCCTTCATATGTTTGTAAACCGTGTTTTATTCACTGTGTTACTGTTTTGCTGATACATCTAAAACTTTGAAATGCCCTGACTTCCATGTTAAGCTAATTTTGATGTTTTGTTGAAACATACCTTGAATCCATAGCCCAATAGATGTTTGTTGATTATTAATTCAATCAGTTATACACTTTTATACAATTTATTCCTAGAGTTAGCCATCTAATCCTTAATTCAAAATCTTAAACCTTTTGAGAGAGCCCTCTCAGGTTGAGGAGGCTAAGCCTCAACTAACATTCTTGTTTGAAATAGTTAGACTGAGGTAGCCTGATCAACAACCTATCAGGTCCTATTTTGGTGATAACACCTACCACACTTGGGCAAGCTTAAAACTACTTACAATAAAGAAGGATTAAAACACTTAAATAAAAGACTCACGGTAAACCATAACTCGCAACGATCTGAATCAAAGCATACCCACAATCTATTACTGGAAAATAGTCTCCGAAATACATAGTAAACTTCTTGTAATTACATTCCACGACATATAATCTCTAATGCCCACCTCCCAAATCAATGTACAAAATTTTCTTTTATAGCAGTAGTGCTGCCCAAATTAAGATGGATCGAATGTGTACAGAATTTAGGATTATGGTTAATAATAATTAGTTAAAATCGTAACAAAAGATTTGTTTTCCTATTTGAGTTGGTTCGCTCCTGACTTCTGGAAGAATTTTGACCATCTCATAGCTGGAAAGCTCACTTTGCAAGCTTCTCCGTCTGTAGTCATTTTCAAATGCACAAATATATACACTCACACAAGATATTTGTCCAAATATGCAAAACCTGCGATGAGAGTCAATGTTTCTACAAAACGCCCTTCAATGCAACACCTCTCAGTGCTGCAATTGGGACTATCATTCGAATGCCAGAAGGTTTCCAGTATGTCCATTGGAAAGTTGTCGAAATTGACCATGGGAAATCAAATACGGAAAAGTGTCGGACTTTGAATAACAACAGTACTAAAAACACTCTCGTTTGATAGAGAAGCTTCAAAATTAGCTGGAACAACATGAACTTGATGAACCATGGTGGAATTTCAACCTTGTTTCACATGGAGTCTTTGAGAGATTTCTTACACCTATAATACCACTTGCTCGTGACATAAGGGCAACGTCATCGAATCCAAATGCTTTTTCTTCCTGCAAATCCCCAAATCACATTCAAATAGGTACAATGCAGTTGTTGTCTTTCATGGATTTAATCACTAGACTTGTTCGTGAAAAATTCACTCTTGTGCACGACCCAGAAAAATATGACTGTCTTGGTACATAGGTAGGTGCCGTTGCAAATATTTCCCTTAACTTCCAGCTGTCAGGCACAGTCCTTGGATATTGTTAGCATAAGGGGAGAACGATCAACGAGAAGCCAAGCATGAAAGACTGGTGCCATTTCTTCTTGTAAATCAATTACCGGAGGAGAGATCGTGCAGTCTCCCAAGCCAACTTTGCCCGAAATAAGAGCCCATAATAGAAATTTTGTCTCTATTTTAGGAATTAAAGAACAACATCACCATCTATGCCTTGTAATAAGATGTCCTCTATGATTAGAGGTTTTTCCCATCCAACTGACATCGACTTTATGGAAGCTTTACTTGGGATTACTTTTTTAATCAAGAACTCTGCTACATGAAGCCCAATAGACGATGATAGAAAATAAGGTGCTCCAATAATGAACAGAGACATAAGAAAAAAAAATGTTGCAGTAGCTCTTAGTAGGCAAAATAGAAATTTTTTCATCCATTTTATGAGTATTCTAGTCCGGTTGCTAACCTTTGTTGTAATACACCTGGAAAGCTGATTGAAGTTGCTGGTGTTGACTGAATTTTTACCAAAATAACTCTTGAATTCCCCTTGGACCAGTAATTTGAACCGTTTGAAAAAAAATCTTGTAATTTTCTTCAACATAGAATGGCCAAGGAATTGATTGCATTTCAGGAAGGCCAGTTAATTATCTTTTATTGGTGCTGCTGATGCTAGAAATTTCATCTTTAAACAAGGCAAAGGGTTCAAAACATGGCTCTTAATATTTTTCATAGAGACCACGTTGCTGCTTCTTGCACGGGGTGAGTCTATACATGAATATGTTTCTGCCCCTGTGCATGAATCTGGACTTGAATGCAGTTTTGCACTAGACTTATTCACCTGCCACCAAGAAGGAATTTTTTAATGAAACTATTACACAAAACACCCTTCAAATTAATTAATAACATGAATTTATAATTTAATTCTAAATGCCTCTAATCATCAACTTAATAAGATAAAAAGGATTAAAACACTAGGTATGATCACAAAATTATCTGATAAAAATCATAAAAATATGGACAAAAAGGCAACTCAACATCCCCCCATGCTGAACTTCTTGCACATCCTTCATGCAAGACAAAACTCTAAGACGATGAAATAAGGCAGGGAAAATGTCAGCAAATATTTTAGCAAGTAAGGATGAAGTTGCTTGATATTGTAATGCATTCATTAGCCCACAACATTACTATTACGTTACCAGCTAAAACCATGTGAAATGATAAAACAAGATCGGGTAGAAATTCTGGAGAAAAGAGTGGTGCACATACCTATTACCTTGTCCCAAATGAATTCCATATTTTGTTTCTACCCAAATTCCTATGATAAGAATCAAAGTTTACTGAAGAGGTGCAATTTCAAAAATACTAACACAAGATTCCTACACCTACTATAATAATCTTGTACCTAGGTTATGCAACACATATTTAGAGGCAACTACAATCAATACACATTGTTGGCAACCAACACCTTGTGAGTAGTCATCATTGAGTATTTCATCGCTTCAAATACCATAAAAATTAAATTTATGATAGGTCAGAAAAGGAAAATAAGAATAAAGTAATGTGACACCTTCCTGGACCAATCGCAAACCTCTTTATTGAACACTCTAAATTACATTGTCATCTAGATGCACTGGATTACTTCTTAGTCTAGTACAAAAAATAACCTTCCCTAAGGGTACCACATCATTAAATATTCTTTGATTTTTGAAATATAGACTCAAAGCATCATATTCAAATCATCTTAAAACCATCGTCCAAGAGTTAAAATGATGAGTTTCAGGGAAAGAGAACGATAACCATGAAAATCATAGTATGCAATTAACTTTAATACATCAGACATGGCCTTGCTACCCGCAGGTATCCATAACCTCGGTAGGGATGTCTTTTGACCCAACAAAATGCTCGTGTCCCACTTACTAGGCATGGATTTAGAGTTAGCTTATTTTAATTTTAGATGAAGGCCACTGTCCTGGCTTGGTAACCAGCTGATGGAAGTGCCACTCAAAAGAAGTAACATGGATGAACATGTTGACTTGTGATGAGACCTCCTGTCTTCCAGATTTTTGGCTGAAAGCCATTACTTTGGCTTTGTGACCAGGAGCATTAATGTCATGCATGCTAGGTCTCATGATCGTGGTAGGTCGACTCATCACGAGACCTCCTATCCTCCCCTAAATATTTTGTATACTATGATTATGATTAATCTAAAAGGTTACTTAATAAGTGGGTAGATAGATACACTCCTTAAGAGTATAGGATGGTGTGTTTATTTTTTTAATGACTAATCGTTAATGACTAGTTCCTCTACCCTAGAAACTTCTTAAAGATATCCCAGACAATTACTGAAAGATTATTTGAGTTAAGAATGCTAGTGTTCTCATGAATAGCTCATTATGATCTTTACAAGAGTGTTCCACCATAGGAGGTGTTCCAATAGTACCTTCTAAGGGAAACTGAAAATATATATCTCAGATGACAACTTATTAGAGTGATTAACCCTGGTTACTTTTGCAAAATCATGAGGTATTGGACTGAATCGTACTCAACAATATGCGTCACATATGTGTGTGTTAACAACCAATGTGGATTAAAAGCAATTCAGATGTTATACTTGGAAAATCAAAATCCTAATAGCATTATAACATATTTATTCATTTATTCTCCTACCCTATTTTACCCTAAGAGGTGAAAGACTCCCTTTTAAGTATAGGAGTACTTCTAATGAAGCCATGTGCATAACAAAATGCTGACTATAATCACACTTAGTTTCAAAGAATAGACTTCAAGACATACCAAAGCATGAGAAACCAGTTGCTTCAATTGATATGGTACCAAGGGTTTTTGAATGATGAGGAAATAAAATGGCTTGATGACTGCCTGAAACCAGGATTCAATGGAATCTACATATTTAGGATTCTCCAACTGATGCAAATCTTCCATAGTTTGATAGTCACTCTTCTGGAGGCATAAGGAATTTGGTGAAAGACAAAAGATAAATCCCTCAAGTTCAGGCTCCAATATTTGATTTCCAAATTGATAGGAATGGTTCAGAGAGATTCTAGGGTTTTTAGTTTCAACAACATTTTCAGAACAAGTTCCAATGAAAGATTGCTTCTCTGGTGGTCTTTGAATTAGCTCTTCCTAGGGTGAATTCTTTGTAGCGATAGGAGATGTTTCCAAACTCACCCCTTCCCCCAACCTTGAAGATATATCATTTTATTCAGTGGGAGAATAAACCGGAAGAACAAGTGTTTTAAATTGTTGTGCAACCTCCTTGTTTGGATTAGGGTCTAAGCTATGGTTTGGGCTAGTGTTTGAAATAGGATTTGGGTTAAGGCTTGGAATAGGATTTAGATTTGGATTAGAGTTAGGTCTAGGGTTTAAGGTAAGGTTAGGGTTTGAATGAGGGCTAGGTTTAGGAATTGGATTAGGGTTAGGGTATGGATTAGGGTTAGGTCTAGGGTTAGGATAAGGGATAGGGTATGGATTAGGGTTAGGGTTAAAGAAAGGTTGCATAGGTAATTGAGACCAGGAAAGATGATAAATTGATGACACATGTGATTGTTGTTGATTTTGCATGAAAGACTACCTTGGGGAAAACCATTCTTGAGGCCATGGTGATATATGAATAGAAGAAGAGGTCCATGGAGAAGGCCACTGTGGCCATGAAGTAGGATATTCGATTAGAGAAAGATTAAAAGTTTTCCATGAAGCTGCAGGATTATAAATTTGTTGAGGAACCTTCTCACGAAAATAAACATTATTCCAAATATAAAATGGTGATGGGTTTTGAGTTATACATGGTGGTTGATTTTATTCCTTACTTGATTCCCTGAGTACCTTTAGTAATCATGGTATGATGGGAAATTTTTGGTTGCATGACCATCGTCGAAAATTTTGCAAACTTTCAAGCCACTAAGTGGACACTTTCCAAGGAAGTGTTTCTTTCAAAAGTTGGCACAAAGGATGAGTAGTGGTTCTTCATCCTTCTCTCATTCCCGCAAATCATCCAATTTCGAAATCAAAGATTTAATTATATTAAATTTATGTTCAAGCAAAGTGTTAAATTGTTCACTTGTTAATTCCTCATTGGATGAGTTGTCTGTCTCTGTAGCAACATAAAAAATCCTCATTGAATGATTCCTAAAAATACCATTTTCTTGTTCTCAGCAAGCCAAATGGTATATTTTTCCACCACATGGATTAGTACACAAGGGTTCTTACAACACCCCAAAAATGATATATCGTTAAAGATTGGATTCTGAAGATAAATGAATTTAAAAGCTATTGGCTGAAATAAAACTGACCACACTTGCATAAAAAAATAAATTTTCATAAAAGGAAGGGAGCGATGTACTAGGGAAAATTCTAAATCAAAGCAATATTTAATCTCCTGAAAGCAAAACAATTCAGAAATTAAATGTCTCACAAAATATTTCGGACTATTCTAAGGCCTACTTATACTTCTACGCATAAAGAAAAGGAGAATAAATTTCAAAGATATGCAACAACGATCAAACTTTGGAGAAACCCCACAAAAGTGGATACATGGCTCTTCAATCATGTCTTACCGTACAGTCTCCACCCTCTGCCATCCTGTAATACCCTTGAAATTATGTAACAATAATTTTACCTAAACCAAAATACAACTCCTCGGTAATGACACCAAAATGTTGGGGGTTCTAATTGTTGAATTAAACCTCTCAATATTAATTTTCAATCCAGGAGTCGTAAGCACGAGTTGGTTTCAATAATGTGTAACAAGTAAATAATTCATGACTAGTGATGAAATAATAAAATAAGATAAGATGGGAAAAATAAAAAGAAATGATATGATTCCTGGTATAACTCAGAGAAACATAGTGCTAATGAAAAGAAGAACCCAATGAATGAAAATTCCATGTGGATATCAAGGAGGACTTCAAGGTAATTGTTGAGCTTAAAGCATAATTAATAATTATTTAGTTGAACTTTCTCTAATGATGTAAATTATCAAGAAGAGAAGAACATAAAATAATAGTTTGGTTGACTTGGAATAAATAGTGCCCTTGACCTTTGGTAGGTAGTAACTAACATAAGAAATTTGTTTCTATATTAATGCACTAAATAATGTAAATATTGTGCTATTGCATTGGTTTTATTTTTATGATCCACATTACTAATAGTGATAAGAAAAACTCATGAGATGTAGAGGAATGAAGCAAGATCAACTTATAATGAAACTTTTGTTATTCTCTCTATAACAAGTAAATTTTCATAAATAAAGTAAGAAATATTGGAATTTCCTTAGTAGACATGTCATTGATGAGTTATATATTTGGATTAAATAAGTCAATGTATTGGAAATGAAATAATGATTTTAAAACAAATGGTAAGTCTAGCAATAACTTAATTAGAGATTAAGGCTATAGCTTTTCAGGCGGTATAAATGCAAGATTTACACCAAAATTTAATTTGTTAATTCGGGTAAGTAAGCTTAGAGGCGTAGCACAATATATGTCAGAATATGACCTCAATGATCTGTTAAATAAAAACTAAACTCTTGCAAAGGAATTCAAAAGGGCATCATTCAGGAAAATGAACAAGACACTTCAAAAGTAAACACACTTAGGGAATCTACTTCTGGCACCTATCCTGGGTTGAGTTGACTCATGCAGAAAGTATTCCTCAGTTTTCCAGGGGACAAGGGAACGTAGGCCCCATTCAAACTGACAAAATGTAAAGAATGTGATTCACGAAATAAAACCTCTTAAAAATTACTGTTATGTTGCAAGGATGAAAAGCACGAAATTAAACTAGAAATCTCAAAGAAACTTCATTACGGAAATAATCGAATGCTTTAAAAATATTCAAGTTAATAATGCACTTCTTCCCTTAAAGATAATTCAACACTCCAAATTCAATCAAGAAAATACGTAATAAGGACAAATATATCATTTGTGTGGTTTACCTTGATCTTATTAAATGCTTCCTCAAAATATTATGTATAATAGATGCAACATTTAATTGAAATGAAGAATTCTATGGGAGTTTGGCCAACAAGATTCACAATCTTTCATTACGCTAATCCTGGCATTTGATTATTAAAAGTGCAGGAATAAATATTTTTCTGCAATAGTGCAGGAATCAGTTTACATCTAGAATAATGATCTTGAGGTAGTTAATTTAAATTATCCAGAACTCTTTACCATTGCATTTTGAAAATAATATTTATTATGCAACAATGAGACCAGGGCAAGTGCTTAATCTTGTAATATAAATGAATGAGAGATGCAACAATAAAGAAATCATCGATTACTTCATTTCAGTCTTTTTTAAATAACTAAATTAGCGAAACGAAATTATGGAATGAAATTAAAAATTAATTGGTTGAAAAGAAGAGCTTATGAGTTGAAATTGCAGAGCTATCTAAGATCATACTTATGCCATGCAAACTAAGGTACAAAAAAAGAAATATTAAGGGGTTTGGGGCAACGGATTGGCTGGTGGGCCCAACCACCTAGCTTGTTGCCCTTGCAGTAGTTTAAATCACAATTTTAAAGCATCAGAAGAAATGAAAACCTCATAATCAAATGTTAGATGAATTCATTATGAAATCTTGTTACAAAATCTTGGAACAATGCAGAGCTGGCTCCAGTGGTACCCTCCAGGGATCATCCCACTGAGCTCTCCCTTCCTGCACTGTGCTCAATCATCCCTTCTTGAAAACAAATGCGATGCCGAGTCTCCCCGTTCAGGTCCTTCTTCGGTGCACAACACTCTCTTTTATAGCAGAAGCCAGCCCCTACTTACTCGAATATGTGTTTAAAGTTTTAGCATTGTTATGTTAAATCAAATCGGACCTGGAACTGGAGGATTCCAATTCAGCTAAGTTTGGATTATACATCGATTAACATTCCTTGACTCAAGAAACTTATTCCACCTCATTAGTGAGGGTCGTAATCCATATGGATCTTCAGCTCTTGAAATCCTAGGTCAGCAGCCACACATTGAATGGATAAGTAGTTAGAATAAGAGGGTTATATGTTGTGGTGAAAAAATCACACCATGACTTATATGCGACACATCAATGTTTGAATTTATCCTCTGCCATTACCTTGGATGGGCCTTGATGACGATTTGGATTCCATTTTAAAGAACCCATGGGAAACACATTTGTAACATCATTTACCATCCAATCCAAGCATTGCTGTGATGATGCATCTCAAATTCACATGAACGATGCTCATCAAATCGACATTACCAAGTATTCCATTTCAGGTCCGCAAATAACATGTTCGACCGGAAGATAAAAAAGGCCAATACAATCATTTCTTTCTTCCTTCGAAGATATACATTAGAAGAGAAACATGAATCCCATCGGTCTTTGGGTTGTCAGCGTGGCCTAGATAATCAATCCTTCTGCCAGCACATTGACATGTGGAATCACCTGTTGTTAAATTGAAATGCTCGACTGACATATGGAATCCAACAAGCTGCTTGGAGTTAAGGGCTGAGGTATTTGTTCGAGAAGGTTGCAATTGAGGTCCATGTCTTCTTCTAACACAATATTTTATCCATATGCTCCATCTATTGCCAAAGCATTATCACTACTTCTTCTATGCCTATTTCTGCCCTTTATCAAATGTTTTCTCCGAGAATTCATCCAACGTGATCATAATTTGTTTAGCTAGGTATTTCTTTGAACTCATGTTCCTTCACATACAATGCATGTTGCAATGTGACCAATGATCCACAAAAGTTTCACTTTCTCTCCTTGCTGCCTCAAATACCTTTTTATACAATTCACTTAGCACATCCAAGTCAATATATAAGCAACTCCCAAAGAGTATAGATCCTGTACTTCTGGTATATGAAATTTGATATGTAGTGCAGGAATATGTGGTGTAGGAGTGCGGGAATGTTTGGTGCAGGAGTGCAAGAATGCTGTAAAGACTAATCTGGTGCAGACACAACTAGTGCAGGCACAACCGGTGCAGGGAAAACTAATGCAGGAGTCACTGGTACCTCACATAAGAGTCTATCATTAATGAATTTTTTACATTAAAGACCCTTTAATTTAGCAAAAAAATAAGAGTTCATGGATCAAAAAAATGCCTCTAAATAATAACTCAATAATGCATTAAAATATTAATAACGATTTATAAATGATAGTACATGCATGGAGTTACTCAGTGAAAAGTATATAAATATGGACAAAATAGAGGCTCAACACTCCCCCACGTTGACCTTCTTGCATGTTCTCTTGCAAGCCAAACCGTAGGACTATAGAACCATAGAAGAATGTAGGGGAAATGTTTAAAAATCAAACTATGATTCTTGATAAAAGTGTCATAAAAAAACCTCAGCAAGGGAGCGTGAAGATATCTGGTATATCATCATTCATCAAGTTTGCAACATTATTATTACAGTGCTACTAAAACCAGGTTACAGTCCTTATGAATGTCAAGTGATTTTTTTTTTTTTTATATAACAAGATCAGGTACAGGAAATAAATGCGTTGTACCAGACATTATGGCAAAGGAATATTGCACCTTTATGATGATCATCACATACCTGTTGTCCTGTTTCAAATAAATTCCCTGCTTGTTGTAGATTTCTTTTTCAGAGCTCTTATTTCTGCCCAAAGTCTTGTTAACAACAAAAATCAAATTTTTGCTGAAAAAGGTGCAACTTCAAGAAAATTATCACAAGATTCCTGCACCTACTGTAGAAATCCTATACTAGGCCATATTGTGCCTATTTATATGCAACCACAATCAATACGCATATTGTTGTCTAACAACACCTGATGAATAATCATCGCTGAATAATTTATCACTCTAAACACCATGAAAAAATTTAAGTGAGTTATGATACCAGAGAATGGAAATAAAAATAGAACAAGATGACACCTTCCTCGGCCAATAAACAAATTGAATACTCTAAATTTTGTTGTCATCCGAATGCAAAAGTAAGTTTCTCCTTAATTCAGTACAAAGAATAACCTTTACTAAGGGTACCACATTATTTAAAGATTCCTAAAAGTAGAACTCAAAGCATCATGCTCAAATCACCTTAAAACCATTGTCCAAGAATTTAAAATGATGAGTTTTAGGGAAAGAGAAGGATAACCGAGTAAATCATAGTATGTAATTAACTTTGATACCACAGACATGGCCCTGCTGCCCGCAAGTGTCCATAGCCTCAGCAGGATGTCTTTTGACCCAATGAAATGCCTGTGTCCCACTTACTAGATATAGATTTAGAATTATTATTTAATTTAAAAATTAGATGAAGGCCACTGTCCTGGCTTGGTAACCAACTGATGGCAGTGTCACTCACAAGAAGTAACATGGATGAACATGTTGGCTCATGATGATACCTCCTATCTTTCATACTTTTGGCTGAAAACCATTACTCTGTCTTGGTGACTAGTAGCAGTAATGTCATGCATGTTACGTCTCATGATCGTGGTAGGTTGCCTCATCACAAGACCTCCCATCCTTCCCCAAATATTTTGTAAAATCTAATTATGATTAACTTCAAGGGTTAATTAATAAGTGGGGAGACAGATCTACTCCTTAAGAGTACGAGATGGTGTGAAATTTTTTTAATGACTAACCATTACTGGCTAGTTCCTCTACCCTAAAGACATTTTTTAGATAAAATATCCCAGATAATGACTAAAAGACTCTTTGAGTTAATAATGCTAGTATTTTTATGAACAACTTATTATGATATTTGCAAGAGTGGTCCACCATAGGTGGCTCTCCATTAGTACCTTCTAAGGGAAATTGAAAATATATGTCTTAGATGAAAACTCATTAGAATGATTAATCTGGTCGCTTTCACAAAATCATGAGGTATTAGAGTGAATCACACTCAACAATAATTATCATAGATGTGTGTGTTAACAATTGATGTGGATCAAAATAAGTTTCAGTTAAAACCCTTATTGCATTTGTTGTAACAGATTTATTCATGGTATTGATTTATTCTTCTACCTTACTCTACCCTAAGAAGTGGAAGACCCCACTTTAAGTATAGGAATAATTCCAATGCATCCACGTGCACAATAAGAGGATTATCTTACTCATGTTCAAATTTGAAAAGAATATTCTAGGAAATACCTGAACATGAGGAACCAGCTGCATTAACTGATGTGATGCTACAATATGCCGTATGATAAAGGAGGAGTGAATACTCACAGTCATTTGAAACCAAGATTTTATGGGATCCATATAATCTTGATCATTTGATTCATGGGAAACATCTAGTGTATCCTTCAAATCCTCCACATATCTTTGTCTATCCTTTGTGGTGCAGGCTGGATCAGGTAGATGTTCTTTAATCTCTGCTTTTGATGGCTTATCCTCATCAATCATGATCCACAGCTTCTCGGTTTCCCTGTGAAGATCTTCTGGTTCTTCATGAATATTTTCTTCCAAAGGAGTAGACCTATCTCTGATTGATGCCAAAATGTGTTCTTTCTATGAAGCAGAGACCCCAAATTCTTCTAAGATTTGAGATAGATCTTCAAGTAGCATCAAACTACCTGGAATTTTCATGCTAGCTAAAGAATATTGTCAACACCTAGATTTGAGAGTAGGGGGTTCTTTTAGTACCTGAAAAATAAAAACAAACTAAATTGCAGTTAAAAAACAACTAGAATTGTAAGAAAATCAAACTTTTGTGAAAAATAAATTAGCTAATCTCAATTGCGGGAAAAGAACAAACCAACATCACACTTTGAAGTAAATAAAATCATTGATAAAAAACTCAATTGCATTAAATTAAACATCACACATTGCAGTAAAAACTCAATTATGGTAAAAGAAACAAATCATGCATCACACTTTGTAGTAAAGGGAAAAAACTCATTTGTAGTAAAGAAAACCTGGCTTGTGAGCTCTCTGGAAATACCGTCTAGTATGCTTCAGCAAGCAAGGAGAATCTCATTAATCTAAAATTCAATTGCGAAGGAAAGGGAAAAGCATGACAAATAACAAGGCCTTATCCTACAATGCATCCCTAGAAATAGTGTCAAAATGACGGGCAGTATAAATGCAAGATTTAAACCAACATTTAATTTACCAATCTGGGTAAGTAAACTTAGAGGCGTAGCACAATATATTACAGAATATGACCTTAGGGATCTGTCAAATAAAAACTAAAATCTTGCAAAAGAAATCAAAAGGGAATCATTCAGGAAAATGAACAAGACTCTTGAAAAGTAAACACACTTCGGGAATCTAATTATGGCTCCTCTTCTGGGTTGAGTTGACTCCTGCAGAAAGTCTTCCTCAGTTATCTAGGGGACAAGGGAACGTAGGCCCCATTCAAACTGACAAACTATAAAGAATGTGATTCAAGAAATAAAACCTCTTTAAAATTAATGCTATGTTGCAAGGATGAAAAGCATGAAATTAAACTAGAAATCTCAAAGGAACTTCATTACGGAAATAATCAAATTCTTTAAAAATATTCAAGTTAATAATGCACTGCTTCTCTTAAAGATAATTCAACACTCCAAATTCAATGAAGAAAATATGAAATAAGGAAAAATATATCATTCGTGTGGTTTACCCTGATCTTATTAAATGCTTCCTAAAATTATTACGTATAATAGATACAACATTTAATTGAAATGAATAATTCTATGGGCGTTTGGCCAACAAGATTCACAATCTTTCATTACGCTGATCCTGGAATTTGCTTATTAGGAGTGCATGAATAAATGTTTTTCTGCAATAGTGTAGGAATCAGTTTTGCATTTAAAATAATGATCTTGAGGTAGTTAATTTAAATTACCCAAAAATCTTTACCATTACATTATGAAAATAATCTTTATTATGCAGCAATGAGACCAGGGCAAGTGCTTAATCTTGTAATAGAAAGGAGTGAGAGATCATGCAACAATAAAGAAATCATCGATTACTTCAGTTCAACATTTTTTAAATAACTAAGTTAGCGAAATGAAATTAAAAATTAATTGACTAAAAAGAAGAGCTTATGAAATGAAATTGCAGAGCTATATAACATCATACTTAGGCCATGCAAACTAGGGTACAAAAAAATAAATATTAAGGGGTTTGGGGCAACGGACTGGTTTCCCTTATAGTAGTTTAAATCACAATTTTAAAGCACCAGAAGAAATGAAAAACTCAAAATCAAATTCCAAATGAATTCATTATGAAATCCTGTTACAAAATCTTGGAACAATGCAGCAATGGCTCTAGTGGCCCCTCCAGGGATCATACCACTGAGCGCACTACTCTCCCTTCCTGCACGGTGCTTGATCCTCCCTTCCTGCAAACAAATGTGATGCCGGATCTCCCTGTTCGGGTCCCTCTTCAGTGCAAAACACTCTCTTTTATAGAAGAAGCGAGCCCCTACTTACTTGGATCTGTGTTTAAAGTTTTAGCATGGTTATGTTAAAACAAATCAGACATGGAGCTGAAGGATTCCAATTCGGCTAAATTTGGATTATACAACGATTGACATTCCTTGACTCAATAAAATTCTTTCACCTCATTAGTGAGGGTCGTAATCCATATGGATCTTCAGCTATTGAAATCCTAGGTCAGTAGCCACACATTGAATGGATAAGTAGTTAAAATAAGAGGGTTCTATGTTGTGGTGAAAGCATCACACCATGACTTATATGCGGCACATCAATGTATGAATTTCTCCTCTGCCATTACCTTGGATGGTCCTTGATAATGATATGGATTCCATTTTAAATCACCCATGCGAAACACATTCTTAACATCATCTAGCATCCAATCCGAGCATTGCTGTGATGATGCATCTCAAATTCACATGAATGATGCTCGTCAAATTGACATTGCCAAGCATTCCATTTCGGGTCCGCAAATAACCTGTTCGATAGGAAGATAAAAAATGGCGGTGCAATAATTTCTTTGTTCCTTCAAAGATGGACATTAGAAGAGCAATGTGAATCCCATCGGTGTTTGGGTTGTTAGCACGGCCTAGATAATCAATCCTTCTGCCAGCACGTTGAGATGTGGAATTATCTATTGTTAAATTTAAATGCTCGACTGACATATGGAATCCAACAAGCTGATTCGAGTTAAGGGCTGAGGTATTTGTTCGAGAAGGTTGCAATCAAGGTCCACGTATTTTCTAACACAAGGTTTTAGCTATATGCTCCATCTATTTCTAAAGTACTACCACTGCCGCGTCCATGCCTATTTGTGCCCTTTATCAAATGTTTGCTCCGAGAATTCATCCAATGTTATCGCAATTTGTCTAGCCAGGTATTTCTTTGAACTGATGTTCCTTCACATACAACGTGTGTTGCACTATGACCAATGATCCACACAAGTTGCAATTTCTCTCCTTGCTGCCTCAAATACCTTTTTATACAATTCACTTAACACATCCATGTCAATATATAAGCAACACTCAGAGAGTATACATCCCGCACTTATGGTATATGAACTTTGATACGTAGTGCAGGAATACATGGTGTAGGAGTGCGGGAGTATGTGGTGCAAGAGTGAAGGAATGTTGTAAAGACTGAGCTAGTGTAGGAACAACTAATGCAGGAGTCATTGGTACCTAACACAAGAGTCTATCATTAATGACATTTTTACATTACATATCCTTTAATTTAGAAAAATAACAAGAGTTCATGGATCAACAAAATGCCTCTAAATAATAACTCAATAATACATAAAAATATTAATAATGATTTATAAATGCTTGGTACATGCATGGAGTTACTCAGCGAAAATTATATAAATATGGAAAAAATAGAGGCTCAACATAGATGATGAAACTTGCAAATAAATAGACTATATCAAAATTGTAGCATACTAATAGTGTGGTTTTGCCTATGCTATATGGAATTAAAAAAATAAAAATAAAAAATAAAATAAAATTGATAGATATAAATCATATTTTAGTTATGGTTTTAGTTAACTGTTATGTCAAAATAGGGTTGCTGAGTGTAATGTTGGGATGGTGTTTCATGACATGATGGTATGAGGATAATGATGCACATATGGTTCTTATTTATATAGTTTTTATGATAATGATGTTGTATGCTTATGAAGGATATGATATGCATAGGGATTATGATGTTACAATATGTTGTATATTGACATGAGGAACATTAATTATCTGATGTAATGATATATATTTGATGAAAATATGATGATGTTATAACTTATGAGGATATTATGATGTGAAGCATGTGGTAATTGCATGCAGATTATATGACATGCAAGAGCATGTGGTTCTTTACCATTCAAAGTGTGGTGATTAACAATGATGTTATGTTATCACGATGGCATGCAAGAGTTGGCATGTGGATACATTTTTTGATGTTAACTAATGCATTGGATGCATGTTGAGATGTGGTGATTGACAGGAAATCCACAAATGGGCCAAGAGGGCCGGTTTACTTGACAATCTTGTGGGAGCCCATACCTGCGAGGGAGAATATATAACACCATATGGGTTGCGGACATACTTAATCAACACTACATATGCCAGTGGTTCTTTTTTCTTGTGTAAATATTGACGGATAGCTCTTGAAGGACTGTGGAACCATCTTTAGGAGGTCAAGTGCCTGATATTGTAGGCCAAGTGCCTGGTATTGGATTGGGATACGGAAGTCTAGAAGGGGTGTAAGGAATTGGATTCCTGGGGTTGTGCACCTTAGTGTGGGTGGAGGGAGTGGGCCAACCTTGTGAGATGCCTGAAGTCATTGAGTACTAGGAGCAGATGCCTGCCTTGGGGCAGATGAGGTCTGAGCTAGGGGCAAGCCTTGGGGCTAGCCTTCGACCATGGTACAGACCAATGAGGCTTATGCCTGGTTCTGAAAGTGGGGAAAAGGATAGAGATTTCTTGAGATTTCCAAGGTATTGTGGAAACTTTTGATGCCTGTTGGTTATACTAGTTCAGTAGGGGGTGTTGGGAAAACGTGAAGTAATAAATAACTAAATAAATAAAATGCTAAATTATTCAACTTAACTTCGGAACATAGTTCCTTAAAGAGGGGGAGTATGTAATGTCCCCTAATAATATTTAAAAAATAAAAATAATATAATATATTTAAATAAGTAGTAAATAAATAGTAATTCAATAATAGTAAATACAGAATAAATATTAAAGAGAATAATAATAATAATAAATAAATAAAATATTAAATAATAAATTGGAGTTCTAAATAGTAAATAAATAAGTGAAGTTAACAAAAGTAAAAAAGAATACATTAAGAAAGAGTTAAACTAAGAAAAATATAAAAATAAGTAAAGTTAACAGAAAATAAAAAGGAATAAAATAATAAAGAGTTAAATTAAGAGAAACATTAAATTAAGTAAAACCTAAAACAAAGAAATAAAATTTGCACGTTGACACAGTGAATGTGTGCATGCGATTTTAATAGGCATTGAGGAAGATTCATTCATTCATTCATAATTTCTTCATCCATTCTCTTGGGGGAAAGGTATTGTGAGGCAAAGGATTCCCTGGCAGTAGTACATTGATTGAGGGCTTAGGGGTGGCCAGCTATAAAAAAATTACCTGTAGCTGAGCCTATGGTTGGTTGGAGAGTCGTCCCCAAAATGTTTTTGCAGTTAGCAAGATTCAAATACCATTCCACTATGAAATCACAAGCAAGGAATATAATCGCTATAAGTAAGTTGTCTCTGCTCATATTTTTTTGAAAATTATGTGAATTAGTTGAATAGTTTTTGTGTTGATTATTAATTGCATATTTGATATAATTAGTTGCATGTTAATTTTTGGGGCTGTTACAAATGATGAATGAGCCACAAGAACAAATGAAGAAACTGAAATTTGGAACCTACAACAAAATAAAAATATGAATTGTTAAGAGGATACATGATTTTGAAGAAGAGGAAAAAGAAATCTAGTCTAAGAGTTGATGCCAATTTTTTTGAGTCATTGTAAGCCTAGCTGAGACTTAGACCAACATAAATTTTTAATTTATGTTGATTCAAGGTTAAGTTGTCGGTCGTAATTAAAGGGGAGTGTTGGAAATAATTACTCTTGAAAGATCTACGCACCGCCACCACTTCGCACAACACCTCACTGCCATACTTGTTTAGTTTCCAAAGGTAACCACTGCCATTCAATGTACCACCATTGCCTCAAATAGCATCGAAGAGGTGCCACTGCCATGTCCTCTTCAAATTCAAAAGGGAAACACTGTCAAACTGAACAGGCAATCAACCAACATAGTTTTTTTTAATTGTAGATGATCAGGGATGGAAGAGACACATAGTTGGGATGCAGAGTTTGAGTTCTAAGGTAGCTATAGCTGCATACTTCACTAGTTGACGTTTTGTAAATTAATGTTTGGTTTTCTGTTTAATTAGTTACAATCGTAGCTGTGTTTTGTTGTTTCCTCTGCTGTGTACTCTGACCAATATTTTAGTTTATAGTATGATGAACAAATGACATGCGTATATAGATAATATTTGTATCAATTTTACAAACAAGTTAAAGTGAGAGTTTTATCACTCAGGCATCATTTAAACACTTGGGCTCTACCACCTTGAATCCTCTTCCCACTAACGTGAATCATACGTGATACAAAACAAGTCAACAACCATTAATCCTCTTCTCGCTAACATGCATCATTTGTGTACGCAACAAGTCAACCTTGTAGAAAAAATTACGAGGGATTATGTCATCACCATGCACTGGGAGGAGGCAGTCACTGCTGTATTAAAACTGCAAAGTTCCATGTCAGAGCATAAGAACACACGTTGGATAAAGATTTTCATGGTTTCCAAGGGAACATTATGCTGCTTTAATGGTAACCAGAAGTATTCGATAATTTTTTTTTGCACTAGATTCAAATACTTAGTCACTTACCAAGAGTGAAACCTTAAAAAAATTGTGCA
The DNA here is from genome assembly GCA_034641835.2 of Pinus albicaulis. Lineage (NCBI taxonomy): Eukaryota > Viridiplantae > Streptophyta > Pinopsida > Pinales > Pinaceae > Pinus > Pinus albicaulis. The sequence goes on along the minus strand of CM076581.1, from coordinate 750,204,961 downwards.
TTCATACTATGATGTAGTGTTTCCTTTGTATATTTCCGGTTGGGGAATAAAATGAAGTTAATATTAGGAGGGTGATATTATAATATGGAATACAAATGTTTAGGAGGGTGATATTACAATATGGTGTTAAACACAGGTATTGTAAACACACACGACATTAAACACACAAGACAAAATTGAAGGATAAGTGTGAGTTATCTTATTATTCACCATAGATGTACATTTATATTACATTGGTGTGACCCTTGGATTCCACATTCCAAGGTCACTTGGACTCCTTTTGTCCATTTTTCTTCCAAACCTACCCATATAGGATTAGGTGTCCAACAGATGGATTACAATTTTTTTGATAAATAAAATTGTAAATTTGTAAAATCAAAATTTAATCAAAAGTCTAAGGAAATAATCCTGAATGGGATTTTTTTCAACAAAATATGAGATGGGTTTCCACTACCCTACTTAGTGAAGTGGCTGAGAGATGTAGTAGCACGTTCCCACAAGGGAATACATGAATTTCATGATATTAACATCTCACCTAAGGTGAGCAGAATGCCCAATCCTCATCCAAAGACCATGTATGGTAGACACCTTGAGGAAAGATTGCTTTGCTAGGATGGTACTATCCCTATGTGGGAAATGAATGACGTTTTTTTGATTATAAATCTAGCTCCCCTTCTAGTGTGGGCCTGTTTGAACTCTAATACTATCCACCTCACTTTGTGGTTAGTCACCCCATATTCTGCTTTGAGCTCTCTCCATAGAGGGCTCTACCCAACTCACCTCAATGAAAATTGATTAGGCCCTGTTGTGGCTTCTGTCATCTTCATAAGTCAATTTTTTAGACACACTATTTGGCATTCTTGGCATTACACAACTACATACTACCTCGCCCTTTAATTGGCAAGTTCATGCCTACTGTTTTCATTTCCCAACTTATATTCTTAGCATGTAGGCTGGAATGTGAGGTTGGGAGCATGATGCATAAGAAAATTCGACACCACCTCCCATTGCATCCAAACACCTACAACTCTCCCTAGTATAACAATCTCTGGTCTACACAAAATTTCCCTCCCAAATTTTATCCTTCTACTTGGTAATATTATCCATTCTTTCTTGGCTAGATTGTTCTATATTTTCTTTCTCTTTGGCCTTTTTTTCTCCTAAAATTCTCTTCCCCTCTTCATCTCTACTGGAAATCCAATATAGTTCTCTAATCCTTATCATGTGGCAACTCATTCCTTGGTGTCGACTTCCCTAGCCAGTGCATCGTTTGTTGGCATACATCTCCGCACCTTTGTTACTTAATTGTAACCGACTGACAAATTTTCTCTTCCTCCTCCTTGGAATAATTTTGCATTCTTGTTTACATGTCCACTCCCCTTCCTTCCATGGCCTCCTCCACCGCATTCAGTGTCCACATGTTCGTTTTCTCCCCTGTACTTTTCAGTATCAACACTTGGTCTAAATTCGTGCTTCATTGGAAATAATTTGTACACCAAGGGGCCGCCTCTTATTGGAAGCATACCTCTTGGGGACATACACACATGCATCACAAGCTGTAGTAGTCCACGAATTAGTTTCGATACCCTACCCTAGGACCCATCCAGGATGAACTTTCCCACTTGGAAAGGGAAGCGATCTCCTATCAACAATAGCTTTTAGGAAAACATTTTGGTGGACCTAGATGATTTGGTACCTAATTTTGAACCCACCATGGAAGGTTTAATCAACATATGCACACCATTGATTTGTACTGGAATCAGAAGTTCTTCCTAGGAAAAATATTGTTGGACCTCACTATGCTTACCGTCGACATCCTACACTCCTTAGAGCACCTCCACTAGCACTTTATGGACAACAATAAACATATGAGCCACATTGAGCACCATTGGGGCATTACCCCACCAATAGAAACACCCTCGACAACACGGAAGAACTAGTTTAGATGGCAACAACATATTCTAACTCTTAGTGTCATTTTTCTATGTATATGAACATTTTGGTTCTAAATCAAATAACTCTATTTCTAAGCCATTCTTGCCAAATTTTTAGCATATATACTCTCTACTAACTTTTGTGAAACATGATCTCACTTGGATCCCAGTGAAAAGTGCACTTTGGCTATGGTTCAATCTCTCTAGTGAAAAACTAGCCTAAAATCACTTGTATATCCACATAAATACCAATTTGAAAAAGAATACAATATTTATTAAAAAAATAGTGAAAAAAATTAAAATATGCAAACATTTTGGTGAAAACATTATTAAAAAGAAAAAAATTACTAAGAATTTTCAAACTCTAGACTTAATTTAATGTTGGTTTATAATTAAATAATTTTATCAAAGAATTAGACATATAAATATAAACTTTTCTTTCAATCAAAGTGTCAACTTTATTTTTATCTATTCATTTTGAAAATAAACATATCATTTAAAACATTCACACTAATGATCCATTCTCTCTCTATATAATTCAGTTATGTATTATAATCACATTTTTTATTAATTATATAATAATATATTTAATTAATTACATATAATAAATAAACACAATGTAAAATATTACAATATTTATAATAATAATTTAATTTCATAATACAGTTTTTCTCATACATATAAAATACAAAATATAATAATAATTTTATTTGGGAATATAGTTTTTCTCATACATATACAATACAAAATCATAAAAATATAAATATAATCTATGATATGCAAGATGAGTGTATTTTCATATTATGACTTTCACAATCAATTTGATAAAATTAAATTTTGACCTCATATAACATTAATAATATACAATCGTTTTGTTAGTTTTTTAATATCTAATCACACATCCCCATACATATATATATACTCATTAATTTTTCACTCAAAATTTATTATGAAGAATGAACAATTACATAAAACACTATATTATAACAAGAGTGATAGTTGGATAACGGTATAGTCCTTGCCTATTTTGATAGTTATTAGTATCTTGGTGATTAAGGAAGTTTAGGGTCCATGCTTTGTATTTATGAAAACGGTTGTTTTTAGGTGGAAACATCTGTGGCTTTTCCAATTTTTTAAAATGGATATATTTGAAATTTCAGTTTAAATATTATTAAACACTTGAACAATGTCTTGAAAATATGAAAACTTGATTTGGAAAAGTCTTTTTATTTGACTATAATGATTTGTGAAATTTACAAAATTCTCACGTAAGCATGTAAATTAACATATAAAAGTATAACTTAAGATGCAGAATAATAACTTAGCCAAATCATGAACAAGGAAAAACATGAAGCATTAAGACAAAGCTAATAACAAAGTTCACCCCCTCCACTAGGTTACATCTCTGGATTAACCTCCAAAGGTCGAATCTCTCTATTGTCTTTCTTTAAAGAGGAAGGTGTACAATGCTCTATTAAAAAGGGTTGAAAACCTAGAGTTGTCTTCTACTACCAAAGCGTTTTCAAAGTTCATACATTACAAACAATCCTTCAATGCCTCAGAAAGAATTCCACTTGAGTTATCAATGATCTCTAAATAAAAAGTGCTCTCAAGTAAAATTTTCTGTCCAAAAACTCAGTCCAATTCCAAAGAGTACATAAGAGGAATTTATAACTTTTAGAGGTCCATAAACAAAGGATAGGATATCTTCTTAGATCCACATTCCAAGGAGAGAAAAACTCACCAAATCCATTAAAAGAAGAAATTATGAGATTCTTAAGGAGAAAATATCTCAGATCCACATATCAAGGACCTCATCCACATTTTCAAGAGAAACAATACCATGAAAATCTTAACTTGATAAGAAAATTGTTTGTGAGGTGCATTATCACACTTAATAAATTTCCTTTTTACAAATTAAATGGAAAATACATGAGAAAATTAAGACCCATAATGTATTAACCATTTACACTTCAAACTTATCCACATTTTTCCGAAGTCTCTGAACTTCCCTCTTGTGAAAAGGTTTTTTTAAAACTTGTCATGTGCCAATGATAAACAACTTTGAAATTTTTCCAAAAGAGGAGATTCTCCTAGATCAACCCTTCCCTCACCAGAAAAGAAAAAAGAAGAAGCTTTTGGTCCACCAAAAATCTATATCAATACTAAAGTTCTTTGGCAAACTGAAGTATGTTTCTAAACAACTTTTCCCTTTGTTTGTAGCAATATGAAATAAAAATGTTACTTTCAAAATTTTCACGAGGATATCCAATCACTCACATGGAATCGAAAATGTGATTTCCATTAAAAAAAAGGTGATCACATACCACAACGTTTGTAAAATAAGGGAAAATCAAACAACAATCCAAGAATATTACAACAACAAAAATCTCAAAACTAACGAACAATTATAAGATCGGACAATTATAAGATTGAAGGTCATACTTTGTTATCGTTCAAGCTGAGTTATTATTATTATTTTATTTTTTAATCTTAGTAGGTTCTTATTATTTTCTATTTATATAAAAAAACAGGCATAATAGATATAAAAATTAGACCTCAACCTGCTAAAAATAAACCAAATCACTATTAGACAAGTGGCTAATTGGTTGATGAATAACGATTACCATGGCAACAACTCCACGAGGCTACACTTAATTTTCATTTTCCTCTAGGGACTCATCACCCTCAATGAAAAAGTAAGAAGAATCACAATCTACATGCTCAAGCCCCTCTTAATGGTGCTGCCAATAATATCGAGTTGTTGGAGCTCTTGGTATTTATAAGTTTTTCTATGGGAATGGATATATATTCTACCTTGTAAGGTCTGAGTCCTTCCATGTCAACACACATGCTGAGAAAAACCATACTTTCTATGGTCTACCTTTGGCGCCACCACAACATTGCTTCGCCTATTCACAACCTACAAAAGGAATGAATCTACGACAACAATTCAGGGATTTCCATCCACTATCCACACTGACAAGAATGTGAAATAATTTTCAGTATATCAAGTGATATTAGTGGGAGTTCACAAGCTTGGAAAGACCATTGCATTCACACTTTATGGAGATCCCACCACAACTTTTCCAGTCAATAGAAGATGGAAGCAAAGGGATTTGCCTAATCTTGTTGTTGCAAGAATGAGGCAGTCTTGTTGACATTCCCATGCCTTGAAGCCTCTTTCTGAAAGAAATTCAAGTCCTTATAACCAAAGTGTTGTTGTAAAAGAGCTTCTACTTTCTGTTCCCAATCAAGTTGTGTGTCTTGTAAAAGGATAAACATGTAAATTGTTGCCACATAATTCATCTTGAAACAGAAGTGGGTTCCTAGTACCATTTCTGGATGCATAACCGGAGGATGAATTTTCAAAACTGTCTATAAATCCAGACTCATCATGTTTTCCAGTTTTTTCGAGTGTATTGCCTCCACCAATTACTGTATAGCGTGCCACCGTTGTTATGTATACCATTACAATATCACTGCCAGTATTCCCTCGATGCATATGTGACTAACGTCAGTTGTTGGCTTTCTTTCATTGTTGGAATCATGGAACAAACCACCGGACAACGTCATATACCATTAGGTACCACCGTTTCTCTTGGTATTCTCGTGGTCTAATTCCACCATGCACCATGCACCATACTCTACCACCAAAATCATTGTCGTTGAATGGAACCTATGCCATTTTCATTGGCATATAAACATATTTTGGGGTTGTTGTTAAGTATGTGGAACCTCACCAACAATATGCCAAAAACTTTTAATTTTATAATCCTTATCATTCTGCAAAGCTATAATATGCAATCTCTCCAGTTCATATTGATACATAACAATATTTTGTCCCAAAGCTTCAACCTTGTATTTTATGTTGCAAGCCTATGTTCTAGTGGTTACGAGAACACATCAACGTGTTAACTCTGCTCTAGGAAGTTGGTGGTGATCCAATGGAATTTCATTATGAACAAAAAAAACGTTTACTCTTATGTTTCTCAATATCAACTAACAATTAAATCATTAACATTAGAGGTGACTCTGGTGCTCTTTAGGGAAACATAGGTTGATGGAAACAAATTGATGATAAAGAATGCAATGCCTAATTACACTAGAGGCTCTGTAAATGTCATCATGTTTTAGCTAAGAGCACAGAGGTTGATGAATGCTAAACATTGTTCAAAATAATATTTAGATCACAAGTAATATTTCATCGTTCAATCGTCATCTGGCATTGACATGAGTGACTTGATTTATCTGCAACAACTATAGCCCATTATTTATGCTCTACCTTGATATGCAGAGCAATGTATTTTACGCAGCACTCGTCCTTGAGCAACCATGTTGGAAAAGTTGCATACCATGAAGGCTTCCCGCAGATTGAATTTGAGGGCATGGAAAGGACATATTCGTGTTGCATGTATTATGACCCAGAGAGTGATATGGATTCAACAATGATGGTTGTAGCAGCTGTTTTTTTTTTCACGATTCAAATTGGACCAACATACAATAATTCAATAATATAGCCAAAGGAAATGCATGTTTCCTTCGAAGCCAAATTCCTACTACGAAACTATCATTTTTTTTTAAGGAACCTTATTGTAAAATCCTTTTCATGAGGAGACATCGATAGCCATGGTGCATCATCAAAATTAGAATTTGTTGTTAAAACAACACAGAAAATTCATTTTCCATATTTTTCAATATCAAAACTTAAAAATCAATGTCAATAGCATAGTAATATTCAATGATACCGTCGTTTTGAAATATGCACTTAAGCAACCAAAAGATTTCAATTATGGAGAAATTCCAACCATTCTTTACCAATCCATTTGAATGGATCTTTCTTTAACTACATTTCATTTTTGGCAAGGTCTTCCGTAACTTTCCTCCAATATCGTTGACGAATTTTCAGATAAAGCCTCAAACAATTTTCAGCCAACTGGCCATTTTGATGATAATATGTGCAAAAATTCTGCATCTGCAGCTTCCTCTCACCATTATCTTTCTCACGATGTGGATATTAGCTTTTTTTCATTTTTCCTTCATGAATTTCCTCTACATATTCATTCTTTTTTTGGAAACTTTATTGTTGGTCAACTCACAAAATGAACATGAAATTTTATGCCAAAAACCATGATTCTCACTATCATGTCTCTTATAATCAAAAGAAACTTTAGTGTAGTGAGGGTTACTTTAGTGTAGTGATGGTTATACCTTTGATGTTTGTCTTTGTCACAACTTTGACAAGGTAAAATTGATGATATATATGTGCCCTTCGAAGCATCACTTGGTTTAACGGTCTTGGGAGACTCTCAAATCTCTTCTATGTTGTATCTTATCCCAGCATATTGAGGTCGATATTCAACCGTAATGGGTTTTGTTATAGGAATTTTCCTTCATAACCCATCTTTAATAAATTTTTTGATCCAATTCCTCGAGTGTGCTTCTTGAAGGAACCAAAATAATCATCTTCTTGTGAGGAAACTTAATGTGAACTAGTGTTGCTTACCTTGTTTACCTTACCATTCTCACACTTCAAGATGTTCTTTTTCGCAACTTGCAATTGCAAATCCATTTATTTGAGTCTATTTTGGAGCTCTTTCTTTTCATCTTCTAATATACTCATATGCTTTCACAACTCATTGCTTTCTCTGTCCTCATTATACAATTCCTGTACTATTTTCTTCATGGTTAAAAATTCTTGAAAAACCTTTGAGACTTGATAAATATTGGTAAAGAAAGGGCCAGAAAAAGACTTATTTTTCCAAAATTTACATTTAAAAACTTAAGAAATTACATTCTCAACTAGTTTCCTTCTTGCTTAGATGAAACCTGGAAAATGTACCCACTAAGCCAAAAAATCAACCACTCTCATACCAAATGAATTAAAAACTTGGGAAAGTATTTTTACTTGACTCTAAGGGTTTGTGAAATTAAGTTACAAAATCGTCACATAAGCATATAAATTAACACATAAAAATGTAACTTAAGATGCACAATAATAACTTAGCCAAACCATGAACAAGGAAAAACATGAAGTATCAAAACAAATATGATCACAGAGTTCACCCTTTCCATTGTGCTGCATCTTCGAATTTGCCTCCAAAGGTCAAATCACTCTATTACCTTTCTTTAAAGAGGAATGTGTACATTGCTCTACTAAAAATGACTGAAAACCTAGAGCTTCCTTATACTACGAAAGAGTATTCAAATACCGTACATTACAAACAATCCTTCAATACCTCAAAAATACTTCCACTTGATCTCTCAAATATCTCTAAACAAAAATATCTCTCAATTAAACTTTTCTCTCCAAAAAATCCCTCCACTTCCAAAGAGTACATAAGAGGAATTTATAACTTTTAGAGATCCATAACAAAGGAGAGGATATCTTATTAGATCCACTTTCCAAAGAGGTAATAACTCACTAGATCCATTAAAAGAGGAACTTTTGAGATTCTTGAGGAGAAAATATCTTAGATCCACATATCAAGGACCTCATCCACATTTTTAAGGGAAAAAATCCCATGAAAATATCAAATTCTAACTTGAGATTAGGAAACTGTTTGCAAGGTGTATTCTCACACTTAATAAATTTCCTTTTTACAAATTAAAAGGAAAATGCATGAGAAAATTGAGACCCATAAAGTATTAATCATTTACACTTCAAAATTGTCCAGATTTTTCAAATTTTCTGTGAAATTCCCTCTTGTGCAAGGGATATTTTAAAACTTATCATGTCTAAAAAATAAACAACTTTAACATTTTTCCAGTAGGGTAGATCCTCCTCGATCACTTGATTATGCGTGGATTCATAAAAATGGGAGATTGATTGAATTTATGTGAAAATTTGGTGAAATGTTTACATGGAATCTAATAATGTGCGAAACAAGTACGTAAAGAGGGAATGCATGCAGATATGTGGAAGTGGGGGAATATTGGTTACGCAGAGGGGGAATGTGTGCATAGGTTTATAAGTGGGGGAATAGTGGTTCTCCCACATACACTCCTCTTTTGTATATCCTTTCAATTTTATTTGATAGAAGGTGATTGGAGGTGTTGAAGTGCAGAGATGTGAAAGTGAAAAATAAAACTATTTAATAAAGAAGTTTGGAGAAAACCATTCGTAACAAACCCACTCGAGAGTAATATATCATGTGTTGGAAATATGCATGCCAAAAATTGCATGATAAACACCTATCCAATGAAACTACGAACACATTTCTCTTGAATTTTTCATTAGCTTCTCTCTATATATTCTAACTACTTATATACCATTATCACAACACATACATATCCTTATGTAGAGAAGTATCATACCAGATAATAGAAATTGAAATTGCTAACGATAAATTTAAGTCTATTAACGTGTGAGAGGAAGAAGTGTTATGTGGGAGAACAAGTGTGCAGAGAAAAGAATAAAAAAATTCTTCTACAATATTCCATACATCTGTATATATTCCCACACACTACATATTAATCAATTAATTAGTAGTTTTGGATTGTTAAAGTTTAGGGAGTGCAGGGTCAATGCTTTGTCCTTATGAAGATGGCGTTTTTTACATGGTGGTACCTCCCCTTTCTACATTCTGTTACAGTGGATGCCGATGCACTTTTAGAGTAGATTCTATTAGTCACTTGAATTATTTCCTGATTATGTGTGGATTCGACAAAACAAGATATCGATTCAGTTTATGTGATAATTTAGTTAAACGTTTGTGCAAAAAGAATCAGTGTGTGGGAGAAATGCGTGGAGGGGGAATGTGTGCAGATCTGTGGAAGTGCGAAGATGCAAAAGAGAGGAAGAAAAACACTTAGCAAATCACTTTCAAGAAATCCATTCATAACAATCCCCCTTAAGGACTAGTAGGATATGTATTGGCAATGTGCATGCCAAAAAGTGCATGATAAACACCTAGCCAATGTTTTGTGGGAGAACAAGTGTGTCGAGAAAGGAACATAAAATTTACTCTACAATGTTCCATACATCCACATACATTCCCTCACACTTCATCTTAATAAATTAATTAGCGATTTTGGCTTATTAATGTTTGGGGCATGAAAATTTTGTGTTACATGTATATCAGGTGCGAAATAAGGGTGAAATATTAACGCATAATGGTTCTCCTACACATATTTATTTTATGCACGAGTCAAATTACTAATATGATTTAAAACTAAAATATAATTAAATTAAATTGAATTAAAAAAGCAAGTTTGTATGTTTCGACAGTTCTATTTATTGTGATTTGCTACGACTAATATTGATTGCGGAGCCATCTACACGTTCTTGATTTGCTTACAACCAATAAAAATTACACAATTATTTAATTTAAATGCTGCTTAGCACTGCAACAAACAATTGATTAAGAGTCGATTTTTTCAATAAACATTGAAGAGTCTCAAGAAATATACGTTAAATGACGTGAAATTTGATGTCATATAGTATGAAAAGTGATGCCATATCACCAAAAACAAGAAATTGTGGAAATATGCTTATGTGGCCAAAATAAGTGACACATGGCAGTACAACACACTAGCCACATGAGGCTTAGTTATTCATTTTCGGTGCAAATTCATAGAGTATCTTTTCTAGTTAACATTGAGAGAAACCTAAAAGAATCTGTGAGAAAAGGAACTTTATGTCATTTAACCAAAGAATTAGTGTTGGTCTTTATCCGATTAACACATCACAATTTCAGGGGATAAATGTATGAATGTTATCCATATCATTTGTACACGTCAACATCTAATACAACTCACCATATAACATTAAAATAACGGATTACCAAAAAACATGAATGTTTTTCTTTAAAAAAAGAGAACAATTTGTTGTCATAACTAAATATTAGTGCTAATCCTTGCAATTAGAGTATTAATCCATGTACTTTAACTAAAACTTATACCACCAAATATTTGTAATGATATAATATGTCATATATACTATTGAAAGCATTGAATATCAAAACATGAGAGAAAAGACAAGTGTGTAGGGTCGCCATATATGAAAAAATTGTGCCAAGACAGAAATGCTTACATAGATGTGGGAACTTGCAGGGACAAATATTGATTGAGGTGGAGAGGATTCTGCACCTAATAATAAAAAAATAAATTAAGGCTTAGTAATTTTATTAACATATATTATGCAAATATATGTGCAATAAAGCCACGATTTGAGTGCTTAATAGAATTTAGGCATTGTGTAATGATTATTGGTTGTAAAGATATCAAGAAGGTCATATCCATCCATATTATGAAATAGTATTTTCAACATTTATTCAATGAATTGACGCATAGTAAAAACAATGTTCGAGTGCTTAATTTCATTTACTAATTGTAAACAAATAAAGAAGATGCCTAGGGCTACATAACTAGTATCTGCCACTGTAGAATGAAATGTTGTGTGAACCCCCTTCACACACTTCTTCAGCACTTTAACCCATTTGGAAGCAACATTTTGGCGAAATGTTACATAGATGGAATAAACCCCCCACAACACATATTAACAGATATAAAAAATTAATTATGACTTAATATTATGATTAACAGAAGCTCGGTTGCAAGTAAATGTAAATCTATTTGACATTTATTTTGTGAATCGATACGTAATGAGGACATCATTCAAGTGATTAATAAAATATTAAAATAATAATTAAGGCTTAATCCTACGATTAATAAAATATCCTTTCCTAGTAAACATTAGTCTTTTAAGCATTTGTTTGGCGAATTTACGCGCAAGAAGGACATTGTTCGAATGCTTAATAACATTTAATCTAATGCATTATGTAATGGTTACTAGTTGTAAACAAGTAAAGAAGGTCTTGTCAATAAAAATTATAAAATAGGATTTTCGACACTTGAAAAATTTACGTGTAATCAAAACATCATTCAAGTGCTTAATAGTATTTATTGGTTGTAAACAATTCAAGAAGGTGTACATGGCTCCAAAACTAGTATCTATCTTAACATATTAGAAGAATGTCCGGAAGAGAGATATGTGCAGGAGAACCTTTGTTCCCTCGTTTCCACACCTCCACATATGGTACTCCTCTGCACATATCAAATTCCTGAAACAAAGATTAACATATATTAACAATTAATTATAGATTAATCCTATGATCAACAAACATATTTTCATATCTCCATGGAAAGTACTATTGAAATCATAAGAATTCATACTAGAGTAATGGTGAAATCATTATATATTTAGAGCTTAAGAGAATGAAAGCCTATTGAATTTTGCTAATGGTTCTTATTTCTTCGTTCTTGTTTTTTGTGCTACAATGTTATCACATTGTCACATTAATTACAGTAAGGAGAAATTGTAACATGTTCCTCTTATCTAAAGGTTTTCTATGTCAAAATGAACAAGAGAACAAAAGCATGAAATATGGACCCTTTTTCATAATCGAAAATTGATATGGAATATGAAGCATAAGTATTCTTGTTTCAACATGATTGTGGAAAGAAGCATGGCATAATATACATTACTAAGTAAACCCATAATATTTACAAGATCAAAGTAAAAAATTCAGCACATAGAAAGGAATGAGGCAACAAGTTCAATTCACATCCTTGAGAAACTCATAGCTTATAAATGTACTATTTATGGAAAGAGAAATTATGGTAAGCTTTGTCTACTACTCAGTTATCATATTGTTGTGAACAAGGATGATGAAGAAGTTGTGAAACCTATGTAGTGCAATGCAAAAATAGGTAAGTGATTATGATTGTAGTTTATTCAATACTCAAATATAGCAGCCATTAAAGAAAACAAATTAGAGAATGGGTTGAAAAAACCTTTAGAATTTATTCCATGAAATACATAAATATGTGTAAAGCAAAGGAGTCAATATGATATTTCTATTTACTAAGGTTGTGTACATATGAACAAAATTTTCCAAATCAAGGTAATCATGATGATTACTTTAGGAAAATTTCTTTAAAATCCATGTGGGTATATTTATAACTACTACATCGAAAACTTAGATAGATGTAACAAACACCTCCCCTCACATCTACCCAAGTGACTGGTCAACTGGGGTAAACATGAGATGAGGGGTAGTTATGACCAGATTCAACCTCCTAGGTGACCTTAAGGAAATGGAGTCGACAAACAAACCTTATTGACTTCACTCAGGTACCAGTGGACCCTCAAGGAATAACCCAACCCCTCTAGGAGTCTAGCCACTGATCCAACATGAATATTCATTGAATTTTACCCCCAGTCTCTCCCTTCCCAAGGCCTCAGTGCGACTGGACCTCCTAGTCACATGCATAAGCCTGTATCATTGCGACTGTGGACTAAATTTATCGGCGTTGTGCCAACGATTGCAGATTTTAAGGCTATATTCTAGGGTCGAGGCTAGACCTCTACTGTAAAATATGCATATTTCAGTTTCAGTTTTTTTTAGAAATATTCAAAAACTTCATGCACATGCTACGACCTCCACAGAGCACTTTCTTGGGAAAAGTAGGAAGATATTTTTTTTTATTTTTTTTGCAGGAAAATTTTGGGAGGCGAGTTTTCAGATCATATATGAAACCTTTGTTGCAAAATATACCATAAAAATAATATATCTGTCTTCCTTGTGAAAAAATACCCAAATTAAAAGAAAAATTTGGTCTAATCGGAGTCCGAATGAGGTAGATATCACTGATTTAAAATTAGTTGAGTTGTAGAAAATTTTCTAACATAATTTTGTGGACATCGACTCTCCTATCATTTTTTGTAGTTTTTATGCATAATTTCAGAAACAATTATTTCAAATATGAGCAAATATTAAAAAATCACCCAATTTAAAAAAAAAATGGTCGAATCAGAATTCTGATGAGGGAGATATCGCTGATTTAAAATCAACTATTTTTTTAGAAATTTTGTGACGGCGAGATAGTTGCTACATGAATATGAGTTTCCAGAGTGTACAGATCAAGATTTAAATCACATGGGAGGTTGCAGAATGCTCATTCTATTTCTAGAAACACGTTATAATACATATCCTGAGTTATATTGTCTGAGTTATGTCCATTTTAAATTAGTTTTTAATATATGGAGCAACATTCAGAGTGGGTTCCCTTTGGAGACGTGCCCTCCCACCCTGCTTTAGTAGACACCTGATTCACATTCATCAGTTTTATCATATCAAAATATGTCTTGGGTTATTTATAGGCATTCCCTCCCACCCTAGGCTATATAGGAACCTACTATTTCATCAATAGTAAACATCACGATTATGGGTCAACTACATAGAATCCTTGTCATTGAATTCCGTTTGCTAGGCCACACATTGTTTGTATCACAGTTGGTCACAAAATTTATAGGGTATCTATATACTCAGATTTTTGTTTTTCATGGTTATGGGTCATCCAAAAACCCATGCTTCCTCTAATTCCATTTTCTAGGCCGCACACTTTCTGTATCAGAGTTCGTCACAAGCACTATAGGGTATCTCTATCCTCAGATTTTCATTCATCATGGTTACGGGTTAACCACACAAAACCTTTCTCTTCACTGGATCTTCATATTCAACAAAGGCTTCTCATGAGGGAACTTTGCGCAATGGGGACCATTGTTTATTAAGGAGGGAGGAATTATTCAAATGGAAATTTGCATCTACCCATGGTATTCATCCACCCATGGTATTTATCCACCCATGGAATTTACCCATGGTATTGTAAGTGGAACCCACCCTCAGTATTGTAAGTGGAATTACCATGGTATTGTAAGTGGCATCTAGCCTGTAGTGTATTCATCCTCCCATGGTATTTATGCACCCATGGAATTTATCCATGGTATGGTAGAGTGAAGTCAGCTTTAAAATGGGAACCCTTATGATTACATGTGGTATTGTAACTAAAAAAAGCTATAAGTAACAAGTCGCATTTTGTAAAAGGATGAATGGTCCATCACAATGTATCTTTTACACTTATCCTCTATTTTACTAAAAAAAAGTTTCTTTGTGGTTTTATTTACTGTGTGTTCTCTCATTTTTTTTTATTTTTTTCTTTCTTTCTGTAATTTCAAATTTTTAGATCTTGGGGGCCTCCCCACAATATACATATCACCCTGTAACTTTTAGAAACCATAAATTACACAAGGAAAATTCTTGTAAACCAAAAATGACTCTAGGACTAAGTCTAACCATCCCCAAACGGGATTGGCGTTCTGTCAAACACTTGGTAATATTACAATCTATAGGTCATGAATACAAGACTGAACATAAGGGACTTGGAAATCATGAAACTTATCAAGAAGGATCACCACCCTCTCTCATTATTTGTATTATCATTAATTAGGTCTTTCATATATTATTATTTCAGTTACAAGTAAAAACATGAAATGAACCATGACTAGAACTAGTCACATAACCATGCTTATAACCAACATATAACCAACATATAAACACATAAATAACCATAAGATAATAGCCATTAAAGCCAAATAAATACAAGTTCAAAATAAAGAGAACTTATCTTTCACTAAACATAGGTAAGAGCTAACGAAGTTCAGGACTTCCACGTACCACCCGACCATAGACATGGCTAAAACAAATATTTCTTTCAGCCAATCACCCCTATGCCATATTCCAAGCATGATTGTGGGATCTCATGGATAAACCAATTCAAAAAAAACTAAGGGAATCCAAAGGTTAAACCACCTCCACCCTCTCCATACCCTGATCTCACCTAAACCGACACAAAGATCACAAAACCGAATCAAGCTTGGAATTCCTCCAGATATCATCACCATATTTGAGAATTTTTTTGTATCCTTGTGTCTAGGGTTTATCCTAGTGTCTAGGGTTTATCACAATCCAAACCGGATCACTAGGCACTTACAAACACCACCTTGGGTTACCGTGTATCTTTCCAAAACCAGTCCAGGGATTCCTAGGCCTTTGGGAATGAACCTTTGACCACCTCCGCCCCAGATTCCGAAAACATTCAACAATTCCAAAGCTAAAAAATGATAACAATTCCATCACACCATGGCTATCTGAAAAAAGGCAAGGTGATGAGCACCATCATTAGGTACATTCTAAGGGGTTAATTTCCACCTTTTTAGCTTAATTATTCTCTCTCACTCACATTTAATTGCATTTTTTCATATGTTTCTTAGTGAGAATGGTGTATTAAGGGTTTTCATGCTTTGAGGCCTAATGCGGATTAAATTCAAGAAAGTGAGGGGAATAATGCCATTTTTAGGAATATTTCACAATTAGGGCTCGGAGTAGACAAAAAGGAGTGATTGTAGGAGGGCTGACCACCTCTTAAATTCTAAAAGAAACCAATATCTCCTCAATATTATCCTCCAATAGCTTCGAATCAGAGGCATCCAAGCAAGTGAAAGATCAAAGGGATCCAAGCTCCACTTCTCTCGATTTCGAAGAGAACAGATACTTACTTTTTAGGGAGATTTTGGTAGATACCCTTTAGCATAAATAGGCTAGAGCAACAACTCACTAGGATTCGAATTTTGGATGTAGCTAGATCACTCTTGGCTTTGGTATTAGATATTTCTAACTTTCATATTTTATGTACAAGACTGGTTATGAAATACAATGAGTATTTGGTTTCTTCTCCACTGAGTTAGTTTCAGGGAGCTGACCTTGTGGGTTAGGGCCCAATCCATTGGCCTCAGTCTCTATTGTGTAATTTTGTTTTATTTCAGGTTGCATTAGTTAGTTTCCTTCATTTCATGTTCGGTAGCATATAAAATCTCAAAAATATGTGCTAAGCCTATCTCTCTCACCTCTTTCATTGCAGATTGAGGAGGAAGGACTTCCACCATAGACAAAAACCTCTCTAAAATAGTCACAATATGGGGGGATGTTTCAATAAAATGGATCCCACAGACATAAAAATAATTAGACTACAAACTCCTATGGCTGACATATTTAGAAATCACTAGTGGTTGGGATTCTTTGAGCTCCTCAAGGGGTTTGATGATGAAGTGGCTCAAGAATTTGCAGTAGCCTTGCACTCTCAAGCAGATGATCAGGCCGCCACAATGGTAAGAGGGCTAGAAATTACCATAACACCTAAGCTCATTAGCATATTCACCACCTTACCCATAGGATTTAAATGGAACAGAGAGGACAAAGTATCTAGTATGGCCTCTAAGAAGAGTTTATTCTTTCCCAATGATGAATAAATTGAAGATACGAATGGGGTAAGAAGGGAAAGTCTACCTTACCCATGGGATAAGGTAGCTTACCATAACATAAAATATATCTCCTGCGAGGGTATAATAACCATGGTCTATGGGTACCATTTTATATTGTTTCATGGACTTAGGTTCAAAGGGGATTTTCCCTTAGATCAGAGACTAAATATCCCATATTTCCACCTGCATTAAATCAGAGATATGAGTGAGAGGGTAAGGGAGAGAAAATTTTAGCACCTATCTCATCATGGTCTCATTAAACTCATAATGGAAGATTATCTCAACAGACTCAACATCCCTGTACTTTGGTACACCTTCATTGACATGGACAGAGAATAATTAATTGGGACAAAAACCATCACTCCTGGAGATACCCCTACCTCTAGCCTTGGAGAAAGGGGCATCAAAGAAGAGGAAGAAGGAATTGAAAGAACAGAGGAAGAAGAAGGAAGGAAAGATAGAAGAGGAGGAGATACCAGACCCCAAGCTTACCACTAATATCTCCTCTCAATAAACCAACCTTTCACTAGCGACTAATGAAAAGGAAGTGGCTGCCACCTTAGCCACTCTAAGAACCCCTGTGAAAGTAAAGAGAAAGAGGGAAAACCCCATGTACTTCAGGAGTAGGAAGAGTGCCAGGGTGAAACAAGGGAGGCCTCAAACTCCAACCAAGAGCCCAATCAAAATTGAAGAATCACCAAATAAGAAAGGAGAAATAGGGCCAGAGTAGGGGCAATATTCAAGATGCCACTTCACCTAAAAATACACCTATGACCTATACAAGAAGGCACTCCTCAATTCTAGCATCCATCAAACATGCAAAAACACCCACGAACCTCGAAGAGAAAGAAAAGAAGGGGCAACATGAAAAACAAGGTTTTCTATAGGAAACATAGATTTTGCTACAAGAAACTTAGACAGTGCTACAGGAAACTTAGAATGTGCAATAGGAAGAGAAAAAATCACGGGAGAAGAGAACATGGCACCCTTAGAAGGGAAGGAGGCTCAAGGTGATGAAAAAGAGGAAGACGTTGAGGGGTAGGATGCCAAAGTTGAGAAAAAAGAGAAGGAAGAGGAGGAATCAAAGGAAGAACCAGCCTCTCCAAAAAATGTCCCAAAAGACATTACAAAAATTTAACATCCTAGCCCACATCCAAAATCCTATTACACATTCATTGAAGGAGGTAGGATGTTCCCTCAAAATCTCTCATTTCTCTTGTTCTATGAGCTAGAGAAAGCAAGAGTGCACACCCACCACTAGATGATAATTTCCAAAAATAGGAATGTGGAAAATGTGGGGATCATGAAAGAGAAAATCATTGATATGGGGAGAGATTTGGTTGATGTTAGAATTAGGGAGGCAATGTTGAAAGAGAAGCTACAAGAGGCATAAGAAGAGAATGCAAGATTGAATGGCAAACTGAAACAAAAAGACAAACAGATTGCCACCATGGAATATTTGTGCATGGAGGCAATACAACAAAATCATCCCTGAAATTCTTATGTCATTGACCTAAAGGAGCAGTGGCTATAGTTCCAAATAAAAACACTAGCATCAAATGGGTCATTGCCTTTCTAGAATTACTGGCAATTTATTGATTTTTGTAGTCAGTCCAACATAGAAGATAGGGCCAAATTGGCATAATTTCACATGCATAATATTGTGTGATAAGCATCTCTCCATTGGAGCTTGAGGAGGAAGGATTTCCACCACAGATCAAAATGTCCTTTTAGTTTATAATTTCCTCGAAAGGCTAGTTTACTTTGCCTATCATTAACATGTTGTAGATGTAGATGTAGAGTTTTCTTTAAGTTGCATAGGTAGGTTTATGTAAATTCAAATCATATTTTCCACCATTTTTATGATAATATTTTCAATGATGAATGCATCAACATGTAGTTTTACTTTAGTTTTGAATAGAGCAACATAGGATGACCCCTTCAACATCGTCATATCGAGTCTTCACCCTTCATCGACCACCTTCCACCCAAGTCATATACAACCCTATTTTTGGAGATCACCACCACATTAGAAAGAGCCACATTGAGGGTGAAAGATAGGCTTAGTGAAGATTTATGAGCTTGGAAAAGGGGTTGGATACCCTTCATCTACCTAGATATTTCTTTACCCCACCTCTCCTAACCTTTTCCTTGCCATTTCTAGCCTCAAACTCCATACGATATGTTTCTATAGCTTTTGAGGACATCATGTAGCATTACAAGAAATACTACAGCAATTCGAAACACTCTCTCCTTCATCCCAAAATAACTCTTTCACCTCATCTAAGCGTAGCCAAGCCACCAATAGAATTTTAGCTCGAACCTCTGGTCCAGGGTCCCTCTTAGACCACTTCAACGCCTCCTTATTTTGATGAAAAACATAGTCGTTTTGGAGTGTGCTTAGTTCATTACTAGATGCATCATTAAACACAATAGTTAAGCATAAGTAGATAGGATTTAGTTTGTTATTTGATTCAATATGTGTGCTCTAGATTAGTTTCATTTTCTGCAATTCAATTCAACAATATAGCTTATGAATGCCACTTAGTGTAATTTCCTTTCTTGAAAATAGCTAGATGAACTAATGTGATATAGAGTAGTTTCTTTCCTTGTTGATATTGTAATGGTCATGATTTTTTTCCAGACTTATATTACATTTAGAAGTGTGACAAACTTCCTTTCCTAGAAGTAACCCTAGTAGTAGCACCTAATTGTAGAACTTAGATGAGGATGGCATGGGTAGAACTCATATGTTGTGCATATAACATTGTCACCTCTAAGTTTGTACAAATGTCAGGTTGATAAAGTAAAGTTCATGAGTATCCCTTGGGAGTTGCAGCACTCTTGGTGCAATACCAGGGCTCACCACAACAAAATGCTAATAACCACTCTCAAAACCCAGAAAAACCATGTGACCGACAACAAAAGAACCAAATACCAACATGCACATACCATGTTTGTCAAAACCAGGTAGGAAAAAATACATGCAATCTATTATCTACAAGTATTCCCATTGAATCTGCTTGATCCTACTCTTCCTTGATTGATATTTTCTTTTCTTTCATTTCCTTGTCCTTATTTTTCTTTCTTTTCCATTTCTTGAGTCAATGCTAAAATGCTCCAACAAAAATATAAGTGTCCAAGAGTGAGAGAGAGAGAGAGAGAATATAGAGAGAGAGATAAAAAACCGAGCTCACAAGAGCTACATTGACAAAAGGTACCTACTAATCCTCATAAGCCTTTTTATTAATGTGGTCTCTATTTTCTTTATTTTCTAATATTTTCCTTCATTTTCCTCCTCACATGCAACGTGTGACCTTTCACCTTCCTTTTCTTATAATTTCCTTTATTTTCATAAATAAATGTTCCAAAAATACCTTTTCCCTCTTTAATGCATTAGCCATTGCCTTTGAAAATTTCCTTTTATCGATAAACACATCCAGTGATTCCCACTAAGATATATTGCCCAACATTAATCTTGGAATAAGTGTCCCTTAACCGTGGTCTTATTTTTTCCTTTGTTAACTTATATTACATGAAATTTTAAAGTGGGTCTATTACAAAAACCTCTCCCTTGGGGAACATTGTCCTTGGTGTTAAACCACAAATATTCGTTAGCAAAACCACTGAAAAAACATACCACTCATGGAGCTTTATAAATTAGCTCAATTTAGTATTTACAATGAATAAATAGCTCAAAATAAAAAACCATCATGAAATAATGACAATATAACAACCATACTGATTATTGGAGGTTTATAACTTAGCTCATGGCGGTATTTACAATAGCAACCAAACATATATATGTAAAAATAGAAAAATTTCTTTTCCTCAAACAACAAACAATGAAGGATACATAGCCCATATTTGATCATTCAACTCCCATGTAGCATCTTCAGGCCCAAAGTGCTTCCACTATGGTTCGATGTCTCTCTTACTGAGGATGAGTTGCTTCCGCTGCAATATGCACTGAGGTTCTGGCTCGAATTCTCCTTCTTGCTTCACCTATAATACAAAACAATCAATAACATGATAAAAATTCTTTATATACCTTTTATGTAATGAAAGATGAAAAACACCATGGAATTTCACCATTGGAGGCAGTGCAAGTCGATAACCCACTGGTCCAATCCTCTTAAGGATCTCAAAAGGCCCACAATACCATGGTGCCAACTTGGCACATGATCCGATCCTTAAAGATATATTCTTGGGATTGATGCACAAATATACATGCTCCCCAACCTGAAACTCCTTAAATTCCTTGTGCGGGTCTGCATAACTATCCTGACTATCCTGTGTTTCCTTTAGATTCTTCCTCATAACCTGCATCTCCTATTCCATATTTGCCAACATGTCCGGTTCAATAAGTACCATGTTCACTGGATCACTCCAGCTAGTGGGAGTATTACATTAACTCCTCCTATATAGTGCCTCAAAAGGACTCATCCTCAATGACTCCTTATAACCATTGTTGTATGAAAACTCAACCAATTATTAGAGAAATTTTGAGGTCTAAAATGGGCCTCCTAAGAAAAATGCACAACCAAAATAAAATTTATAAGAACCAATAGGATTCAAGATGAGGATGTCAACCATGGGGGATATTCACGATTTTTGGGGTAAAAAGGTAAAAAGATTAAAAAATAATAAAATAATAAAACGAATTTTCCAACTTGTATTTTCAACTTATCTCCCTAAGGTTTTACTAAAATTTCGAGCGTGAGTAATCGTTGGATGTAAAATTTAATTCCTCATCCAAGGAGTACCCATGTTTCATACTTTCGATGGACCCTGCTACATGAAAAATGAGAAATACATGAAAAACGTGATTGGAATCATGTTTTTCATTTATTTCTCATTTTTCGTGTAGCAGAGCCCATCAAAATTATGCATAATGGGTACTCCTTGGATGAGGAATGAATTTTTTCATCGAACGAGTGTTCTGACTCGAAATTTGGGTAAATCCATAGGGAGATAAGTTGAAAATATGAGTTGAAAAAGCAGTTTTTTGTTTTTTCCCTCTAAAAGTTGATGATGTAATCTAATCTTATTTTATTATTTGCATTATTATTTTATAATTTCCTTATGAGGCCCATTTTAGACCTCAAAATTCCCCTAATGGGAAGGTACTCCTCCCATCTCCTTTGTTGATACATGACATACATCCTCATAATATCCTCCAAGATCCCTTTGAACCTCTCTGTCTGTTCATCTGTCTGTGGGTGATAAGTTATACTGAAGGCGAAATTTGTACCTAATATTGAAAAAAACTCCTTCCAAAACTTGGAAGTGAACTTTGAATCCCTGTCCAACACAATATTCATTGGAACACCATGTAATATCACAATCTCCCCGATGAAGACTTATGCCACCTCACTAGAGGAATATGTAGTCTTCACTGGAATGAAGTGAGGCATCTTGCTCAACCTGTCGACCACAACCATGATAGAATCATGTCGCCTCACTGTCCTCAGAAGACCTGTAATAAAATACATGGAAATTACCTCCCATTTCCATTTTTGAATCACAATTGTATGTAGAAGTCCACCTGGATGCCTATACTCCTCCTTTACTTGATAAATATCCAAACATCTAGCCATGAACTCTGCCACTTCTGTCCTCATATTTGGCCAATAGTAGAACTTCTTCGCCACCATCAATGTCTTTTGATATCCTGGGTGACTTGAGTATGGCTTGACATGAAATT
Source organism: Pinus albicaulis (assembly GCA_034641835.2). Classification (NCBI taxonomy): domain Eukaryota; kingdom Viridiplantae; phylum Streptophyta; class Pinopsida; order Pinales; family Pinaceae; genus Pinus; species Pinus albicaulis. Next base: position 750,182,157 of record CM076581.1, on the reverse strand, counting down.
CCCTCAAGATAAGATTTTTCAGCTCACTGTCATATGAAATATATATCCTATCCCTAAATATCACCAAACCATCTATCATGAGACAATATTCTGCATCCTAATAACCTGTACCTTTAATTTTACCTGTACCTACACCTATACCTGTTACTTCACTTGTACCTATACCTGCACCTGTACCTGTATTCTACTATAGCCTGCGCTTGAGCTCCACATACCTATTATCCCATTGTCCTTCCTATAAGATTTGATCTTGTAAATCTTTCCCAAATGAACTCTTATTTTCTATATGGTTGACCTGTACTTTCATGCTGAGATCAACTGTAACCTTGTTCTCCTTTCCCTTGCTGTATCTGATATCAAAGTCAAACTCACTAAAGGTGGTCAACCATCTAGCTTGCTTGACATTTATATTCAGTTGGTCAAATAAAAATATCAACCCACTGTGATCACTCAACAATACAAATCTCTTGCCAAGAAGATATTGCCTCCACATATTCAATGTGTGAATAATAGTTGCCAACTCAGGATCATGAGTTGTGTAATTCTGTTCATGCTCATTAAATTTCCTTGACTCATAGCATACCACCCGTCCCTCCTGCATAAGGACTCTGAAAAGTCCTCTTTTACAAGCATATTTACATACCACAAATTTTGCATATGGATATGCAATCTTAATAACTAGAGCATTGGTCAAGAACTGCTTTAGTTACTCAAAATTAGTTGCACATTATTATGTCCATTCATAATTCTTACCTTGTCTTTGCAAAGATTTAATATGATATGAAATGCACAAAAAATTATTGATGAATATCCTGTAGTAACATTATAATCCCATAAATGATCTGACTTCCTCCACATTATTAGGAGCTACCCACTCCAAGATGGTTCTTATCTTTTCTAGATTTACTTCTCTGCCTTCCTTGGAAAAGACATGTCCCAAGTAGTACCTCTTTCTGGAAGAAACTGCACTTCATAAGATTAGCATATAACTGATGCTCTCTTAGATATATCAACATTGCTACTAAATTCTCAACACGGTCTTCCTCATTCTTAGAATATACCAAGATGTCATCAATGAATATAATAACAAGCCTGTCTAGATAAGGACACGCCACACTATTAATCAAACACATAAATGTAGCTGGAGCATTAGTCAAACTGAATGGAACTACAAAAAAACTCATAATGCCCATACCTAGTCCTGAAAACGGCTTTGAAGATGTCCTCTTCTTTGATCCATACCTAATGATATCTTGATCTCAAGTCTATCTTAGAGAATATTGTTTCACCCTTCAATTGATCAAGTAAGTCATCAATTTGTAGCAATGGATACCTATTCTAGATCGTCACTTTGTTAAAATTCATGTAATCAATACACAACTTGAGAGTACCATCCTTATTATATACGAACAACACTGATTCACCTAAACGTTATACACTTGGCCTAGTGTATCCCTTATCTAGAATTTCCATCAATTACAACTTCAACTAAACTAAATCTGGCATACTCATCTTGTAAGGTGACTTTGATGCTGGTGCTTCCCATAGTACCAACTCAATGGAAAAGTCCACTTCCCTATGAGGAGGTAGCTCTGGTATCTTTGTTGGAAACAGATCCTGAAACTGCTGCAATACAGGATACCTTTGGAATATTTCTGCATCCTCAACATCCTTACCCTTATCACTAGAAACATGCATTGAAAACATCACACAAACTTTCATGCAACTATGTTTTTCCTACATAGCTATGATCATCATCACTGATGTAGGCTTCTTCTTTCCCTACGAAATTATATTTTATCCATTATCATATAGACACTCCATGGCCTTGTCATAAGAATTTACTTTGGTCCTCTGAAGGTACAACCAATCCATACCCAAAATTATACTATACGATCCCAATGGTAGTACATTCAAATGTGTTGTTGTATGCATACAATTAGCTCAAATGCAGAAGCTATTACCCAATGGTGAGCTCTCTTCTTTGTACCTGTAGCCAACTCCACCAGAAAAGATTCTGCATGCACTTCTTTTCTCAAGCCACAATTATCCATTAGGTCAGGATTAACATAAATATAATCAGATCCAGGATCAATGAGAATAAAAATAAATTGATCAAAAATCTTACCTTCCATCTCAATGATAGATGTCTGGTGATCTACCTACATGTTTTCCACAGCTGCATATATCCGAAGAATGTTATGACCAACATCCCAACTATCCGCGCCTCCTTTGCACCATATATTTTTTGTCTACCACCTTTATACTATGGACAATCTCTCTTGTGATGACCCTTGCCACATATCCAACACTATAAGAATGCTCTACCATCACCTCTATCCTGCTGCTCTCCATGTCCTTTCTCAATTGTATTGAACTTCTTGTAAGGAACCACCTTTTCTTTCTCACCTGCATCTTAAGGTATTTCCCACTTTGGTGGCCATATTACTTTAGATTTATCATTTCCTTTGAAATCATATTGAGGCTCAACTTTGTGCTTTGACTACTCATAACAATGATTAAACTTTCGAATGACTTCTTGTAGTGATCTTGGCTCATCGAACTCAATCTGGTCTCTGTATGCCACTAGAAGCCCACTGATGATTCTCTAAACCTTGGAATTCTCATCCTTGAGTTAAAGAACATGTCTCAAAAACTCTAGGAACCTTCTAGTACACTCATGATCTGTCATGGAACCCATTTGCAACTCATAAAACTCCTTAGCTCTAGCATCATAGTACCTCTCTGATAGATACTTCTTCCATAATAGCCTCTCGAACTCACTCCAAGTCAGTTCCTCCTCATAAATACCCCTGACATTCTTCACATATTCCCACCAAATGTCTGATTTACCTTTGAGGCTTAATGTAGCTATTATGGCTTTCATGTTTTCTGAGTAATCATGCAACCTGAAGAACTTCCTCATACCAAGAAAATATGTTTTTGCATCTTGTGATTTCTTCATATCTCCATCAAATTTATGTGTTTTTTGTTTCTTAAAATAATTCGGAAAATATCCCCTATCACTCCTCTTGTAAGGATGATAATGATAATGATTATAGTGTCTGTCAAAACCAAAACTAGAATAATACTTTTTCCTGTCACCTCTCCTATCCAGAGTTTCTAAGAACTTGCCGTATTTAATCATGTAATATCTACCCAAACTATGACCACCAGGAGACCTACTGCCATATGACCTGTTGGTACCATCCTCCTATCCATATCTGATACAAAGTGGCCCCTGTCGCTACTTTGAAAAACTCTAAAGGATTACTGCATTTAATTCTGATTGTTTCTCCTATTTCGGTATGATTCTATCATTATCTTCTTTACAATTCCTTATTTATTCTTTCAATATTTTCAATGTATATGCCAAATCATAAAAGTGCCCAATACCATGCCGCTCATCTGATTCATAAGGATAATATTTGTAGTCTACCATCTTGCTAGTCATCTTTGCTTTCTTCTAGCAAGGCATCTCATGTCAGCTAAACCAAATCACAATAAACCAATGTACCTTAGCATGATTCGGGGAAGATATCTCATATGTAGGATAAACCAATCAATGTAATACATGTATAGACATAATTATAACAACATATAAACTTATAATACATAGGTATATCAACACATGAACATCATTCTAGCTAGAGTCCAGTCATCAATGTATGACCATATCAGCTACACACCATGACAACATCAACCATACCAATGTACACTTGAAAACATGTAAGAACCTGACATGTATAATTAGTCATATGCTCATGATAACACATTTTACAACACCACCATTAGCTCTCCCATGGTGACATCACTACCACCATGAACAACACCAGGCAGATCAACAAGCACATAAACCAAAAGTATGAGAAATACATATGAAACTAACAAAAAATCTGATGAAAATAATATTGAAAACATTATACTTTTCCAAAAGAGAGCACAACCACCCTTTGATACCACCTATAAAGCACACCTCCCCTCACATCTACCTAAGTAACTAGCCAACCGGGGTCAACATGAGATGAGGGGAAGTTATGACCAGAGTCAACCTCCTAGGTGACCTTAAGGAAATGGAGTTGACAAAAAAACCTTAATAACTTCCCTCAAGTGCCACAAGGCCCTAGAGGATTAACCCAACACCTCCAGGTGTCCATCCCTTGAGGAAACATGAATTTTCATTGAATTTTACCCCGAATCTCTCCCTTTCTAAGGCGTCAGTCTGACTCGACCTCCTAGTCGCATGCATAAGACTACATCAATGCATCTGTGGATTGAATTTCTCAGTGTTGTGCGAGTGACTATAAATTTTAAGGCTAAATTCTAAGGCTAAATTCTAGTTAGCCCATAAATCCCTGTAACTTTCAGAAACCATAAATTACACAAGGAAAATGCTTGTAAAACAAAAATAACTCTAGGACTAGGCTTGACCATCCCCAACGAAGACTGAAATTATGTCAAACACTTGGAAACAATAAAATCTACAAGTTGTGAATACAATACTGAACATAAGGAATTGGAAAATCATATGAAACTTATCAAGAAGTATCACTAACCTTTCCCATTACCTGTCTTATCATTAATTAGGTTTTGCATCCAATATTATTTCATTTACAAGTAAAAACATGAAGTGAACCATGAGTAGAACCATCACAAAACCATGCTTATAACCAACATATAGCCACAAAACAACCATAAGATAACATCCATTAAAGCCACATATATACAAGTACAAAAACAAGATAACTTAGCTTTCATTAAACATAGGCAAGAGAAAACCAGGTTCAGGACTTCCACATACCACCTGACCATAGACATGATTAAACCAAATATTTCTTTCAGCTAGTCACCCTCGTACCATATTCCAATAATGAATGTGGGATCTCATGGATAAACCAATCCAAAAAAATCCAAGGGAATCCAGAGGTTAAACCACCTCCACCCTCACCATACTGTTATCTCACCTAAACCGACACTGAGATCAAAAAACTGAAACTATCTTGAAATGCCTCAAGATCTCATCACCATCATTGAGGAATTTTCCATCTCCTTCTCTCTCGGCTTTACCGTAATCAAAATAAGATCACTAGGCCCTTACCGGGACATCACCCTTAGGATTTACCCTGTATCTCACCAAAAACAGTCCAAGGATTCCTAGGATTTTTGGAATGAACCTGAGACCACCTCCACCCCGGATTCCGAAACCATTCAGAAATTCCAAAGCCCAAAACCAATAACAATGCCATCACACCATGGCTATCCAGAAAAAGGCAAGGCAGGGCTGAAAGCCACTGTCAAAACCTAAAAAAACCATGAAATCGACAACAAAAGAACCAAATACCAACATGCACAGACCATGCATGTCAAAACTAGCTAGGAAATCATACATGCAATTTTTTACCTACAATTATTCCCACTGAAGTTTCTTGATCCTAATCTTCATTACTTGATCTTTTCTTTCCTGTGATTTCCTTTTCCTTATTTTTCTTTCTTTTACATTTCTTGATCCAATGCTGAAATTCTCCAAGAAAAATCTAAGTGTTCAAGAGTGAGAGAGAGAGAGAGAGAATAGAGAGAGAGCTCAACAAATTTACTGAAAAAAGGTACCGAGTGATCCTCATAAGCCTTTTTATTAATGTGGCCTCAATTTTTTAATTTTCCATTATTTTCCTTCAATTTCCTCCTCATGACTTTTCACCTTCCTTTTCTCCTAATTTCCTTTATTTTCATAAATAAACGTGCCAAAAATACTTTTTCCCTCTTTAATGCCTTAGCCATTTCCTTTGCCGATTTTATTTTAACGATAAACACATCCAGTGATGGCCACTAGGATATCTTGCCCAACATTGAACTTGGAATATGTGTCCCTTAACCATGGTCTTATTTTTTCCTTTATTAAGTTTTATTACATGAAATTTTAACCTAGGCGTGTTACAATAGAAGCACATTGAATGTAATAAAGCATCAACTGTAATTTGTACAAATTTAATGAATTATGGCCTTTGTTTCGTTTGCATCTAATCTAGTTCTTTTTTACTATTTTCGCTATCTAAATTTTTGCCAATATTGAAATTAGAAATAATTATAAAAAATAATACTTATGAATTAATTATACTTTTTTCTGTTGCAATTGTTTCAATAACTATTTATAGAAATGCAACTAAATCTAGATTTATCATACATATTTGGTCTTGGAAATAGACAACCAATCAAATAATTTCAATTATGTTATTGCAAATATTCATTTCAGATATGACTATGTTGTTTGGAAATTGAAAATAAGAAGAAGATATCAATCCAATTATTACTATCGAATTATATATCACTATTGAGAAATTTCTATTTTTGTTTAGTGATACTATTCATGGTGATAAATGGATGAATAATTCAATTGATAATTTTTTAATGCTGAAATCATGGGCAATGATCCATTATGTCTGACTCGAACCAACACAGGCTTAATATTGAATAAGAATCATCCATGATCAGGGGAACATGTGATTGGATTTACCTCTAAGTCATATAATATCTCTTTTCCAAAGCTAACATGCGGCATAAGAATTGTTCATGTGTGCGAAGATAAAATCGTCTTCTTGCTTTCATACATGAATTCCTCTAAATAACCTTTATTAGTCATGTATTTGTATTTAAAATAAAATGAAAAATGAAATCATAGAACATATTTTATCCATATAATTACATATCATTCAAAATACCTAACTTAAATCCTCAACTAATATGCGCATGGAAAAAAAAATAACGTTATGATAGAACGGGGAAATATTTGTGTAAATTGATGTGGAAATTAATGTTTAGAAGTGTTTTTTGGGTTGGAGATGGGTGGAGGGAGAATGTGTGTGGAAATAAAAGTTGGAGAATGTGCGTGGACAAAAAAGTTTGACAAATTCAGTTTAAATTTCCATCTTATTTACATATGCTATAAATTCCATAAAATCTCATATGCTCGTTTACTATTTATACAATATTAGTATATAATAGATTAGTAGAGAGAATAATTTTGCAGACACATGGGAGAAATTATGGTAGTAAAGGAGTAGGATTAAATTTATAATACTGTGAAGTGGGGGAAAGGTTTTTGTCTATTCGATTGAAGGAGTTTTCAGCTGGTAATCACCAATAAATCATGGTGGTAATTCCATAGGAGGAGTAGCTCTTAGCCATCATATTTGGCATCAAAGAATAATGCAATATCAAGCTATAATGATTATAGTGCATTTTGGTGGTTCCAGGTTCTATGTTTTTTTTATGGGTTTGTCCTCTTCATGGACTTGTACTACTCAAGTTCAACTTCTTCCTCTTAGTCTCCTACAACTCTTTTCAGGATTGGTATCTTTTATTGTGTTCTTTAGTTTCTTTGATTTTTTTGCTACTGCAGTTGGTTCATTACCCCCCTCCTCTGCACTATGTTCATGGCTTGATTTTTCTCATTGACTCCCCTGTGAATCGTCTTCACCTACCCCACTGGTTGTGTAACTCTATCTTTGGTTGATTTCTACTATTTCCTTAACCTTCTTCCCATACATTTTATGTCTCTTCTTATCTCATCCCTTCTCTCCCAACACTCACTGATTTTATCCCCTCCTCCATCATGGTACATCATCTTATAGTAGGTCCCTTAGGATGAGGTTTTAGAGGTAGGACAAATGCCCCCCCTTCCTTCCATGTTTTTAATTTCCCCTCTGTATATGAAACTCACACCTAATCCCCTGAAAAAACACCTATAAATAGTTACAAAAGAATCATTCCAAAATTTGTTCATAGGTCCATCTCAGAAATTGAATTCAAGTCGGGCAAGCCAACTGATTTGTTCATGAATCTCATGTGGAATGAGAGACGAGAGATTAAATCCCACATGTTAGAAATTCAACCAGGGCATGGACATCTACCTACATGCAAATGGTCAACATATATTGGCATGTTAAAGCCCTGGGGGGGGGGGGGGGGTTCTCTATCATAGGTACTCTGTAGGAGCTCAACATATGCGTGGCTGAACTTCTGGAGAAAATGGACCATATAAATGGGAAAGTTAATCTATTGATAAAGAGGATTATTGACATCGACCCATCATCTTTGGACACTAGTGACGATCCTTAGTCACTCGATAAGACTGATACCCTGGAAACACGAGAGTATTCAAGGCTCAGACTTTGGTTGATATTTTTTCTTTTAGCATGATAAAATATATCATACTATGCAATTCAACTTATGTTTCTCTTTCTCTATGTTTTATGTTATCATATCAACAGATTAGAAATAATATAGAAAATAAAAAAAATTTGAGCCTTTACTACTAGTTTTTGTTTCCTCGGTGACAATTAATGAAAACTATCTATATTGTAATTCTATATTTTTAAAAACAATATTATATATATATAGTCATATTAAATTAAATTAAATTTCTCAAAAAAAATGAAATACATAAATACAATACTAAATCATAAAATATAAATATAATAATCCATGACTTAACCATAATCACAATATTGTGGGGTATATAAATACAATACTAAGTCATAAAAATACAAATAAACAAAATCAATTTATAATCTATTATATATTGAACAATATGTTACCCTTTCCTTCCATTAACACTATCAATTTATAATCATATTATATATTGAAAAATGTGTTACCCTCAATTTCCATTATATTTTACACATAATGAAATTAATAATATAACATTGCTTTACTAGTTTTCGAGTCTCTATTCATGAACCTAGCCTCTCATATATTTATATGAATGTGATGCAGGTGCATTTTAGGTAGGGTTAAATGTTTACTAAGGGAATTAGTTTTCAATGATATGATTTAATTATTTATTGTATTTTTTTTTAAAGTTTGAGGAGAAAATGATAATTCTTGTAAATAAGATAAGGTTCGAGAGTATTGTTGAAAGTTTGAAAGATTTATGGATTAGTTAGCTCTAATCTAGGGATAAGAGATTAGATGAGATATTTTGGGAGTTAGTTTATGGATCTAGAACCTAACTTGGGTTCTAATTGATAGAAATAACTAAAATCACTCAATTACTAAACAAACTCATATATTATACACAAATGGTGTATGTGTAAACACACTCATACATACTGATTACATTCAAATTACTCTATTAAATAGAGTTTCTGAGATCCAACTTATTCCTAACTTAGAGAGAGAGGTTGAGAGAATTTCTCAACTATCACAAACCAACTTCTCAAACATAGAATGTAAGCATTAACTCCAACATCCCCCCTTAATGATTACATTATATGAATTAATTGAAATCACTCATAAATAACAAAATAATCAATCATTATTTAGATTATCATTAGATGCTCCATCAAGTTGCCTCATAACCCTCGTAAAGGTGTAGTTGGCAAGTTGGATTCCCAATTTCGCTTCCTCAACTGCCGAATCAAGGACCTCCCGAAGTCAATTACTGGACAACATCCCAATCTGTCGCATAAACTCATTAGGAGACCACTCAATGTTTACGACTAATGAGAGATTCTTCCCTAGATCCGCAACTGCCATACTATCTCGACAACCATCCATGTTGAGCCTTACTGCCACTTAATCTCTTCAAAAAACAATTGATTACATTTTTTTTTTTGGAAATTGCTGAACTCCTAGTCATTCTATGGATGAGCTCCCATCCACCGAGATACATGGGTGCTAACTGCTGTACTCGCCATTTATCTAGAAAAGCCGTCTAAATACAAAATGTATCTAGATTCAGCTATTACATCATAACCTTTTTATCTAAGTTTGAAAAATTCATCCTCACTTAATTTACAAACAATATTACTAAACCAAAAAAATTTCAACACACCAGATTCAACTAAAGCACGTTTTCTACTCATGTACATACCCAAGCGTCAGTACTTTAACAAATTCTCGCAATCACAGTACCTTCCTCACCCCCAACAACATCACATCTTGGTCACATAGCAGTTGCTCATGAAAACAAATCAACTCCTCCTTGAATTTTCTATTTTCCTCTCTTTCATCATTGCAAAGTGATCACGAGTCCTTTTACTCGTCAGCCATGCAAGATACTTCCCAAAACCAGTGGCAAGGTGCTTTTCTAATAACTGTTTTTCACGCATATCGAAGCAAAAAACCACAACAACAATCTCATTCAACAGTGATGGAAAGAACATCCTGTCACACACACGACAACAGGTAAGGCATGCCCTACTGACGCCATCTCCCTCTGCGTTAATATCACTGACCTCGCGGGAACTGTTTCCTTTATGGTGGACTATGTGTCTGAAACACTTTGTGTGGACTCAAATTGTTCCAATGTCTTCTTGAGTCAAAAACTTGTGGAAAGAGACAATTCTGATATGCATTCCATGATCATTAAAATTGTCAACCATACGTGTAAATGTTCTAATCCAACACATCAAGAGTAGGTGACTGAACTCTTTTTCAACAACCAGATCTAATCCAATTTCAACTTGTACTGCCATTGAATCTAACATTTAGACGTGTAATAGCATTGGGTGAAAAGTTAAATGCAATGACTTTCTCCTTAGATGTTGTAGTACCGCCCCCCCATTTTTTGCGTTACGGTAGTAGTGCGATGATGGTCCTTCAATAAAAAAGGACTTCAGTAGTTTAGTCAGAGTGCCGCTAGTATATCAGCGAAATTTTGTGCGCCAATTTTTATTGAAAAGCAAGGAGAAACTTGTGACTGGGAACTTATTGATAGAAACTACTGAAAAGACTGAAAATGCACCATTGCACCAAACACAGTAGCAAGATGTAGAATTTGAAACTGGTAATAGGTCGATCGATCCAGCGCTCCAAAAAAAATGAAGAAAAAAGAAATAACCACTCAACAAGGAACCGTGCAGCTTCAGGGATTTTCTCACAACACAACACAACACACAGGCCTCTGATCCGTGCTCCGATACCATGATAGAAATAACTAAAATCACTCAATTAATAAACACACTCATATATTATACACAAATGGTGTATGTGTAAACACACTCACACACACTGATTACATTCAGATTACTCTATTAAATAGAGTTTATGAGATCCAACTTATTCCTAATTTAGAAAGAGAGGTTGAGAGAATTTCTCAATTATCACAAACCAACTTCTCAAATATAAAATGTAAGTATTAACTTCAACACTAATCCACTTTTATAAATTGAGGTAAACCTATGCGGCATATATATGGAGAAGTGAGTGAGTGAATGTGAAAAATGAATAGCCAAACATGAAGCCAATAATCCCTGTAAATATTTTATTTATTAATTAATTATTGGCCGTTTTGTTGAGTGTTAATTTTATTAATGTCTAGACCTATGGTTAGAGACCTGCATCAAATTTCGGTATCAGAGGGCAACATGATCCTCACATTCAAAAGGTTTAAGAAGACAATTATATATTTCATCTTTGCATTCAAAAGGTTTGAAGAAGACAATTATATATTTCATCTTGATTAGCCCCTTCTGTGGCAAACTATGCACCTTCGGTGTTTGTGGGGCACAAATCGACAAAATATGCGACAATTGACAAATCAGGTTTCCTTGAAGCTGTGTAGTTGGTACGAATTTTGAGGAGAAACGTTGGAATATTTGCGTGGAGCTGCGTGAATTTTTGGTGGTTAGCCCCTTCTGTGGCAAACTATGCACCTTCGGCGTTTGCGGGGCACAAATCGACAAAATATGCGACAATTGACAAATCAGGTTTCCTTGAAGCTATGTAGTTGGTACGACTTTTGAGGAGAAACGTTGGAATATTTGCGTGGAGCTGCGTGAATTTTTGGTGGAATTAATGGTTCAGATCTTTTGCTGGTGAATCGATAGTTCTGATACTTTTTAAGTTACATTATAATTTAATATAATGACTGCCCATATTTCAATTTTCGCTTATTCATTTTCCCATTATCCCATTAGGGTTTTAATGGCGCCAGTCAGAGCGGCTAGAGTTTCACTTTGACTCCCAAAATCATTTTCTATTTTTCCAATGTATTGAGGTTACATATGTATATATTTCTTTCTAATCTAGTTTCTCTCCATCTGTCGAGTAAGAGTGTTTGAATTCTGCAATTTTCCAAGAGGAGTCGAGCATCATTTTCTTAGTAGCAGTGAATGGAAATTTGTAGCGTGAGGCTTTGTTTAAGCATGAATTTAATAAAACCTTTATTTTGATCATGTCTTGAGGATTTGGTTCAAGTTTACATAGGTTCTGCAATTTGAAAGATGTCATCAAAAATCTGAAATCCCGCTCATACAAAGGAAAAAAGTTGTAATTTTGATGGTGCAACGAGTTGGATGGTATATTAATGGTACGTGAAACAAGATTTGAATTGTGTAGTGCATGGAATAGGCCCTTACCTAAAGGCGTGATGATGTTGAAGCTGAGTTCCAGAGCATCGGAGATGAATCTGTGGATCACAGTGCTGCCAACGGATGCATCGTTGATTGCAAACCTGTGTATCGAATTGTAGCGCAAAACTTCAAAACCCTAGCGAGGGACAGGAAGACGAGTAGTGTTGTTAAGGTTCAAGGAGGTGTGAAATTATAGAAGAATAAATTTATGTGCATCATATTCCATGTTATGAAGGTGATGATAAATAATATAAAGTAGCATTTTATTGATTCAAGCAAGCACTAAGAGGTTGGTATATCATAATCGACAACTATATGATCTAAGAATGGATTTTACTGAAATAACATTGAGCATACTTTGTACATAAAGGTAAATGAATATGGACAAATTTTGATTGTTTGCTTATATTTTGATGACATGATTTTTATAGGTGATTTTAAATGAATTTAAAGCAACTTTGATGAAAAAAATTGAGATGACAAATCTTAGTCTGATGAAATAGTTTCTTGGCATAGAAGTTGAGTTATCCGAGAAAGGAATTTTTATTTGTCAAAATAAATATGCCAAAGATTTGCTAAAACGATTCAGGATGGAAAATTGTAAACCTGCCCCTACACAAGTTGCAACAGGTACAAAATTAAGCAATGACGATGAAGGATCAAATGTCAATCCAAATTTATTTAAAATATTGGTTCGCAGTCCCATGTATCTCACAGATACAAGACCGGGTATTATGCAAGGTGAGAGTTTGATTTCCAGATTTATGGAGACTCCAAAAGACACACATTGGAGAGAGCAAGAAAAAGAATTATGAGATATATAGTAGAAACTAAAGATTGTGGCATAATGTATGCAAGTACAAAAAAAGAGGATTTGATTGGATACACAAATAGTGATTTTGCAAACATTTTCGATGATAGGAAGAACACTTTTGGTTGTGTTCCATCTTGGTTCAGGTCTGATTTCATGGGCATCTAAGAAGCATGTTATTGCGAGACTTTCCTCAACAAAAGAATAATTTGTAGCAACAACATCAACAACATGTCAAGCACTGTGGTTAATAAGGGTATTGGATAGAATCAAGCATAAACAACAAGGATCAACAAAAATATATGGTGACAACACCTTAGCCACTGCACTATCCAAAAATAATGTGTTTCATCAAAAGAGCAAGCATATTGATAATATATATCAAAACATGTTTGACTTGTCATAAGTCATGTCTTAGTTTAGCCTTAGTACTTAAGGTAGAGTGTTAAAATAGCTAATTACTCTGGAATGAAGAAGTTGAATAAATAAAGAGAGTCAAGTTGAGAAGTTGAGTCAAGTCTAGTTAAGTCATATTTTGGGTAAAATTGAATTTAGAGTGTGTAGCTAATAAGAAAAAGTTAAATACCCTTCACCAGATTAATTGTAATTAATCCAATTTTATGTGATTAATAGAAAAACTGCAGCTTGTGTGTTAAATTTGTGTTTTACCTCCTCCGCTTTTCCAACACTTGAATATAACTCTATTCAACCTCGATGTTTGTAGGTAAGGCTTTCAAGAGCTTAGAGGCTGTAGGCTAATTAATCGGCGTGGATTTTAATCCTTGTGAGATTCTTTTCTGAATATTTTTGTTGTGTATCAAAATTCCAGGAGTATGAATTCGTATATAAAAAAAATTGCAAAGGGAAGATACAGAGTAGAGTCGTACTCTACCGTACATCACTACCTTTTATTTGCCTCTTGACCCTACGTTTTCGTGCGGTTCGTGCTGCTAAAATGAAAGATTACTTAGCTTGTGCACTGAAAATTTGGTGATGGTAGCTTTTTTTTTACCTGCCATTTTATGCCGAGTACAGGTTACACTAATAAAAATAGGAAGTGAGGGGAGGACGAGACCATCATGTTTGACAAAAGTCATTTGTTGTCAGTAGGCCGTTTCTAAAGAATATCCAATTGTAGGCCATCAGATATAGGGCTTTGAAAATGAAAATTTCTTATTACAATTTATTTTGTTTAAAATTATACAAATAAGAAGCATATACATGGGAAAAAAATTATCAAAAATGATAGTAAAATTTGCTGCAGAAAAAAGGATTTATGGGTAAAAATGAGAACAAATTTATGAGTGATATTGAGAACAGCAACTTGCTTTGGTAGAAGTTTTCTTATATATATGTTACAAATAATAATAAAAAAACAATCATAACTACAAATCCTTCAATTTGAAATAATGGTTATTGGCCTCCTATACCTGTAATTTTATCCATCAAAGATTTATGACTGGTAACTTACGTGTTTCTTACCCAAATTCACAGTTTCAAAAATATTTTACCCATCAGTCTTGATGGTTGCAGAATTTTAATGACCGTCAAATATGTTTATAAAGTGAAGAAAATGTTCACAGAACGTCAAATTCCAGGACTGGCTGGGCAGATTTTTCTGGGCCATTTTGCATCACAGGACATGCGCACTTTGCGTGATTTAATAGAATATCAAACTATAAAATGCCTCCAGTCGCGTACAGTAGGGGCGGTTGTAAATGCGGAAAAAAATACGAGAAAATGTTGGAATGTAATTTCCAACATTCCGGGCTGTGATTGCGAGCGATGGGGACGTTGATCGGCGTAGGGTTAAGCCGTAGCAGGTTGGCGAAGATCGACGGAGCGGGAGTTCAAACGACATGGGAGTTAACGGGAACCATGCCCCCGCGATTCCCGACTTGCCGTCGGGGTTGACCACAAATCAACGGCCAATATAAACTGTGGGGCTTCACCCCAATTGTTGTGTACAGGCGAAAGGCAGCCCCCGCAACCACCGCTGTGTGGTGGGTCCGCCCATGTGCCACCGCGCACCACCAAATCACCACCGCCGCGTTCAAATTTGCCATCAATGAATTTTAAGCGGTGCTGACAGAATTTTTAATGCCATTAATGAAATTTTTAAGCGGTGATTTTTGTCAACGAATGACATTAAATTAAATTGAGATATTTTGTTTATATATAGAACAGAGATGCAATTTAATTTTTTTTTAGAGACAGAGCAGATTATATTTTTTTTATATATGCACAGCAGTGCGTTGGTAAAAAGACAGAGACAAAGCAGAATTAAAATTATACACAACAGTGTATGTTTTTTTTAAAACAATGAGTAGTTTTTTTTTTATAAATAGAGACAGTGAAGATTTTTTGTGCACTGTGACAGCAACAGTCACTATTGTAAATCCGTCTGTAATTGAGGAAGAACTTGTAAATATTTTTATGGAATAAAAATTTGTTTTATTAAGTTGAAAACTTTGTTTTCTGAGAGTAATATTTATTTCTCTGTGTTGTGGAGGGGAAGTTTAATTTCTCCATTGATTAATTCTGGAATTTGCAATATTCCAACATGGTATCAGAGCCAGTCCAGGCTATTTGAAGATCAAATAAGCTGAAGGAAAGGAGTTCTTAGTTGCAACAGCTTCTCCAGCAGTGTGAAGACTCAGACAAGAAGAATTCAAAGGTATTTCTCTATACAGTTTTGTGTTACTGTTGCAGTACAGTTAGTTAATTTTAAACACACAGTCAAGTGTTTTTGAATCATAGTTAAGAGTGCAGAATGGCTGGAGCCAGCACTGGTATGGGTATGGGAAATATCCATCTCCCACAATTTAATGGGAAAAATTATGACTACTGGTCAATAACTATGAGGGCTTTATTTTTCTCCCAAGACTTATGGGAATTTGTTGAGGATGGCTTTGAAGAGCCAGCAGATGAACTTGAGTTTAATATGTTAAATCAGGCAGAAAAAGAGATTCTGAAGAGCAATAAGAAGAAAGATGCTAAGGCTCTTTTCTTCTTGTATCAAAAAGTGCATGAGAGTGTGTTTCCGAGGATAGCAGCAGCTAAGAGATCCAAAGAAGCATGGGAAACTCTCAAGACAGCTTATCAGGGTATGGAGAAGGTGAAGACAACAAAACTTCAGTTGCTGAGGAGAGACTTTGAGACTCTCTGTATGAAAGAGTCAGACACTATTGACTCATTCTTCACTCATGTGATTGGAATGGTCACACAAATAAGGTCACGTGGAGAGACTCTTGAAGATAAGAGGATTGTGGAAAAACTCTTGAGAATTTTACCCTCAAGATTCGATGTGATTGTCACCACCATAGAGGAGACTAAGGATCTCACAAAGTTTTCAGTGGATGAACTACATGCATCACTGATGACCCATGAACAAAGATTGGGTAGGAGTGAAAACTCATCTCTTGAGCATGCCTTTAAGACCCAGATGTCTTTCGGAAGAGGAAGAGGGCAAGGCAGAGGAAACAAAAGAGGAAGAGGCAGAAGCCAAAACAGAGGTGGAAGGAACAACCCTTCACATTCACATGGAAGGTGCAACAGTGAAAGTCACAGCCACGGCCAAGACAACAACCAGCAGAATGCTCAAGGACAGAGGTATGATAAATCCAATGTCCAATGTTACAATTGTAAAAAATATGGTCATTATGCTAATGAATGTAGAACGAAGAAGCAAGATATGAGAAGTAGAACTAGTGCAAATTTCACTAGAGAAAATAGCAACCAAAACAATTTGTTTTTAGCTTGTAATATGGCTGAAGAAAAGAATGAGGATTTATGGTTTCTAGACTCCGGTTGTAGTAACCATATGACAGGAAACTTAGCAATGTTTTCTATGTTAGACGAGAGTGTGCAGTCACAAGTCACACTAGGAACTGATAGCAAAGTTTCTGTTATGGGAAAAGGAGATGTGAATGTTTTAACAAGATTAGGTGCAAAGAAATCCATAGCAAATGTTTATTATGTTCCAGGAATGAAGTGTAATCTCTTAAGTGTTGGACAGCTTGTCCATAAGGGATATAGTGTTTTCTTTGAAGATGATGTTTGTACCATCATGGATAAACCACCCAGCAAACTATGTATTGCTGAAGTAAAGATGACAAGGAACAGGATGTTCCCTCTCAGAATGAGAGCAGACTTGAAGAATGGTGAAGAGAAAGCATCAGTTGCACAAGAGACTTTCCAAAGCGAACCAAAAGATGATAATTGGTTATGGCACTTGAGATTTGGACATCTCAACTTTGGAGGTCTTAATTTGTTGAACAGAAAAGGAATGGTAAGTGGTTTACCATTGATAGAGAAACCGGACAACCTTTGTGAAGGTTGTATTCTTGGGAAACAACACAGAGAAAGTTTTCCTTCCGGGAAAAGCATAAGGGCAAAAGCACCCTTAGAGATTGTCCACTCGGATGTATGTGGACCGATGCAAACTCCATCACTTGCTAGCAGCCACTATATCTTAACATTCATAGATGATTTTACAAGAAAAACTTGGGTTTACTTTTTGAAAAACAAAAGTGAAGTGTTTGAAAAATTTTGCAATTTCAAAGCACTTGTTGAGAAACAGAGTGGGTTGCATATCAAAGTCTTAAGGACTGATAGAGGAGGTGAGTATATATCTAAATATTTTCTACGTTTTTGTAGAGAAAATGGTATTCAAAAGCAGTTTACAACTAGATATACTCCGCAGCAAAATGGAGTAGCCGAAAGGAAGAATAGAACCATAATGGACATGGTGAGGAGTATGTTAAAGGCAAAACATTTGCCTAATGATTGTTGGGCTGAAGCTGTACATTGTGCAGCATACATTTTGAATAGGTGCCCTACAAAAGCAGTGATGAACAAAGTGCCGGAAGAGGCATGGAGTGGCACAAAACAAGGTGTCACACACATGAAGGTTTTTGGATGTGTGGCTTATGCACACATTCCGGATCAGCTAAGAAAGAAGTTGGACAGCAAGGGGGAGAAATGTATTTTCATTGGATACAGTGAGGAATCCAAGGCCTACAGGTTATACAACCCATCCACCAAGAAGTTTATTGTGAGCAGAGATGTTCAGTTCATTGAAGAGGAAGCTTGGGATGGAAGCATAGAGAAAACAGTGAATGTTAAACACTGTTTATCTCATGATGAAAATGAAGATGAGTTGGCTGAAATACATCCCCAAACAACAACACCAAAAAAAGAGCAAAGCACACCCTTGAGGAGAAATGATAGTGCTTCTCCAAGCACACCACAAAGAGGAAATTCAAGTGCTTCTTCAAGTACTTGTACACCTACTGAAAGAGGTAAGAAATGTTGAAAATGCAGCAAGATGATGGAGCTTAGTGAAATGAAGTCGCCTTCACTAAGTGGGCCCGCAGGCAAATTCTGGCGCAAAGTCTATTTTTTAGACTATGTCTATTTTTAGACATATGGAGCATGGTCCAGGGGTTGCAGTATGTTATTCTTGGAGTATTGGTCATGTTGGTAAAAATAGATGGACCTCTATTTTTTGGACCTATAGGTCGAAGTCTATTTTTAGATTGCCTATCCTAAAAATAGGGAAGTCAAATATTATTTACCCTTAATAATATTTGGACTCTAAACTTCAGTTTACTCTCTTGGAGCACTTCAGTTCGGGCTACAGAAGTGGCTCATGCATCTGACAGAGGAATTACGCTATTCCTAGGGGTTTGGTGAGCTCATGCATGGTTGACTTCAGTTAGGACTTCAGTGGCAGAAGTTTGGTGGAGTTGATGAGACAGTTGGTGGAGTTGTGTTTGGTTTAACTTAGTTGAGCTGGTTGAGATTAGTTTAACTAGCTAATCAACTAGTAATGAGTGGAGTGAATTAAATATTATTTAATTCATTAATTAGTAACTCATTATTCAACTCAAGAACACATCAGTTCACTACAGTGCATGATCAGTTCAGTGGAGACCGGTGAAAGAGGTAGATGAAAGGGTGGAGTTAGCTATCAGTTGTGACTATACTGTTGCTATTTGTAACACACAGATAGGTGGAGTAAGCCCATGAGGATTGCGCAGTTCAGGCTGGTGGTTTATCTATATAAAGAGGCCATCCCATAGCATTGAAACAAGCAATAGAGGCAAGGCAATTGGCGGGGAGTTTTGAACCAGTAACCTGTTCAAAACAGAGCTAGATTGTGAGTAACTGTATGAGAAAGTACTGAGTACTTGTGAGGAGTATTGTACTGAGTTTGTTACTTGATTTCTCCATTATAATATACACAATAGCTGTGGGGTTTTCAGCTATAAGCTTTCCCCATACATACTGTGTTAATGTGTATGATGATTTGATGTGTTATCGCTTGTTTTATTTTCCGCATGTTTGATGATCTGAGTGGAAGAGATTATGTGTTGCATATAAATTCGAATTGTATGTGATCAGGATAGTCTCGGTGGATAATTAATCATTATTCAGCAAATTTCTACATGATATCAGAGCTATTGAAGCAGAGATTGATCATCACAGTGATTACAAACTTATTTCGGTAGACAGAGTCTGCATGCGGGCCAGGTAGCCTCCGGATTCATCTTTCTTCGGAAAGTGAAAGGTCTAGTAAATGCCCCTTGCAGTCAATCTCTGTGCTAGAAATAATTTGTTCTCACAGATCTAGAGCGGCTGAGCTTTGAGGTGGAATTCGAAATTTTGCAGCAGTTTTGTTTTCTTGGTGCCAGTGTTGAAAATGTCTTTCAGCGGTTTGCGACTCGAATATGCTCTTGAAGGCAGTTCGAATTATGTTTCATGGAAGGATCGCATGGAGGCAGTATTAGAAGATAATGGTCTGAAGGAGTTCGTAGATACGGATGTCCAAAATCCCACTGATCCTGCTGAAGTCGATGCATGGCAAAAGAAGATGGCGAAGTGTCGAAGGATCATGTTGGAGGGCGTCAAGGATCATATTGTATCCAGCCTGCATGGAAAGGCTACTCCATATTTAATGTGGAAAGCTTTGACGGATCTATTCCAGAGTAAGAGAGACCAAAGGAAGCTGGCACTCTAAGATAAGCTCAGGAACATCAAGATGGAGAAAGCCGACAGTATCGCCAAATACCTCACGAAGCTCACTCAATGCAGAGATGAGCTGGAAGTGTGGGGGTGACTGTCGAAGACGAGGACATGGTCGACCTGGCTCTCCTTGGTCTTCCGAAGGCTTGGCACTCATATCAAGATAGTGTCAATGGTCGGGAGAAGCTGCCGGGATGGGAGCGCCTTTGGGCGGATCTCATGCAGGAGGAGATAAGGAGGACTACACGAGATGGATCTTCATCAAAGGGAGCTGATGAAGAAAACTGCGCTTTGGTGTCCAAAGCTAAGAAAGGGAAGGGTAAGAAAACCTCTCATTCTGGAGCTAAGGGCAAGAAGCAGGATATGGCGAAAGTGAAATTTTTTCACTGCCATGATCACGGACATTATGCTACCAATTGTCCAAAGAAGAAGAAGAAGAAGCAAGCGGGAAGATCTGCAGATGGAGAAGCTTTGGCTTCACAGTTCGAGCTTGAATTTTTACTGATCGCATGCTTGGTTTCAAGTGTGATGGGATCGGTGTGGTTCTTGGACAGCGGTGCGTCATTTCATATGACGGGAGATCGGGATTTGTTCTCAGATCTGGAGGACAAAGATCTAGGTGTGCACATCGAGATGGGCGATGATGGTAGATACAGTGCGACTGGTATCGGTACCATATCCTTTCAGAGGGAGTCTGGTAAACCCTTTGTATTGAAGGATGTCATGCATGTACCTGGATTGAAGAAGAACTTGATCTCTGTGGCGATGTTGGAGGATAAGGGGTATGATGTGGTCTTCGGCGAAGGAAAAGCCTTCCTGCGCAGTAAGACTACTGGAGAGACCCGGAAGATAGGGGTTCGAACCAAGAACCTTTATCAGTTGCAAGTAGATGGCTGCGCAGCAATGGCATGCAAGGCGGGAGAAGTGGTGAGCGGGGATGATGAGGGCGAACTGTGGCACAGGAGATTGGGCCACCTTCACCATGGAGCTTTGAAGATCCTGCAGCAGATTTCTACTGGGCTTCCTAAGGGCACTCTTGCGCAGTCAGATCAGTGCAAGGGGTGTACCTTGGGGAAGTATGTGAAAGCCACCTTTCACGAGAAGGATAGTCGCACCATGACGATCCTTGAGAGAGTTCACACAGACGTGTGTGGTCCTTTCTCAGTTGCTTCGACAGCAAAGCACAAGTATTATGTGATCTTTGTTGATGATTTCTCTCGAAAGTGCTGGATCTTCTTCATGCAGAGGAAGAGCGATACATTCGCGAAGTTCTGTGAGTTTAAAGCACTGGTCGAGAAGGAGTCGGGGAAGAAGGTGATTGCTCTAAGGAGTGATAACGGTGGTGAATTCATCTCGGCTGAATTCAAGGAGTTCTGCAGCGCAGAAGGGATTCGGAGAGAGCTCATCGCACCCCATAACCCACGGCAGAACGGGGTGGCTGAGCGGAAGAACAGAACGATCGTGGGTGCTGCACGGGCGATGTTGCATGATCAGGGCCTACCCCTTCACTTGTGGGCTGAGGCATGCAATACAGCAGGGTATGTGCAGAACCGTTGTCCTCACAAGGTTCTTGGCATGAGTACACCAGAGGAGGCTTATTCTGGCAAGAGGCCTGATATTTCCCATTTGCGGATTTTCGGATCTCCTGTCTACATGCATGTGACGAAGGATGCGAGAAGGAAGCTGGATCCAACTGCTGAAGTTGGAATATTTGTGGGGTACAATGATACACCTCACAACTATCGGGTGTATGTGCCAGACAGTCGCAAGACTGTTGTGCGACGGGATATAAAATTCCAGGAGGAGAAAGCCATGCAGTGTTCGCTTGAGAGGGAGCTACACTTGCATGCAGATGAGGAGCTGTTAGTTCCTAAGGAGGAGCTTCTGGATGTGGATCAGCCACAAGAGGAGGTTCAGGAGGTGGAAGAAACCACCCATGCAGCGCCAACCATCAGAGGGCGCATGCGCACTACAGAAGCTGAGCGACTGGCTCGAGATGCAGAGAAGGTTGTAGGACCACCTACAACACAGTGCAGACAGAGGCAGTCACCGGATCGGTACACTGGATACATGGCTCTTGTGAGTCAATGTGTCGTGACGGAGCCATCCTCTTTTGAGGAAGCTGTGGAGGAACCCGCATGGGTAGATGCCATGATCGAAGAATATGATTTGATCGTCAGAAACAGTGCATGGGAGATTGTCCCAAGACTGGAAGGGAAATCAGTGGTGGGTTCGCGATGGATCTACAAAGTGAAGCAAGCGGCTGACGGGAGTGTGGAGAAGTAGAAGGCAAGATTTGTCACCCGTGGCTTCTCACAGATCGAGGGGATCGATTATGAGGAGACTTTTGCACCTGTCGCAAGGTACTCTTCCATACGGACGATCCTAGCTCTCTCAGCGCAGATGGGATGGCACATCCATCAGATGGATGTGAAGACTGCATTCCTCAACGAAGTCATTGAGGAGGAGGTGTACATAGAGCAGCCTGAAGGTTTCGAGATCTTCAGCAGTGAGTCGCATGTGTGCCGACTCAAGAGAGCACTGTACGGGCTGAAGCAAGCACCTCGTGCTTAGTACACTCGGATAGACAGCTACTTCACCGGGCTTGGATTCTCCAAGAGTGAGGCGGATCCTAACCTGTACCAGATTGTGGTGGAGGGGAAGCTGTTGATCATCGTACTGTATGTAGATGATCTGATTTTGACTGGCGATGAGCAGTTGATACTTTCATGCAAGGAGGATCTTGCACGAGTGTTTGAGATGAAGGACTTGGGCATCCTTCATTATTTCCTGGGATTGGAGATTTGGCAGCGCAGCGGAGGACTGTTTGTTTCTCAGGGCAAGTATGCTCGGGAGATTCTGGAGAGGTTCAACATGCAAGGCTGCAAGCCTGTTGACACTCCTCTTCCTGGTGGTTGGAGGAAGGAAGATGCTAC